>OZ038478.1:76637739-76757739 GCA_964036315.1 Acanthosepion esculentum
ATTTTGAGTGTGGAATATGCAGCTTACAACCTTTATCCTAACTTAAAAATTTCACATATTTACTCAACGGGATTTGTTTAAATTTCTAAATAGTTTATATAATCTGCAGAGAAGAGCTATTTTAAATCCTAAATTTTAAGGATTGATAATGGAGGCCGCCATTGCAGCCAAATAAAACCTTTCAACACTTTCAAAAAGTTTCAAAAAGTCCATGAATCCTCTCACATTAAATTTTTGTATAAATACAGGCAAAAATTAAAGTTTTGTACAGTGTCTCTTTAGATATCATAACGATCACAACATTTTTATACTTAAGATATTAACCCTTCCAAACTTCTTTTATTCGATATAGTTCTTTATTCCTACCTTCGTTCCTTCCTTCTCTTCGTCCTGCTACGGTTGTTGCTTTCTTTTCTGTTTTTTGAATTATAAATCTCTATTTGTAATTTCCTCGCAAACTTTAACATCTTGTCGGAAAAAAGTCAATCTTCATTCCTTTCCTCTACAGTTTCTTAAAAAAAAAAAATCTCCCCGTATGTAATTGTTATTATTTTTTAATTTTACCTAAATCGGACAAGAACGAATTTTTTTAAAAAAAGGAACATAATTATTGTCAGCAATAATCAAAAATAACTTTTGTGTTCGTACCTGTATATATATATATATATATATATATATATATATATATATATATATATATATATATATATATATATATATATGTGTGTGTGTATATGTATTTCTATACATTTTTATTTATCTAATTTCCAAACAATTTTTATTAAGGTGGCAATTTAAAAAAAAAAAGAAATATATACACTCAAATTTTAAATTTTTTTCATTTATTTATCTCCATTCTCTTGCGACATATAAACAAACGTCTATCTATTCGTTGTTAAACATCCAAGGACAAACACAAGTGGTTTCACGAATATAAATTTATTTTTTGTTTAATCAAATAATCTTGTGTTAATGATGGATCTATTGACATGGCGCTTTATAATTGGAATCATTTTAGGCCATCATCTTCCAAATTTATTCACATTGGTGCAGATTTTTATGTGAAATTAAAGGAAAGTTTTAATAAATGTTTTTCAAAACTGCCAATATTCAACTCTTAGTATTGAATATGCATTTTGCAAGCTTAGCCACTGTGTTACCAATTTTCGCGGATAACTCCATGGACTTGACAAACTTTGTTTTGTTGTCTTTGCTGACCTTTCTGACATCGCGGCTCACTTTCGATCTAAACTGCGGATAGAAGTTTTGGACCCCAACTACCGTGGTTTATCGGCGCTGACCTGTATAAGTTTCCACTTTGTTTGCATCCTCTCCAAAATCTCATCGTTGCTCACGTGTTCGGTCCATGGTATCCTTAGCATCGTTCTATAGAACCATACATCTGTTGCCTCGAGTCTCTTCTTAATCTTTAAGGAGACCGTCCAACATTCTCTGTCGTAAAGGAGGACATATATCACGTAGCAGTTCAGTACTCTTTTCTCTGTTACCAATGAAATCCTCCTGTTTCGTAATACTCGGCCTAGCTTTTGGAATGCGTCTTTGGCTATTCCAATAAGTCTTCGGATCTCCGCGTTGCACTTACCGTCCTCTGTCAGAACACTTCCCAGATATTTAAATTTCCGCACCTGCTTGATTTTAGTGTCCCCGACCTGAAAATCGCATTTCGATCTCATCTTTTTGCTGATGACCATGCATTCTGTTTTCTTGTAGTTTATGCCTAGTCCCTTCTCGTTTTCCTTCGCTATCTTCTGTAGGAGGTTTTGTAGTTTCCTTTCCGTGTCTGCTATCAGTACTGTGTCGTCTGCATATCTTATGTTGTTCAGGTTGCTAGTCAAGGCTCAATGTGAAAACTACAGAACCGCAAATAAATTGTTTCGCCGTAGAGACGCAAGAAAAGTGTTGTGTTTAGAGAAGATGATGTTAAGCAGCGACTTTAAGGTCATCAAGCGGTTGAACTTTCGAACTGGTCTGGTACTTAAATTTGAATTTACAAACAGGATTCTTTGTATCTTTGAAAACTTGTAAGTAGGGAAGGGCCTGTATTGTGCATACACATCTTTTGATTAAATTACATGTTTTCATGAATGAAAATTCTTTAATCTTAGTTACACTGAATTTAAAAGATTTTCTTAAACCTGAGCTGCAACTTGTTACTTACTAAGCGGGTAAATTTCCATAAAATATTTGGTTTATGACCTTCCATAGACAGGATCTTTATAAAATTGTTTTCTGAAATTAAAAACGACTGAAAAAAAGACAATAAATAAAAACAAGGCTTCATATTTCTTTCATTTTTGTAATATTTTCTCTTGATTATAATGGACATTTTAAAATAATAATTTAACTATTGGAATATAACAAAATGAAAACGCTGTTAAGTTAAAAAAAAAGCCATTAAAAATAACTTGGAGAATGACGTTTTTTAATTCATGAAATTATTCTTACATGTTTTAAAACGCTTTTGTTTTTTTTTCATATTTTTTTAATCTAAAGCAGATTACAGCAGATAATAAATTTTTATGCTATTTTTATATCTGCGAATATTTTTGTATCACTAAAATAATTATAGCGCCAGTAATTGCATATGAACGCTTACAGGTGTTTATATGCGCGGGCATGTTCGTTTGTGTTTAATCTTTTTATTAACTTAGTACATTTGTTTCAAAGGTTTTGTCATTTTGAAAATTCTTAAACAATTAAATTTTCAGATATTTTTAAATGTAGATTTGGGAATCTCTCTTTCTTTGATAAGAAATTCTTTTTTATATACATTGTGTGTTTGTGTGCGTGTTGTTTTATATACGTCTGTGTGTGAGATTTATATACGTGTGGGTGTGTTTAAATATATACATAGATCTATATATTTAGGCATATTTATATGCGTGTACAACTTTAATATGTCGATATACGGATTTCATGAAATTTGAACACACGAGCGTAGCAAATGTACTCCGAACTTTTGTTACTACTGTTGGTGATCAGCATCTATTTTGAGTCAATGAGAATATTTCAAACCAGGCGGTGAAATCTCGGTGTTACAAGCAAGTACAGGTTTTTACGGTCTTTCTCCGAAATTTTAGGAAAGACCTTTTGCATATTGTCTTTGTCGTGATTTATTCTAAATATTAAAGTAGATGAATATTTTTGCTTACATATTGATATCGCTGCAGCTGGATTTTACAATTTGCAGATTCATATTGGAAATATAATGTTGTTCATTAAAGAGTATAGGTGATGGAAAACACACACACACACACACACACACACACACACACACACACACACACACACACACACACACACACACACACACATATATATATATATATATATATATACCTGGTGTAAAAGCAAAATTGTCCAATTGTTAGATTAAGCTTTGAACCGTTGTATCTTAGAAATGATTAGAATTCTCCGAGGTTTTTCTAACACTATTAAATTCTACCTTGAACAATAAGAATGTATTTAGCTCTACGTTGAAATAATGATCCCTCTTGCTGTTATGACCCCCTGGTCCAGTTTTCCTCACTACTGTTCCCTCTTTTTTAAAAACTTATTCACCGTTCTCTTCATGGTACTTGAAAGGACTTTAAAGATGGAAGCCAGAGTTTGAATGTTGGTACCATTACTGAAGGCCTGAATGATCTTTTTCGTCTCACCATTGCCCAGTTGGGAAGACATAGGGGGGCTAACACAAAATGATTTTAATCTGTTCTCTTTCTAGCTGAATAACTCAAAGGGTTTTTCGGTGATTCCAAATGGTTTCGAGATTGCTAAATATCCGAAAATCTGGAAAAAAGGAAACTGAATTAGTTTAGAGGCTTTTAGATATTAAGCATTTTGTGTGATGGACAGTTATCCCATGCTGTTACACGATGGACAGTTATTCCATGATCTTACACCCGGTATATATATATATATATTATATATATATATATATATGGACAAAAGGAACATTTATCGTAGCTGACGCGTTTAGAAACGTTTCAGGTAAGATAAATTAACCTTTGTTTTTATTCATATTGTCCTTTTACATATATATTCTTTACGAAAATTTTACACACACAAACACACACACACACATATATATATATATGATCTATTCAGGAATATATATATATATATATATATGACCTATTTAAAAATATATATATATATGACCTATTTAGGAATATATATATATGTGTATATATATATGACCTATTTAGGAATATATATATATATGTGTATATATATATGACCTATTTAGGAATATATATATATGTGTATATATATATGACCTATTTAGGAATATATATATATATATGTGTATATATATATGACCTATTTAGGAATATATATATATGTGTATATATATATGACCTATTTAGGAATATATATATATATGACCTATGTAGGAATATATATATATATATGACCTATTTAGGAATATATATATATATGACCTATTTAGGAATATATATATATATATATATATATATATATATATATATATATATATATATATATATATAAGGCTCAAACACTAATATTCCATGGTTATAATTTATTACATTGGAATCGTAATCACGATCCAATTTATCAGACCTACAAATTTAAAAAGAAATCGGTATATATATATATATATATATATATATATATATATATATATATATATATATATATATATATATATGATCTATACAGGAATGTATGCATTTTATTTAGTAAGTATTGATAAGCAACCATTTTTGCTGCATTCACCTTTTAATTTTATCCAGTTGAGCGAGATTATTTTATTCGATATGCCATTTTCTGAAAAAAGTTCCTCATTTGTCTTCACCAATACTATTGATACTACTAGATAGGGAACTTCTGGAGGCACACAAAGATCTTGACTGCAGGAAACAGGGGAAGGGAGAAGATCGTCCAATGCTGACTTGAATTTTTCATAATCTTGAACTTTACCAATATGTCGTGTGAAGCAATGCACGCCTTTATGAAATGCATTAACATCCCTATTTACAGATATGTGCAAATCATTAGCATTGGCCTTTTTAAATTGATATTTTTTCATTTAATATTGCTATCATTTCGTCTTTTAGCACAAAAGCGCAACTGACACTATCATTTTTTGAACAACATCGACAAGTGTGAAGGTGACAAGCGAACAAGTGTTTTTTTTTCATTTATTTGTGTCATGCGTGATACACGCTTAGACGATCATGTATCTTTCGATAGATGACTGAAGAGGCAGTTTTTTTTTTCGCAGTAAGTTTCCATTTCTTTCTGTGGTAAACCAGTTGCCATCCAAGACTATAGAACCCGGTCTGTCCTGCTATTTACCCATAGCTAGGGGGGAGGGTTGAAGAGGATTCATACTTTTCCCAAGAGTTTTAGCAGGTAAGGGAATGTAATGGATTCGACTGGAATTCGAACTCGGCTCTCCGATTTCTCAATGCGAGCCGCTATCCATTACTCCACCGTGCCTATTATATACATTCTCCAAATTCCACACAGACATATTTCATTATGCATGTAGGTATTTTAAAGCGACAGTGCGAAGCGTTTAGCAAGCATTTCAGTTTCTTATATTTATTATCATATCAACATAGAAATTTCAAGATTAGTTGTTCACGTATTAATAATTAACAAGTGATAGCGATAGTTATTGCAATAAAAGCAAGAAAAGGCTAGCTAATTGTAGCACGTGATGTCCTGCATGGATACATCACTTTGAAGAGTGCTACTCGAAAATCTGACAGACCCCACGCGTATAAACCTGGGTTCCAAACGGAATTGGCGTGTGAAAGAATAATAGCGAAGTTCATGAGAATTTCCGGAATATCGCAGTGTTTGCAGAAGAGCATAATGGCGTTGATTGTGTAGAGTGGAAACCAGGAGACCAGGAACAAAAAGACAATGATAAGAACACTCTTTGCTGTTTTCGCTTCTCTTTCGGCATTTTCCTTTGATTCGACGCCTATAGCTGATTGTTGAGATTTCGAATTTCGCAACTGAAAGAAAAATAAATCAACAATAATTTAATCTTTTCAAAATGGATAACATAGAAATGAATAAAATGCATTCAAAGCCTGTTCACAAATATTAATAGACCATAGTTGATCGACTTCAATGATCATTCAAAATTAAAATATATTCGGTTGGCCACCAATTTAATTTTGGATTTGATAGAAAAACCTCCTTCCGGTTATTTGAAGAATACTATTATTTAATGGCAACAACAGATTGTCGAACTAAAAGAACATCGCATGTGTAAAAGATTGAACTAAAAAGAGATAAGCTTTATGAACTCAGGTTGGTAGTCTCTTCAGTCAAATTAATTTGTCTTCACAGTCCAATTATTCTTTTTAAGTTGTCATTCTTTAAAAACGTATCTATTTTTATAATTTCTGAAAACTTACTGTATCAAAGAAAATAGGTCGAGAATCTAACAAATATAAAAGCATTAACTGATACTTACATATTATCATGCAAATGTTTTGGAAAAACTATTGTACTCAAATTGATTATACATCTTTATTTTATTAACGGAGTTAACATTCTTTAACGGTAAGCTTTTATCAGTAGTGTCTTGGGCATGACGATAAACTACATCCGCGTTCTAGGTAAGACATTAAACTACAAGGTAACCAAAAAAGTTCTGTCCGTTTTTAAAGGAAAAAAAGAAAACGCTTCACAGTATGTGTAACTTATATTTAGTCTTCGAAGTAATCACCATCAGCATCCAGCACCTTCTGCCAACGTGGCTCCAGCTGTTCAATGCCCTTGCGGTAGAACTCGGGGGGTTTTGACGCAAAGAAGTCCGCGAGGGCTTTGCGCAAGTCTACTTCATTAGTGAAGGATTTCCCACGAAGATGATTATCAAGGGAGTGGAAGAGGTGGTAATCGGATGGCGCAAGGTCAGGTGAATAAAGTGGATGGCACAAAGTCTCCCACCCAAGTTGCTGTATGGTATCCCTAACCACTCGCGCAACATGCGGCCTGGCGTTGTCATGGAGGAAAAGCACACCTTTGCGATTCACCAGCGCTGGCTCCCTTCTGGCGCAATGCCTGTTGCACACATTTCAATTGCTGCGAGTATAAGTCTCCAGTGACCGTTTGGCTCGTTGGTAGCAGTTCATAATGAACCACTTGACGACCTGTTGTCCACCAAAAACAAAGCATAATCTTGTGTGGGTGCATAGGCGGTCTTGCAGTGTGAGGGACAGCATCCTGAGGAGACAACCGATGTCTGGAACGCTTGGGAATTTCGTACAGAACCCACTTTTCATCACTGGTAAGCACTCGATTGAATAAGGTTGCGGTACGGTGGTGAGAAAGCAGCGATACGTAGGCTGCCACTCGTTGTCCTGTGGACCTCCAACAGCGTTTGCGGAACCCACCTGCTCAGTTTGTACGTCTTACCTAGGCGGTGCAGGTGAAGTCTAACTGTTTCATCGGAAACGTTGAACTGTCTTGCAAGTTCCCCACACATTAGACTACTGTCCTCTTCAATGGCCGCCGTCAGGACTCCGTCAGGACTCCGTCAGGACTCCGTCATTCAAGACCTGTGGTCGTCCACTGCGAGGCTCATCAGAGAGAGGCAAATCTCCCGACTTGAATTTTCGAAACCAAGGCCTTGCAGTACGTTCATCCACAGAACTATCCCCAAACGCTTGACATATGCGGCGACTTGATGCAGCTGCTGATAAGCTCACTTTGAAGTCGTAAAGCAAACAGTCTCGAACGAGATCTCTAGACACTTCCATCCTTCTCACAGCTGTCCGGCTTATAACTGATGGCCGGGCACGGTGCGCGTGTTTTTTTTATAACGTCTGATGTTCCTACTTCCGGCTGTCCGAATTTGAAAACAATTGCTACACACATTTCGTATATATTTCAACTTCATTCAATGACTAATCAAAAAACGGACAGAACTTTTTTGGTTACCTTGTACATCCAAAAGCAAGGCCTCTGATTGAAGGTTTGAGGATTGTGGAACCACCTCTTAATTGCTGTTGTTCCCAGGTCCACTCTGGCTCAGGGTGGTAGCACCTGACAGGGTCCTAGCTATGGGCAAATAGTTGACCCGCAAACAGGGTGAAAACGTCGAGGGGGTGTAAAAACAGGTATTAATACAAGCAATACATTTTTGAGGAAAAAAATTATTACCAGAAATACATTTTCGAGATCAAATTTCAATGAATGAAAAATTATTAACATCAATACATTGTTGAGGAAAAAAATTATTACCAGCAATACATTTTGAAGAAAAAGTTATCATCAGCAATATAGTTTTGAAGAAAGAGTTATTACCAGCAGTATAGTTTTGAAGGAAAAATTATTATCGGAGATACAATTTTTAAGGAAAAATTATTACCAGCAATACATTTTTAAAGGAAAATTATTACAAACAAAATATTCCCAGCAATAAATTTTTGGAAAAAATATTACCAGCCATATATTTTTTTGAAAAATATTGCCAGCAATACATTTTTGAAAAAAAGTTACCTGCAATAGATTTTTGAAGAAAATTTTTTACTACAAATAGATTTTTAAAGAAAAAAAAACATTACCAGCAATACATATTTGGAAAAAAAATATTGCCAGCAATAAAAATTTTGTCGGCATTAAATAACCCATTGAGGTTGATATGCTGTAAAATCAAAACAAACCAAATCAAACTTTTATCAGTAATGTCTGTGAACCTCGACGATTGGAAAATAAGTTGTTGCGTTTTCGTAGATGACGTGTAAAAATTGTATAAAATGTATCTTCATACAACACTTTAATCAGCTTGAAGCGGAAAAAAGACCATGTAAAACTATTGGGCGAATAAAAGAGCTGAGATGATAAAGGCATGATAATATGCAAATTTCCAAGTAGAAATTGTTACATCCTATTAATATGAATGTAAGGTGCCTTGCCAAGTCATTGTAGTTGAATATTAGCTTGCTTTTTTGCACTGGAATCATAGTTAAAACTTCTGATGAAACAAAGAAGGTTGTGGCTTTAAAAGGGAAGATAACTCGATGAGATTGCCTGGCGACTGGGAATTTCCTGAAACAGTGTTCAAGCTATCCAAAAGACGTTTGCTACTACTAGATGTACAAAGTACAAAGAAAACCGGATACCACGAAAGTTAGACAAGATAGATCAAAGAAAGATTGTAAGGGTCTCGGTAGGCAATCTAGAATTAACAACCAGATAAGTGAGGGCTGAATTCAGTCTTAACAGTGACAATTCAGTTGATACAATATACATAACAGGAAAAAACAAATTTGAACGGGCGTATAGCAGAAAAAAAATCATTGATCAAAAAAACATTAGAATAGACGACTTAAGTGATCAAAAGAACATCTAACAAGGGAAGCTGTAACGTATGAAAAAGTAATATTTAGGGATGAATGTAAAATAGAGTTACATTCTTATGCAAGAGAATGTGTAAGAAGACCAGGGGGAGGAAGAAGCAATGCAAGATATAGGCGGTAACATTTAATGGGGGGACACGTAATTGTGTGGAGTTGCAACAAAAGCAATGGTAGAAGAAAACTGTTAAAACTTGATATGAGCCTAATCATCGAAAACTATATTACTTTACTACGGTCTAATCTTTTGCCAAACTACGAAGATAGAGAAATGTTCTCAGAATGAAGTTGCTCCTTGCCACGCATCATATGCAATAAAAAGGTTTCTTTTGGATGAAGACATTCAAAGTTTGGAAGACTGTCCTGATCTTAATATAATTGAAACATTGTGGTGGGAACTGAAGAAAGATGTGCTCCAAGGAAAAACCACGTAATCGCCAAGAAAGTTGGGATTACTGTCGAGAAGAATTAGAAAAATTTCTTAATAAGAAAACCTGGACTTGATTCCATTCAATGCCACATCGAATTGAGGCAATTATTAGAGTTAAAAAAAAAAGAAGCAAAACTAATTACTAACTTCATATTTTGACGGTTTGCACTCTTTGCAATAATAAAGATCACTTTTTGAAATGCTTTCTCATTTAAAAAAAGAGCTGAAAAGTAAAATATTCACTGGTGGCGCAGTCGTTTTGCATGGCGGCCTTTTTTCTTCAGTTTAAGATTCTCTATCATCCACCATACAACATTAACGAAAATGCTGGCCCTCAAAGATCATAAACTGTATAGAGAAAATAATACTGCTAGTTCCTCTCGATTTTGGGATAAAATTAACTAAACTAATTTACCATGGTTACCAAAAAGTTTTGCACGTCAGTGTATACTCGTTATTTTTATTCACTTTGACGAATGAGATGACTGAAATCAGGCATTTTGTTTTTCTTACATTTGAATCACCCAAGTATTATTCAGTTATTTTCCCTCAAACAAATCTAATCAGTGTTAAAGATTTTGGGGCGTGGAGCTGGCAACTCCGCGCCTGTAAAAACTTGCTTGCTGTTGTTTCTATAGCAAGTAGGTTTTTACGGTATCTGTAGCAAGTAGGTTTTACCTGACGTAGTGAGGCTGTGAACCTATACTTATATAGTCATATACTCCATAAAGGAAATTAACGGTAGTAAGGAGGAAGAAGAATCTTAAAACATAAACTTGAAGGAAATAGAATTTTGGAATATATAAATTATTTGTTAATATGGATCGGCAAATACTTGGGTGATGAGGATTTCAAGAAAGTTCCGTAAAATGCGAATATTTGTTAAGTTCTTCAAGGTGAACTGTAGTCGTTCTTTCGTTTCGATCGCAGTAGCATCATATCGTTATTTTTCTCAGAAAACCATGGAAACGCTTGTCGCTGTATTTTCACAAGTAAAATGCATTTGATTAACATTACGAAAAAAAGATGAAAACGAGACATGTATAAAGTGTCAGCCTTCTGCAGATAAAAAAAGATTGAGTGGCTAATTCCCACACCGTAAACGTCAAATTGCATGAAGGGACAATCGCATTGGAAATTGTAGGATATTTTATCATCAGTATCATAGTCTAAAAATAACGTTCAGGGAGGAAAATTTAGCTATCGTTCCTGTAGCAATAAGGACACGACAATGATATTACTGTTTCTATACAGATGCATGCACCTGCATGAATGTGCAAAATGCACTCTATCTGCATATACGATTTTTTCTGCGACTCTTTTTTTCAAGTGCTTACTTGGTTTTTGAATGTAGTACGAGTGAGGTAAGTGGTAAATGTCGAATATAATTCCCTTAAGTTCTTCATTAATTATAAATTTAACCCTACACAGTCTTAATATTTTCTCTAAAGATAAATAATTAGTACATTGATAAAGTTTTCCATACACACTTAATCTATAGAGGTAAAGGTAGAATAAACAATAACAAAAGTTACAACAAAGGAACATGATTATAATCATCCATGACACATGAAACGTTTTTGGCAAGAGATACATACAAAGTGCAACATAATCATCCTTATAATAAAGGAGAAAAAGGGTCGTGCAATTTCTAATACGAGGAAAATATACAATGTATAAAAGAAAAAGAATATATGATTAGAAACAACAAATAATTAGAGTATAGAAAGTATTTCAGTTAAAAATAACCGAAGAACTGTTGCTTTGTAGAACAGACTCCCACGTTGATGTTTTCACGATCCTTTCAATCTCAACCTGTTCAAGTCTAGGGTTAACTGTTATCTCTTCCACGTAAACGCATGAACTTCACTTTTTACCTTAGGCTCACAAAACATCATTCAGTAACCATCTACTTTTTGAGTCATTTATTTACATTTGGATACGCATTGAGCAGATATGAATGTACGTGAGAGATTCATGGAAGAGTGTAGTTTAAAAGCAGTAAAATTGACCTTGCGAACCGAACGATCCTCTGTGGCTCAATCGGTTATAGCACGTCAGGCTATATGACGGTTCCGTAGAGGATACAGGTTCGATTCCTGTCGGAGGACGAATATTTTCAAAGAAAATTTCTCGGACATTCAGGCCGGTAAATGTTACTAATACTGTTTATTATAAACAGAGCATTTACTTAAGTATTTGTATCTATAAAAAGAATGTATAAACATAAAAATATCTTAAAATATATATATTTAATTTATTTGTTTAAACGTTATTTTTAAGGGATACTCATTTGAGCAGATGTTCAAGAAATCTTGTTAGAAAAAATATTGCTTGATCAGCACCTTCTACGTAGGCGAAAGGTCAGGGCACGTCGGAACTAATGACGGTTTCCTCTAGAGGACGCAGGTTCGAAACCTGCTGGAGTCCGTATATTTTTCTAACAGGATTTCTTGAATATTCAGGCCGGTAGATATAAATAAATATACCGTTTAATTAAAGATAAAAACAGCATGAGTATCCATTAAAAATAACGCTTAAACAAATAAATTAAAAATATGTCGGATTTAATGCATTTCCTAAAATAATTATATTTTAATACATTTTCTGTTTATATGTTATTTTTATAGATACAACTTATTTGAATAAATGCTCTGTTTTGTTTTAATTAAACAGTATTAATTACATTTACCGGCCTGAATGTTTGAGAAATTTCGTAGAAAATATGCTTTTTCCGACAGAAATCGAACCTGTATCCCATACGGAAACCGTCATTTGGCCTGGCGTGCTGTTAATCATTCAGACACAGAAAACTTCTGCATATTTTCTACGATATTTCCCGAACATACAGGCCAGTAAATGTAATTAATACTGTTTAATTAAAAAAACAGAGCATTTATTCAAATAAGTTATCTCCATAAAAATAACGTGTAAGCGGAAAATATATTAAAATATTTGTTGGATTTAATCCATTTCATATAATATGTTGTCATTGTTTACGTTAGGTTACGTTTCGTAGCAGAAATGATATATCGAGAAAGATCGTCGAGGATGTGTGTTTATAAGCAGTAATTTGAGCTTTGCTAACCGGAATTTCTCCTTGGTTGAATGGTTAACAGCACGTGAGGTCAAATGACGGTTTCCATATTGGACACAAGTTCGATTCCTGTCGGAGAATCCATATTTTCTACAAAATTTCTCGAGCATTCAGGCCGGTAAATATAATATTGTTTAATTAAAAAAACAGAAGCATTTATTTAAATAAGTTGTCTCCATAAAATAACGTATAAACAGAAAATATATTAAAATATTTGTCGTATTTAATCCATTTCATATAATATCTGTTTGTGTGTGTAGGGAGGGGGTCTGTGTATTCGTGCGTGTGTGCATTTGTATATAGTTAAGAATTTCTTAATGTAAACCGCCATATATGTTTGTATAAAGGTACAGCAAGCGGTTCATAGTTGATTTGTTTAGCTGTCTTCGGTCTGGTTGAAATTTGTTTCCGTTGCACCAGATTTGACAATGGAGGAAATAGGCAATTACCATTTTTTAATCTTTTTTCCCGCGTGCTCATATTGCGAAATGTCATAGTTTATCTCTTTTAAATTTGGACGGCTCCTCTATTTCATGATGACCAGCACCAAAGAAAAAAAGTGACCTTCTCCTCACGATACACTCAAGTTCACTTGCTCTTTGTACTGTTTCTACTAAGTTGTTTTCTTCTCTATGATTTCTTTTTGTTTTCATTCTTTTCTGTTTTTTTTTTCGGTGACTCTTATTCACTTTCCTCTTCCAAAGTTCAATGCAGTTATGACGAAATCAAGAAATAATAAATAAAGTGTGCCTTGGTCTACCCTAAAAAGCACTTTAGACCATAAGTGTCCCTCAAATTTTCTCTGATAAAACTGGCAAAATTGGCTGACAAAAAAAAAAAAAGAAAAAATTAAAAGAAGGAAAGAGAGAGAGAAAGATAGAGAGAGAAATAAGAGAGTACTTTCAGGTATGTATGGTTTAGAATAGAGAAATGAAAAATAGGAAAAATACATATTAAACATAGTATTTTTCCTATTTTTCATTTCTCTATTTCAGTGCATTTGCATGAATTTATGTGGCTGTCATTTTTGGTTTGGTTTGGTTTGGTTTGTTTTACGACATATCAACACCTCAATGGGTTATTTAATGCCGACAAAATTTTTATTGCTCGTAATATTTTTTCTTCAAAAAATGTATTTTTTTAAAAATGTATAGCTGGTAATATATATATATATATATATATATATTTTTTTTAATAATGTATTTTATTGCTGGCAATATTTTTTTCTTCAAAAATGTATTTTTTTAAAATGTATAGCTGGTAATATATATATATATTTTAATAATGTATTACTGGTAATAATCTTTTCCTTCAAAAATTTATTGCTGGTAATAATTTTTTACAAAGTATTTCTAGTATTAAAACCTATTTTTACACATTCATTGTGTTTTGACTCCAGTTTGAGTGTTAACTATTTGCCCATAGATGGGACCATAATAGGTGCTACCAACCAGGGTCAGGGTAGACCGGGGAACATCAGCAATTAAGAGGTGGTTCCACGCTCCTCAAAACCCCCTGATCAGAGGCCTTGCTGTTGGATGCAGTTTATCGCCATACCCAGGACGCGGATATAGTTTATCGTCTTACCCAGGACGCTGTCATTTTGGTAAAGCATAAAAAGGATCCAATACATATTTTTTTAATTAATACATCCCAAGCAAAGCGATAATGTCACTAAGACTCATAGTGAAATAGGATGAAAAGACTTTAGAAGGAACCAGAAAACCAATTCTAAACAGGAAGCAAAATACCGGACGATATACACAAAATGAATAAATATTTATAGTTTGCTCCAAAACATACATGGATAATAACTGCTGCAACAGTGAGTATCCACTCTGGGAGGATCAGCAGTTTTGCCGACAAAGTATTTTTCTGTTGACAACGTTCTACCATGTTAACCATTATAAACTTTAAGTCAGTTTACCACCGGATCCATAAAAATAATGCATTTTAAAAATTAAAAATATGTATTTATCAACAGCTGGCATTGATTCGCATTTTTATCTTCCAATCAGAAACACAACAGAAGTTATAATAACACGTTTTATTAAACTAATTGCCAACTGCCAGAAAGTAGAATTCTTATGAAAGATTTAAAAACCGAGTTTAAGTTTTTTTAAATCGTTAAACAGTCCAGGTTGAATATTTCAGAATTGAACCTTTTTCTCTAGGTTTTTTCTATGTATATATAGATTAGTTCAATATTATTTTCTTTAATTAGCGAAAAAAAAACCCCATCAATGGAATCAGTTGGATTAAATTTAGTATTTATATGACACAGGAAACGTTAATCTGAAATATCGGCTGAAAGGATGCAGCTAAGTAATATTAACACTTTTTATTAGGCACCTCCACTTTTGGTCACTGAAAAAACACCATAACAGGATGAAAAAAGGCCTCAAACTTAATAGCAACAACTTTTATCGTTAAAATCTTTATGTTATTATTAAGAGGAAAGACCAAAGTATTTTCTATTATCTTATTAAATTTTTAATCATTTCTATTACGCTCGAAATTTTGATTAAACTTTTTTTTTACGTCAGCGGTCGACGTAATATTTACGATTAGTTTTAGTGCCTTTTTGTCAGCTGAAAAACACATTGATTTGGAAATGCTTTCAAAAATCAAATAATTGTCGGATTTTAATGAAACTTTCGGAACTTATTCACAAATAAATTAAATTATTGTTGAAATTTTCTTTTTTAGAAAATCTAAATAAAAAATATTTGTTTTTTTTATACATGTTACCGTCCACTTACTAAATTTCATGAAATTTCGAGAAATTAAATTTCAATCTCAATTTTTTTATTAGTTAAATGCAGGGCTCCTTGGAGAATGTAAATCATCCATTATTTTTGGAACAACTACTCATTTCCCGAAAATCCATCCCGAATCATAAGATAAAAGATGCATTAAAACTATGACTAAAAATTTTAATTGCTTTTATAAATAAGATTTACGAAGGACACTATTGTCTTAAGAAAAAAACATTTTTTCGATGAATAATGAATTTTTAGAACAATTATTTTCATTTTTAAAAATTTTAATTATAATAATTTATCGTTTAAAATTCTGAATTACTTCAATCAGATTAGTTGATATTGTTATTAAGTGAAAACCATATTTACTAATAAAAATTGAAAAGCTCAATACAAATTATTTTCCATCAAGATTTTAAAAATAATTTTAATTTTTTTTATGTATATAAAGTATTACGTAACGTTCCCCTGTTTGAAAGTATGGTCGACCATTATTAGAAAATAAGAGCGATAACTATAGAAAATTTATAGCCAACATTCCTTAATTTAGATTACGGGGGATATTTTCTAATATTTTAAAAATTACTGAGTACTTAAAAATTATATAAAAAGGCGCTTACCCTTTATTTTCTTAAATTATATTTTAACAGTTAAAGTCTCCTTAGAACAACAAATAAATCTCTCAACAACTTCCAGAACGTGTGAAGTGATTGACAAGCGATGAAAAGCGAGTAAGTCACCCCTACTGTTTGTTTTAAAAATCCATTTCTATGTTGTTTTCAACTTCAAGTAAATAATATTTGTTTCAAATCAGATTAATTACACTTTAAATCAGCTAATATTCATAAAAAATGTTTCAGAAAAGTTAATTTTATTTTTGGAAGATTTTAAAACTGAGAATTAACTTTTGTTTACAAATGTGTCAAAATATGTCAAAAATGGCCTATTTTAAACGATTTTCTGAAAAGTTGAGATTCCAATCAATATAATTTCTATTTGAAATACGCCAGAGTATTTTGCTTACTGGAAATAGTAAATTTATTCATTTAGCTTTCAATTAAAGCTAAAAAAGAAAGCTCCAAGAATGCTTTTTCATTTTTTTAAATTCATTTAAACCTTAGGTATCGAAACTGTGTGCAAGTATCTAAGTAACACATAAACACGAACAAGCACACACACATACACACATGTCTATGTCGTTTGTGAAATAATTCATATACACAGACAACCACTATTATGAAATTTGTTCTTTCTCTCTCTCTCTCTCTCTCTCTCTCTCTCACACACACACACACTTCGAAAATAATAGCAATGCCTTCATTACGTGATAACCGTGAGATCTTGCATGGTTTTAAACTTCATAGCCATTAATATCGGGCGCTCCAGCAACAGCCAACCTTTGTTGGTTTTACCTCATAATACGAAAATACCAGAACTACGTAGATACAGTCTATGTTCGATCATCAGGTCCTTTTAATATATTTACTTTTCATGATGCTGACATCTCAAATATAACCAGATGTGCCGAAGTCAAATTGACGATAAAAGCTCGAGAAAAATGTCGATTTGTCATCCAGCTATGTCATCTACAGTCCGCAGATTGTCATATTTACCCAGCTTATGTTTGTGAAACTAGTCGATATCTATCTAAAAAGTAAGGGGTTACAGAGAGTGAAGATGAAAGAAAAGACTGGGCATAATGGGGAAATGATAAAAGGTGAACGGGGTTCAAGAAGAGAGAAGATAGCGATTGACGCTGCATTTAATCTTTTGAAGATTTTGTAATTATCAGGAAAGCAATGAAACGGAAATGAGTCTCACTGTTGGGAAGTGCGAGAAAAGAAACTGTTAGAGTAGAAGTGGCAGTTACATTTAACTATTTCAACAGTAAAAGGGAGGGACCTAGATGCCAATCTAGTAGCATGCTTAAATTCACGTAGACACAGTGACCCAACTTTCCTTGCAGATTTTGATTCGATGTAGTCGTTAAAAACGTGAGGCCAAGAAGGCGCAGTGTGTTGCTCTCCATGAGTCAAGCATCAGCCACGCTGATGTCATACAGGAAAGTTACACACTAAACCTACATACATGCACAAATCGGTATCTTGTATCGAATGTGATACACTTAAACATTGGTAAGAAAGTTTTAAGATATGCTTTGATATTCTCGAAATCGAGTGATATTCTCCATTAATGTAAGGAAATTTTACATATAAATCATATTTTATTGTAGGTTCTTGATTCAATTAAAGTAAAAGACACAAAAAGGATTTATTATATTTATGAAATATTTAAACTAGTTGAATAATTTTTTAAGAAAGTTATTTTTCAATTGGTTCCTCGTCAATAAATACGAACCAAATAAATTATACATGTGCGTATATGTGTGTATTTACGCATACACTGTTAATACATTAATTTACATATTGTATAGATGTGTAAAAATACCCTGGTGTGTATAAGTTTATATAAATTTCCCGAATGCGCGTTGCTTGTTTTTGATTTTGTCGACTTATACAGTATAGTAGGGTCAGTTGGGCACCGTCTTTGAGGAAAAGAGCATCATGACACAATTCACTCAGCCAGAAATTTGGAAACAGCATGCTGTACTGCTTGGCACCGAAAGCTTCAATATGAACATTTCAGAGTGTTTGGGTGTCGATCTGAGGACAGTGCAGAGGATCCAGAAAGAGATAGATGAGTCTAATGGTGATTACGAAGGTACGGTAGCTCTGAAAACTTACTCTGATCGTTCTGATAAAGAACTACCAAATTTGTTGGTAAGATCCAGGTCATGATTGACAACGACCCCTTTTAAGTCAATCAGGTCCATAGCCAGAGACAGGAGTATCTGAGTTTCTTATCAGGCAGGTAGTGCATAAAGACATTCGGTGTTTCGCATACAAGATGAGAAAGGGGCCAATTTTCATCCCAAGCTATGAACGACAAGAGAAAAGATTGCGCTACTAAGCTTTTGAACAAACTCAAGCATCCCCTCCAACTGAACATGCTTTGGTTTTTCTCAGACGAGAAAAAATTCTGCCAGGATAAGAGGGTGAACACACAGAACAACCATTGGATTGCTGTGTCTCCAAAAGATGTACTGAGAGTGATGAAAACTAAATATCCAGTCAACATCATGTATGGAGTGTTCACTAGTGATGGCGACTCATTCCATTTATCTTTCCACAGGGCCTCAGACTCAACACGGAGGCCTACTAGTGCCTTGAGGAGATAGTGCTGTCCGGGGCCAAAAGGGTGACTGCTGGGAGTCCCTGTGTCTAGCGAAAGGACTCTACATTATGCCATACAAGCAGGAGACACAGTCATGGCTGTCAGACAATTTCTACGACCACATCACCCCTTACATCTGGCCACCTAACTCCCCAGATTGCAATCCCTTTGATTACTATGTGTGTGGCACAGTTGAGCGAGAGACCAACAAAATTCTTTGTAACACCAAAGGTGTACTGAAGTTAAGGATTATGGCAGCATTCACTATCTTAAACAAGGATAACGTCCAGAAGAGCTGCAGGGGAATCGAAATCGTCTGCATGATGTGGTTGAAGCCAATGCTAATTGCTTTTTTTTAAATATTTTTGTTTAATTTTGGTAAATATAACTGTTAAAATGAGATATCAGTTTTATTTTCATTTTTGCATAATTGATACGACAATTTATCCATCTCACTGTGTAAGTAGACAGCAGATATTTTAATTCCGTTGTCAGCTGAGACCGTTTGATTAATTTAATTTCTTGGCACGAAGCAATCATGAAAGAAATTGGGAATTTGATATTTTTTTAATCTAATGGCGATTACGAATGTATTTAGAGTGATCACCAGTGATGGCGACGTTATGCCCCCATTCTTATTCTCACAGGGCTTCAGACTCAACACGGAGGCCTACGTCGATTTGAGGAGGTAGTGCTGCCCCGGGTCAAGAGAGTGGCTGCAGGAAGACCCTATATCTGGTAAAAGGACTCTGCACCATGCCACTCAGGCAGGAGAACCCAATCATGACTGTCAGACAATTTCTGCGACCACATCACCCCTTACATCAAGCTACCTAACTCCCCAGAATGAAAACCTCCCTTGATTATTATGTGTGGGGCGCAGATGAGCGAGAGACCAACAAAACTCCTTGTAATACCAAAGATAAACTGTAGGCAAGGATTATGGCAGCATTAACCAACTTAAACAAGGAGAACGTCTAGAAGCGATGCAGAAGATTCCGAAGTCGTTTGGAGGCCATGCTTGAAGCCAACGGCGATTTTATTGAATAAATTTACTCTTTAGTATTTCAAGATATTTTTGTTTAATTTTGGTATATATATCTGTTAAAATGAGATATCAGTATTATTTTCATTTTTTTTTTCGTAATTTAGACGACCATTTATCCATCGCACTCTGTACAACTATTGCCTGTAAAATAGCAGCAATGCCTTCATTACGTGATAACCATGAAATCTAGCATGGTTTTAAACTTCATAGCCATTAACTTCGGACGCCCCAGTAACAGTCGACCTTGCTTTTTTAGGTTTCCCTCGTAATGTGGAAATTGCAGAACTACGCAGATACAGTCTATGTTCGATCATTAGGGTCTCTTAATATATTTACTTTTTATGATGCTGGCATCTCAAAATATCAGAACTACGCAGATACAATCTATCTTCATCAGAATCCATTCGACATTTCGTCAGTTTAAATACGTAATCCTCTTCGAAAAATTAATTTTCAAAACCAATATTTGGAAATATTGTCACCTCCCGAAACGATACAATGAAAGTTGACTAAAATACAAATAAAATATGCATTTTATTTTGGCCAACTTTGACTGTATCTTTATTATAATATATTATATTTAAAAATATCGACCACACCGATAATAAATAAACAGAAAAAATATAATATATAAGTTGGATACCGAGTTGTCTAATGTACCTGTGTTATTTCATTTAACTTCAATAAAAAATAAAGTATCCAGTGTGTGTGTGGGTGTGTGTGTGTGTGAGAGAGAGAGAGATAGAGATAGAGAGAGAGTGAGAGAGATAGAGATAGAGAGAGAGGGTGAGAGAGATAGAGAGAGATAGAGATAGAGAGAGATAGAGAGAGAGAGAGAGTGAAAGAGAGAGAGAGTGGGTGTTTAAAGGATCAATTTCTTGTTAATTGCACATATGAATTATTGGCTGGTGACATTTAATCGGGATTGCGAATTGGTCACAAGTGAAATAAGAGAAGGAAGTCGTTATCAATTAATTGCGACCTTAGCAAACAACGCAAGCCTTTTAGTAGCAAACCCGCAAAGTAATTGCGCATGCTCGTCGAATGGTCCGTTACACTGCTGATTTATTTGGTACGGAGAGTAAATATCGCCTAAATAAATGTCAAACATAAAAACACCTGATATAAAAACGGTGAGACGTTTGTGTACACACTCATCACTGCAGAAGATTTTAATCAGCGATCTCGCTTGAGTCTTTCAAGTTTTGAAACATGACACAGACAGGATGAAACGATATGATCGGTTCAAGTTCAATCCGACAAACAAATAACGTTTGGTGAAGAAATAAAATTTTTACTAAAGTTCTCTTGATTATCGTTATTCGGCATGGACATTTTTGATACTCATAAATGAATTGATCCCCGTTAGAATGAAATAATAAAAATTCCATTCTATGGTTCACAAGAGTTCAGTAACGCATCAGGATCTTTGGTGCGCCACATGTACATAGCAACAGTGGATGTATCTAGGGCAAGATAGTTTGATATAGCCTATCACACTTCAGGCTAGTTTTTAATTCAGTAGTTCTGACTGTTGACTACCCAGGATTAGAGAGCCCAGTTTCTCCCCTGCCACTTAACTCATAGTTAAATAGCAGAAAAAATAGATTCCTACCTTTTCCAAGGTAATTTGTACTAAAGGAGGCATAACGAACTAGGTTCGCTGATTTCTCTCTGTGTCACTAACCGTTACATGACCCACACACCGACATCTTATACTACTCACACACCGACATCCTATGGTTAACGGAGTCAATGATGTTCATATCTGAATACTTTAAAGAACTAATTTATTTGCTCAAGAAATCATGATAGGTACTCTATTATATTATATTACTTTATTATAGCTTACAAGATATGTGATATAAAACATATAGAGCAAATCAGAACGGTTATATTATAATTATCGTGTCTTAAACATTTTCAGTTGTATTTAAATGTGTTGATATCCTATTATATTGGATTTGTTTTATATGCAGTAAAATCCCTCATAACCGGAATCCCTCATATCCGGACATAATTTTGATGTGTATATTTGAACTATTTGGGTGATATGTAACTAATTTGAAATTTCTGTTTTTCAGGAAATTTACTTTGGATAATTGCTTATGCTTATTTCGCCCTAATGGTTTGTATTGGTGCAAAAGATGATGGGAATAAGAGGAAAGGATGACAACGAGACACATCTGCAACAAGATGCAGGACTGTGATGAAACCTGGACTGAAATTGAAAAAGCTACTGAAAAGGTTGTCAGTTTTATGGAAAGAAAGTCAGCATTCATCCATGACGATTGCAATAACGCACGCAGAGTTAAAAAGTGTCTTTCATTTAAAAAAATTCAAAAACAAAAACAAAACAAAATGCGGAAAAAGTTGAGAATGACATTAGAAGAGAAAGAATCATAATACAACAGCGATTAAAAAATCTTCGTTATATTATTTTTTTACATACGTGGCATACTTAATGATTTTCCATTAACATTACATAATTTATTTGTTTTTCCTTAAAGTCAATTCCGTTATATTTCACTCACCATTAGCTTATTTTGTTTACTATAAAACATTGAAAATAAATGTTAAACCTGATTTCAGTTCTTTTATTTAAATCTAACCCCTCATATCGGGACTTTGTAACCAATTCCTCATATTTGGAAAGCCTTCTTAGTTCGGTTGTCAGGGATGCTATTGTATGTTTATTACTAGCGCATATACACATTGAAATAATTAAATTAAAAATAAATTATCTTTTATATATTTATGACATCGTGTTCAGTTCTTGATTATATTTGAACCTCTGATATCTTAATTAACATTAAGAACCTTTCTTTGAAATTAGAAATGTGATGCTTTAGAATGAAGCTCAAACACAGGGTAAATCCTTTAGTTAATCAATAATCCACATTAATTTGCATTTTTATATATACAATATATGTGCAAACAATTTCCGTGAAGTTTTAAAAAGAAATAAATTTTCTTCACGATTAAAAGTATGTCCTCCACGACGATTGAAAGCTCTTCATATGCTTAATATGATTTCTAAAAAGCAGAAAATAAGATACAAACATAAGAAAACGTGTCAGTTACATTAAACGAAAATATTCATGCCCAATACAGTTTAAATTGATTTTATATTAATAAAAATATTGAAATAGTGTCTGGAAAGTGCCTTGCTTGACAATGGGCGTAAACGCACTCAGCTACAACGATCTTGTAACTATCTAAGTTATCACATACGACATTGTAACTATCAAAGTAAAGCCATGACTTTGTAACCACCAGAGTACACCCATATGAACTTGTAACTACTAAACTATACCCACACGACTGTGTAACTAGATGAGTACAGCAATACGAACTTATAACTACCAAAGTACACCCACACGACTTTGTAACTACCTAAGTACATCCATATGAACTTGTAACTACCGGAGTACACACATACGAACTTGTAATTACCCAATTACACGTATACGACATTGAAACTACCTAAGTATACAAATACGACCTTGTAACTACCTAAGTATACAAATACGACCTTGTAACTACCTAAGTACACACATACGACCTTGTAACTAAGTATTCCCATACGATCTTGTAACTACCTAAATACACATATACGACATTGTAACTACCTAAGTACACCCATAGGACCTTGAAACTACCTAAGTACACTCATACGACCTTGTAACTACCTAGGTACACCCATACAACCTTGTATCTACCTAAGTATACCCATACGACCATGTAACTACCTAAATATTCCCATCAACCTTGTAACTACCTAAGTACACACATACGACATTGTAACTACCTAATTATTCTTGTACGACCTTGCAACTAACAAAGTATTCCCATACGACGTTGTAACTACCTAAGCACATCCATAAAACCTTGTGACTAAGTATTCCCATACGATTTTGTAACTACGTAAGTACACGCATACGACCTTGTAACTAACTAAGCACAACAATACGACCTTGTAACTACCTAAGAATTCCCATACAACCTTGTAACTACCTAAGTATTCCCATACGACCTTGTAACTACCTAAGTATTCCCATACGACCTTGTAGCTACCTAAGTACACCTATACTAACTTGTAATTACCTAAGTATTCACATACGACTATGTAACTACCTAAGTACACCCATACGACCTCGTAACTAAGTACACCCATACGACCTTGTAACTACCTAAATATTCCAATACGACATTGTAACTACCCGAGTCCACCGATGCGACCTTGTAAATACCTAAGTACACCCATACGACCTTATAACTACCTATTCACATATGACCTTGTAACTACCTAAGTACATCCAAACAAACTTGTAACTACCTAAGTATTCCCATACGACCTTGTAAATAACTAAGTACACCCATACGACATTGTAACTACCTTAGCATTCACATGCGACCTTGTAACTAAGTATTCCCATACGACCTTGTAACTACCTAAGTACACACATACCACCTTGTAACTAAGTATTCCCATACAATTTTTGTAACTACGTAAGTACAGGCATACGACCTTGTAACTAACTAAACACACCAATACGACCTTGTAACTACCTAAGTATTCCCATACAACCTTGTAACTAACTAAGTCCTCCGATACGACCTTGTAACTACCTAAGGACACACATACAACCTTGTAACTACCTATTCATATAGGACCTTGTAACTATCTAAGTAATCCATACGACCTTGTAACTACCTAAGTATTTCCCTACGACCTTGTAACTTCCTAAGTACACCCATACGACCTTGTATCTACCTAAGTATGCCCATGCAGCGTTGTAACTTCCTAAGTATTCCCATACGACCTTGTAACTAACTCAGTATTCCCATACAACCTTGTAACTACCTAAATACACACATACGACATTGTAACTACCTAAGTACACCCATACTACTATGTAACTACCTAAGTACACCCATACAACCTTGTAACTACCTAAGTACACCCATTCGACCTTGTAACTAAGTACACCCATACGACCTTGTAACTACCTAAGTATTCCCATACGACCTTGTAACTACCTAAGTACACCCATACGATCTTGTAACTAAGTACACCCATACGAAATTGTAACTACCTAAGCACACCCATACGACCTTGTAATTACCTAAGTATTACCATAAGACCTTGTAATTACCTAAGTATTCCCATACAACCTTTTAACTACCCAAGTATTCCTATATCCTTTTGCTTTTCTATCAGTTAATGTCGCATACTAGTGACGAGATATTTTATTAAAATATCTGATGATGGAAAACAGTAGATTAAGAAGAAGATTCATGTCTCTTTTGTTATGAAAGACATGATTATAGGTTGATAACAATCGTCTGCGATTTGAAAACAGTTTACAGATTTTAATGCATCAATCTGCAGCTCTTTCTTTATAGGGGTGTGTGTGTAAAGACACGCCTGCATATTTAGAGGACATTCTGTATGTAATTGTTTTTATGCATGTGTGTGCGCACGAGCGTATATGTAGCGTTAAAGCTGAAAGCTCACAAAACAGCCGATTTTAAATGTAAAATTTAATAACCTCATCTGACGATTTACTTAAAAAGAGCTTAGAATTAATCTACTTAATGCCAGAAATATTTTGTAAATAAATTATTACCAGCAATACATTTTTGAAAAACGAATATTAGCAGCTATATATTTTTTGACCAAAATCCAGTTCAAATTTTGTAATATATTTCACTAAGTAGCAGCATTGAACTTTAAATATGGTTCCTTTATTAATTGTCCATCGATAAAACAGACATATTTTTCGCTTAATTAAGAAAACGAGAAAGTTTGGCATTCCTTAGCTTGTGTGCGCATGCGCGTGCGCACGCCGATGACCAAGTCTTGAGAAGAAGTATTTGAGGTTCTTTCATTATATTTCATGTACCAAAGAAAGATTTCATTATAAAAAATTAAATGCATAAATATTTCCACGGTCACTTTGCCAAGTGCTTAGAATCATTGCGAACTAAAAATAAATGTACACATTTTATGCAATAGATAAGACATAGATAATTAGCTAGAAAATGTTACATAATACGACATTCAACTGTAAAAAAAATGCGAGATAAATGAATTAAATAAATCTTGTGTTTTTGTTCACAGTGATTCTTTTTTATTTTCCGGAAGTTATCTATCTTTCCTTAACTGTGTCCCGTTTTATTTGAATTTATATATAAACTAGTTTACAAGTGACGTCGAAAAATGATGGGAATAATTAAGTCATTTCGGAAATAAATAGTATATATAGAATATCCAAAACTTTATGTTGCTCTATATTGTTCAATACTTCCTGAATATTATGATAAACAAATACAATTCTCAGTGTTTATCAAACAAAATATAATGCGTTCGGTACAGGACCAAATGGAGATGGTGGAGACATTAGCACCATAAGAAATATTCTGCCATTAGCTACTTCGATTAACAACCCATCCATTCTAACAATTGACATCAGCAAAATAAGTACACTCCTTCTCCTAGCTAGTTCGATTCTCGACCCATCCATTCCATCAACTGACACTAGCACCATCAGAACTATCCTGCTCCTAGCTAGTTCGATTCACGATCCATCGATTCTAACAAGTGACATCAACACAATAAGAACTATCCTGCCCCTAGCTAGTTCGATTCACGACCCATCCATTCTAAAAAGTGACATTAGCACCATAAGAACTATCCTTCCCCTAGCTAGTTCGATTCAGGACCAATCCATTCTAACAACTGACACTAGCACCATCAGAACTATCCTGCTCCTAGCATGATCGATACACGACCTATCCATTCTGACAATCAATACCAGCATCATAAGAACTATTTTGCTCCTAGCTAGTTAGATTCACGACCAATCCATTCTAACATTTGACCACAGCATCATAAGAACTATCCTGCACCTAGCTAGATCGATTCAGGACCTATCCTTTCTGAAAATTGACAGCAGGATAATAAGAATTATCCTGTCACTAGCTAGATCGAATCACGACGACCAATTCAAACAAGTGACATCAGCACAAGAAGTATCCTGCAACAAAATACTTCGATTCACGTCCCATCCATTCTAACAAGTGACATCAGCACCATAAGAACTCTCCTTCTCCAAGTTAGTTCAATTCACGACCCATCCATTCTAACAAGTATCATAAGAACTATTCTGATCCTAGCTAAGTCGATTCACGGCCTATACATTCTGAAAATTCATACCAGAGTAATAATAATTATCCTGCTCCTGGCTAGTTTGATTCAGGACCTATCAATTTTGACAAGTGATACAGGCATACTAAGAATTATCCTGCTTCTATCTAGTTCGAGTCACGACTTATCCATTCTAAGTGTTGACACCAGCACAACAAGAAATACCCTGCTCCCAGCTAGTTCGATTCACGACACATCCATTCTGACTATTAATACTAGCATCATAAGAACTATCCTGCTCTTAGCTAGTTCGATTCACGGCCCACCCATTCTAACAACTGACACCAGCACTATAAAAACTATCCATCTCCTACCTAGTTTGACTCACGTCCCATCCATTCAATCAATTGACACCAGCATCATAAGAACTATCCTGTTCTTATCTAGTTCGATTGACGACCAGTCCATTCTAACAAGTGATATCAGCACCATAAGAACTCTCCTTCTCCTAGCTAGTTTGATTCAGGACCTATCCATTCAATCAAATGACACCAGCATCATTAGAACTAACTTGTTCCTCGCTAGTTCGATTCACGGCCCATCCATTCTAACAAGTGACATCAGCACCATAAGAACTCTCCTTTTCCTAGCTAGTTTGATTCAGGACCTATCCATTCAATCAAATGACACCAGTGTCATAAGAACTATCCCGCTCCTACCTAGTTCGATTCACGACCCACACATTCTAACTATTGATACCAGCACCATAAGAACATCCATCTCCTACCTAGTTCGATTCACGTCCCATGCATTCAATCAATTGACACCAGCATCATAAGAACCATCCTTTTCGTAGCTCGTCCGATTCACAGCACATCCATTGTAACAAGTGACATCAGCACCATAAGAAATCTTCTTCCAGCCAGTTTGATTCACGACCTATCCATTCAATCAAATGACAACGTCATCGTAAGAACTAACTTATTCCTCGCTAGTTCGATTCACGGCTCATCTATTTTAACAAGTGACATTATCACCATATGAGCTGTCCTTCTCCAAGTTATTTCGATTCACGGCCCATCAATTCTACCAATTGACATTAGCACCATATGAACTATCCTGCTCCAAGGTAGTTCGATTCACGCCGCATCCATTCTAACAATTGCCATCAGCCCCATAAGAACTATCTCTTTAGGTAGTTCGATTCAGGACCCAATCATTCCAAGAATTGACACTAGCACACTAGGTTCTATCCTGCCCGTAGGTAGTACGATTCTCAACCCATCCACTGTAAAAATTGACACCATCACCATAAGAACACTCCTCCAAGCTCGTTCGATTCACGACCCATCCATTCTAATAATTGACATCAGCACCATAAGAACTATCCTGCTCCAAGCTCGTTCGATTCACACCCCATGCATTATAACAATTGACATCAACAGCATATACAGTATCCTGCTCCTAACTAGACACCTACACCATAATTAATATCCTGCTCTAAGCACGTTCGATTCACGACCTAACCATTGTAAAAATTAACATCAACATCATAAGAACTATACCTATCTTAGCTAGTTCGATTCACAACCCATCCGTTCCAACAATTGGCAGCAGCACCATAAGTAATATCCTGCTCCAAGCTAGTTCGATTTTCGACCCATCCATTCTAACAATTTCACTAGCACCATAAGAACTACCCTGCTTCAAGGTAGTTCGATTCACAACCCCTCCATTCTGACAATTGATACCGGCATCATAAGAACACTCCTTCTCCTAGCTCGTTCGCTTCACCACCCATGCATTGTACCAAGTGGCATCAGTACCATAAGAACTATCCCGCTCCAAGTTAGTTCGATTCACGACACATCCATTCTGACAATGGATATCCTGCTCCTGGCTAGTCCGAGTCAGGGCCCACCCATTCTAGAAATTCGCATTAGCACGATAAGAACTATCCTGCTTCAATCTACTTCGATTCACGACCCACCCAGCCTAACAACTGACGCCAGCACCATAAAAACGGCTTCACCGTTCGATTCGAACATGTACCAAAATTCCGTTTTTTTATAGGGGGCCTAATAAGTCACCCATGATATATATATATATATGTATATATATATATATATATATATATATATATATATATATATATATATATATATATAATCTTTCTTTCACATAAATATATAAAAGGATGGGTCAAACCCTTTAAATCAAATAAAAAGTTCAAGGAAACAATTTAAAATATCTTAAAACAGTGTCTAGTCGACGAAAATGAGAATGGTCGCTCTATTCTATAAACCAGAATAAAAGAAACGGCAATGAAGGGGATAGATATTGCACACTGCGTACCTATGGCATTTTACTTATCAAGGTTATAGTCAATCGGAGATGGGCAACTAAATTATCAAAAGAGTTCACTACATGGAGATAGTTCATGCCTATGTAGTGAACTCTCCTGGTGACGTAGAAAAGTGTTAAGCATATATAAATATATGCGCTAGGTGTTTTGTGAACACATTTTCGGTGAGCTATAAATCGAAAATGAGTTAACGTAATGTTATGCGTCCTTCACGTTTATCTCTTGCTGTATTGACAGCATCAAAATGGCAGCTTCTAAAATCCGATACAACAAAAGAAAAGGAACGCATCAGCCAAGTTGCATAGCAAGCTTCTTGAAAGTGACCATTAAAACAGCCGTTCAAGGTAGCTTTCATTTTAGCATTTGATAAGAAATATTGAATCAGATCAAAAATTCTCTCCGAAATACCATAAGCTTTCAGCTTGCCAAACACTGTCAAGCGCTTTCAAGATATTCAAACAGCCCGAGCTTCACCATTATTGAACATTCATGACAGACTCTTTCGGGAATAACCGTTAACACATCAGCAGTTGACCCAGAGAAGCGAAAACCATATTGCTTGTCTGGAAGGTAGTCCTGTTTAACCAATTCTGAATTAATTAGTACTGCGAGGTGAGATGCTTAATACATTCAGAGTTAATTATTGATTTACCAAAAAGAGGTAAAAGGCTCATAGGCAGATAGAAGGATCTGAATTTTTAAAAACCGAAACTACAGAAGACGATTTCCGACAAGCAGGAAAGTAAGAAGCAGCAAGGATTTATTGTACAGTTTAGAGAGAACAGGAACCAGTTTAGGAGCATATTTCTTTAGTACTATTGTAGTGATACATCAAGTTCATATGCTTTGAGATGATAGCTGAAACTATGGACGAAGTTGTGTGAATATCACACAATATAAACACATTTCTAAGTGGAAAGTCATGCAATGATACCACAGGTGAGTCAAGAGTAGAACTGGAAAAGAATTTACAAACAAAACATTAATAAAACCTCAAATTGAGTGAAGAGAGGAGAGATAGGAGACTTAATCATATTTAACACAACTGCTGTTTCTGAGAAGGCACAAAACATCCATGCCGGCTTTTACCCAAGAAGAAAACCCAGTGGTACAATTCTCAATAGAAAAGTCACGAAGAAAGTCAGGAAATTAATCCCAACCCGTACGCTGATAGCAGAAAGAAATCTTGTGCATGGGAATTTCATATCTAATAGACGAGCCAAAAGAAATATCAACAGATACTACAGCGTGATCCGAGTTGCCAAGAGGACAGATTTGTGATGTTTGACAAGGGCCAGGAGAGGAGGTCAGGAACAAATCAAGAAACATGTTGATCAGAATTATTATGGAAACGAGTAGGGAAATCTACTATTTGACTGAGAGATTGAGCAAGAGAAAAACTGAAAGTGTGAATACCAGCAACATCAGTAATATTAGAATGATGAAGCCATTTGACATGGTGAGCACTGGAATCACAATGAGAGAGAGAGAGAGAGAGAGGGAGAGAGAGAGAGAGAGAAAGAGAGAGAGATGTTTCTGTAGTGTGATATATTTTGATAGCCAACAGAGTAAAACAAAGAATGTCAAAAACATACGAAAGAATCATTTGGAAACTCAAGAGATGGTTCCCTTGTCACTGGGAGACTTTCAGGGATATAAACAACAAGACCGTCTTTTCAACAAAGAGGAAGACGGCCCGGAACAGTGAATTCGTCTGTCGCGATAGAAAAATTAGATTAGTTTTGTAAATCGCTAAGCTATCTGGAGAACGTTTCAAGAGAAAATATTCAGCACTACAGAACTCCGTACGAATGTCACGAATATTGGACAAGGAAAAGTTGAGGGGAGCAAGTGTTTTTTTTTTGTTTACTGGTTTACTCGTATTTCTGTCATGGAGTTTTAAGGAGAAAAATAATTATCATTGTCAATCGTCTATGACAATACAAACCATCGGGTAGGTGGCTAAAACTAAAGCATAATGTGGCCTCAGGGTTGCCCACCTGGAATTCATGCAGGGGCGACTATTCATGCACGAAATGACACTGTAAATACCCCGATATTATGCGACTGTTCACCAGGACAGCCTTTCTAAACGCTAGTCGGGATGTAGCAACCAGAGAATTGCCAAGCCAGTGCCCTCAAAATGAAAAGATGCAGCTACTGATCCATCAGTTAAATCATTAAGACCATGGAAGAAAGAAATCGGTAACCCACATCCTAAACAGGAAATCTACTATCTATATTTCTCATGTTGTCTGTCTGTGTGTCTGTCGTGGGCGTTGTTACCTCGTCCAGGCCGCATTTCTCACTCCATTTCGATGCGATTTTCACCACAAGTTTGCAAATGGCTGCCGTAAGGACATGACGGAGCCCGATTTTTGAGTACGGACTCAGGTTCCAAAAAAATCGATAATCGAAAAAATCTGCTTACAGAAGGAATGATCGCATTTCAACAAAATTTGACACCCTCTTAGAGTCTACCATTAGAAGTGTTGTCCAGAAGTTTCATGACCACGGACCCCTAAACAGCGCGGAAAATCGATAAAACCCAAAACCCGATACGCCCAGATTGCGCCTGAACCGTATGTCGGTTTTTAGCGATTTATGAGGAGGCCATTGGGAGTCACCATGTGAAGTTTCAACTCTGAGCGCCCCCCAAACAGAGTGTAAATCGACAATAGGTCAACCCTTAAAAATGTTTTTCCGGTTGGGTATTTCCTAAATGCAGATTAATTTAAGGTCACGCTATGCGCGGGATGAAACAGGTCAGTGCGTGCAGTGGAGTGGAAGAAGACATTTGACCTCAAATTCTGGAATGGGTGCAGGGCCATTGAAATACGGCTTTTTTTTATCCCTGCTATCAGGTCTGACTTTGAGCCACAAATGACATATTCGACTTTGTCAACACTTTTGCTTTAATCGTCGCATCTTACCAAAATAAGCACTTCCTTTATTCGCGCCTTTATTGAAAAAAAAAACCTGCATACGTGCTGAGTGAAAATGGTTCCGCCCTCAGCAGTCCATTTTCCAATTCTTTAAACCTTTTCCCCTAGCCCAGGCCGCATCCCAGTCCTGACGAGGAGTTTTTGTGCTAAAACAGCAGGGCTTCCTCCCAATCCATTTCAAAGCTAATGCCGGCAAACGGTTAGCGGCTTTTCGTTGTCGCACAAACCAAACGAGCAAACGCTTCATTGCAGCTCCTTGCATTCTCATCGCCGGCATCACGTGCGTTAGAGCCAAGTTGCATATGCAGCAGGCAGCTTGACCCCGTTTACGGCCAAGCCTTGCGCTTGCCAAATCATGCGCGCGTGCGTGAATGCGCGCTAGCATCTTCCATTTTGCGTGAGCTCATTCATTGGTCTAAGTCATGGCCATTGTCCAGGCTACACCAATCAATGACAAGTCACGCTCCCTTTAAATACCTTCAGCGCAGCTGCATCCACACTCACGTCTTGATTTGATCGCCATTAACGCATCTGTCCTTGGATTAATTGACAGCTTCCTGCTACCGCAAGTTACCTATTTGCTTAAACGTTTGCATTACCCATTTTATCTCCGCGTGCTGCCTCTACTGCGCAGCCCAGTCCATCTTAGCGTTCCATACCTTTTCGTAGTTCAGTTTTGCTATTAGACAGTTAACTGCTGTCGCAAGTTACTTATTTACTCAATCGTTTGCCCAACCTATTTTACCTCCACGTTACAGTTTTCACTGTAAGTTGAAGTGTACTGCCTTTACTGCGCGGCCCAGTACACCTCAGTAATTCACTGCCTATTTGCTTAAACGTTTGCATTACCCATTTTATCTCCGCGTACTGACATTACTGCACAGCCCAGTCCATCTTAGCGTTCCATACCTATTCCTACCTTTTCGTAGTTCTGTTTTGCTATTAGACAGTTAACTGCTGTCGAAAGTTACTTCTCTTCTGCCTTTACTATTTTTTAACTTTCAACGCTTCAACGTTTTGGTTGCGTAACCTCTTCCTACAGCGACGTTTTCGTGCTGTCAGAAAGCACGGCCCATAGCTAGGAGAAGCTTTTTCCATACCGCTCCACTGCATTTTTAGTTTTCGTATACAACGAGGTTGCACCGCTTCAGCTTCGGCATCAACTTCTATTGGCATTCTTACACAGCATTTCTACAACCCTTCAAATGGCTCCTACACGACGAACATCCGCACGTCAGCAGCTGAAGACCCCTAACACTGTTAACGTTACACATGCAGAACAGGCGACTGCGAAGGAGCACATAATAACTCCAGTTACAGATGATCATATAGCGTCTACTTCAACCTCTGCTTTGCACTCTTCTGCGTGCCGTGGCGATGACCAACCCGGCAGCTCTGCAAAGGCTGCAAAAACACCCAGGCGAGACAATCTTAGCAGGTGTTCTAAAAAAGCCTCACCGGCTAAGGGGAAACGGGAGCAGGATTCCATCGAGTGCGCCTCCTTGGGGGAGAAGCGGCTGGCGTCTACTTCAACCTCTGCACTCTTCTGAGTGCCGTGGCGATGACCGACCAGGCAGCTTTGCTAAGCGTGCCAAAATACCATGGCGAGGCAACCTTAGCAGGCGTTCTAAAAGAGCCTCTGCGGCAAAGAGAAAGCGGGAGGAGGAAACCGAGGTAGAGGCCTCTTTGAGGCTTTCCAGTCAATCTTAACGGAGGCAGTATGTTTTGTCACATGAAACGCTTGAAAATCAGTTTACACATATTCGTTGAAAAGTAAGAGGAAACTAACTAAACGCTTGCAAGACAACAAAAAAGCGGCTTCATCACAAGCGCTTTTGCGGTCTCGACAGAGCCCGCATGGAAAAGCTACTCGCAATGCAGCCGACGCCGCTTCAACTTCCATTCGACGGTCGCAGGAGACAACGGCTGAGAAAACAGCACGTAACGCAGCGAAAGCTGCGGCAACGTTCATTCGACGGTCCCAGGAATCCATGGCTGAGAAAACCGCACGCCATGCAGCCGACGCCGCTGCAACTTCTGCTGCAAGGGCGTCGGAAAGTTCCGAGCAAAAGCGCACAAGGTGGCAACGTGCTGCAATTTCAACTTCCGCTGCTAGAGCTGTAGAAGGACTTACTGAAAGGCTTGAAAGGTTACAGACTGTTAACCAGCGCTGCCATGCACAGCGAGGGCTCTGTAGCCCACCAAAGCAGTTTTGGTTTAAGCTGGCGTTCAACTATAAGCCAGTTTTGAAGCTTTCCGGTCGCAAAGACCTCCAAATAGGATCCATGTAAGTTGTCTGTGGGCATCGATTGCTGTATGAGTCGTACGATTTTTTAATCAAGCACGGGCAACGCCGGGCCATGCTGCTAGTCCTAAAACTCTACTCCTGTTGATATATATATATATATATATATATATATATATATATGTGTGTGTGTGTGTGTGTGTGTGTGTATATATATATATATATATATATATATATATATATCCTATATATATTATATATGCACGGTACTTATTGGAAAGTGCTCAATATCAGTAATAGCATTCATTTGTATGGATATGAGTTTGCGATCATGGGTTTCACGCTTTTGCGATCATCAGTAATATATATATATATATATATATATATATATATATATATATAATACAATGACAAAATTTGCTTTAAATACATATATAAATATATATATAATAAATGCGAATGTCAGTCTGTCACACTTTTTCAACTTTACTCCTAGAGGCCGTAGCCCAACATATTATACATCTTATATTTGTATAAGACCGACTCCGTGAGCAAATTAAAAACATTTTGGGTCGGATCCGGACCCGCAATCCTAAAATTTTAGATTCCCAATTTGTCATTACTGCGATTGTTTTCGGCGATTTTTACGCGATTTTTTGCGACGATTGTTTTGTAAGATAACAATTTTCATAACTTAGAAATAAATTTGGAAATAATCGAAATTAATGGCGAAATCCAGTGAAAGTCACCCATCAAATAAAAATAATTGTTTGTACGGAAAGTAAGGAGCCACGTACATCAAATTGCCTATAAATTAAGTTGCGGCAAATGCAGCGATCAATTTTGATTTCTTCTATTGTTGCCTATCGCATCTACTCCTCCGCAAAAGATAGCTTAAATGCCGACCGAGAGGGTAGCTTTTAAGCAAGTATATATATCTAGATGTACTAAAAAAAACAAAAAACAAATTAGTTTCCATGCCTGATGATGTCTGTATGAACAGATGAAAGTACTAGCAAAAAGTGACCTTATACAACTCGAATTTATTAAAAACAGGGATCATAACATTCATCTAGAGGTTCGTGGGTTAATGTAATTTTAATAAATTTGTTTGCGAAGATGTATTCTCGCCATTTATATCAATAACTTCCCTAATCTGTTTTTTGTATGATTGATTCATGTATATATATATATATATATATATATATATATATATATATATATATATATATATATATATATATATATGAATTTACTGAATTTTATATATTTATGGATAATTGGCCATTTTGGTAGTGACTAAGTCTATTGAGTTTTTAAAAAAATTTGAGGAGTCTTAGCACCAGTAATAAATATTACCTTTCATGTTGCCAAAAACAGACGATGAGGTGCGCCAATATATTTTCAAGTGCTTCTCTTGCCCACACTAATAAGTATTGCTGTAGATACATTCATTACCTTACTGCTTTTAGCACATTCGTCTAAATGGAGAAAAGTTTTGGGTAATATGAAAAACTCTGTCTTCAAACTCAATTCTCTTGAAAAATCAGACTGAAAGCACTTAACGCAAAGAAAAAGTTAAACATTTATAAGATTTAGTAGTGACTCAAACTGAATATAAATAAACATTAAACGATTTTGCATTATACTATTTTACGTGTTGTATCACTTTCAGAATTTGTAAATGTTGCAATTTAGAAAATATTTAAGAGATATCGAAAATGAAAAGTAGATAGTTGGGCAATAGAAGAGACAGAAAGGAGAAGACAATAAATCAATAGAAGAGAAAGAAAAGGACAATCAATAGAAGAGGGAGGGGAAGGAAAAGAACAAGAAGCAAAATCCAAAAACAAGAGCGAAAGGAAGGAAACGAAGAAAGGATAAGAAAAGAAAAATAAAGGGAATAAAGAAAAACTAAAAAAAAAAGGAGGTTAGGACTGAAATAAGAGAAGAAAGAATTGAAGAATAAATGAAAAAAAAAAGGATAGAAAGAAGAGAAGAGGGGGAAATAAAAAGAAATTAGTTTTCAAAAAAGGAAATGCGATAGACAGGAAATAAGTAAAGTTAAAACAAAAATGGAGAAAAAATAAATCAAAGAAGAATAATTTACAAGAAACCTTATTTTGCTTGCTGAACTATTTTTTTTAATTGAAAATAAAATATCAACCAAGTCACATAAAGAAACCAGAACATTTTGACGTAATGCTCAAGCAATGAATATCAATGAATGAGGGAAAAGCAATTTCACTCAGCAAAGCCAAGTAAATGAAAGATTGTGATTGAGTAGCAAGAACAAAACGGCGTGTGTATGTGTTGGAGGAATTCTATTCGTGCCCTGATAATCAATCACTTCTTGAATAAATACTGCCGAATTTCAGAAGCTGTGATGACCAGTTTTCTTTTATATAGTCTCTAGCCGTATTAAAAAGGTGAGTGTAGAATAACTAAATGAAGGCTACTTTAATGAGCACCAATTATAAGGGTTCAGTCTTAGTCAAGTAATTTCCAGGTATTAATAAGTCAAGCTTTATTAATTAAAATGTTGATTATCATTTTTATGTATCGCAACAAAAGTTGTTGACGCCTTTACTTTTTTTTGCATTTCACCCCAAGCAAGGCGGGAAGCCAGTAGCACGTAAGGGGTTACAGAGGATTTGGAGCGAGAGCAGATAGGAGCGATAGAGGAAAGGATGAGGAGAAGTATAGTGGATAGATCAAGACAACTGGAGATGTCATTTGACATTACATTTGAATAGTTGGAGATTATAGCTATCAGGGAAACAGGAAAAGGGAAGACAGTTCTACAGGCGAGAGGTGCGAGATATGAAGTTATTGGAGTAGAAGAGACGGCTACATTTAACAGTTTCAACAGTGAAAGGGTGAGAGCGGGATACCAGCCTCGTAGGACGCTTGAATTCATGAAGTCTGGGAACCAGTGAAAGCAACTCATCGGAGCAATTACCATGAAAGTATTTGTAAAAAAGACAGAGGTAGGTGACGGCACGTCTGTGAGAGAGCGACTTCAGATGAGATGCCAGATCAGGGCCAATTACATTGCATATCCGTCTCTGGATCTTATCAAGAACCCTGAGACAAACAGAAGGAGCTCCAGACCATATATGGCAGCAATACTCCATGCAAGGGCGAATGGTTGATTTGTAGATTTGAAGGATCGATTCCGGGGAGAAAAATTTCCTGGTGCGGCACAGGGAGTCAACTTTCCTTGCGGTGGACGAAGCAATTGACTCAGTGTATTTGTTTCATCTCAGGTCAGCAGTCAATGTGAGACCGAGCAGCCGTAAAGAGGTGCTCTCGAGAAGTTGAGCGTCAGACATTCTAATGGGGGGGGGGCAGGGAAGGATCTCTGTGGTGATTAATAGAGAGCAGTTTTGTTTTTGAGGCGTTAAAGTTAACCAGCTAATTCCTGTTCCAGTTCACAACCGATTGGAGGTCCTTTTCGAGACGAACGGCCAGGTTAGTTTTGTCAGCGACACTAGATTTGTTTTTGAGGCAGGAGTAAATTGTAGTGTCGTCCGCGTAGATGCCTACTTGGGAATTTATGACGTCAGGAAGATCGTTGACGAAGATAAGGAACAGAGTAGGGCCTAGGATGGAGCCTTGGGGAACACATGCGTTCGTGAGATAGGAGCTGGAGGAGAATCCGTTCAGAACGACATTCAATTCACGGTTTGACAGGAATTATTGTATTAAGTCAAACAATCGACCTGTAATTCCATAACCCTGGAGCGTGTGAAGAAGGCCGGTATGCCAAACCCTATCAAACCCTTTGGATATGTCTAGAGCCACGGCACGAGCATCTCCGTTATTTTGAAGAGCTTGGTAGACAATTTCAGTGATGGCCGTAAGCACATCAGCTATATATATATATATATATATATATATATGTGTGTGTGTGTGTGTGTGTGTGTATATATATATATGTGTGTGTGTGTGTGTGGGGAGTTAATATTTCAGATGTAGTCACATAGGCATGCACACAAAGAAGTACACTTGCACAGATTCAAAACTCATGTATGCAAAGTTTATATATATATATATATATATATATATATATATGAAGAAATGTGGTCTTAAGATGTGTTATATTTATGGGATAAAGTGCTCAATATCAGAGATAGAGCGAGTGTAAATATAAAAGTGAACATAGAAGTCAACACTTAGAGGCGACAGTCTGTTTCATGCTAGATGCAATTGTCAGGCTTGACGATTGCATCTAGCATGAAACAGACTGTCGCCTCTAAGTATTGAATTCTATGCTCACTGATATATATATATATATATATATATATATAAGTGCACATTGAAGTCAACATCTATAGGCGACGGCCTGTTACATGCTAAACGCAATCATCAGGCATATATATATATAAATATATATATATATATATATATATATATATATATATATATATATGTATGTGTGTGTGTGTGTGTGTGTGCGTGCGTGCGTGGCGCGTGTGTGTGAATAGAGTTGGATGAGAATCCGACGGAGAGGTAAATATAATACAATTTTGACAATTTCAATTTGTCATGTTTCGCCGATGAATAAAAAGGGCAGTGATTTTAATATACATTGCAGATCCCATGAGATGGTATGGCAGTTTGGAGTAGCTCCCATTTTGTGGTGAGGTTCTTTTTTCTCCAGCTCTTGTTTTGCGGTTTGCTTTGACAAAGGAGATGCTCGACATTGTATCACTTATGTCTCCTTTCAGTTGCCTCTTTCGCTCAATGACAACAATTGATTCTGTAGTAGATGAGGCTCCTTATGACTTTTCTATCTTTGTGCCTCACACAATTCTTTATCTTCACAATAGTCGTCGTCCTTGTTAAGGTGAGTATAGTATAACCTTGTCACCCTGGTCAAATTGAATAGTTTCATTTTTATATATCAAGAACAGTTTTGAAAGAAAAGATGAATGCCGAATTGGAAAAAAAAGTTTTTGTGATTCGTTTCATCCGTTAGGACTTCATCGAACTGGATTTATTGACGTTATAGTGATATATATATATATATATATATATATATATATATATATATATATATATATATATATAGAGAGAGAGAGAGAGATTCGAAAAATCGAAATATATAAGCAGTCAATTGGTGATACCCCCTGATACACGTCCGTCTACGAAACTCTGGAGTCGGGATGCTGAAGGTAACATCAATCAGCTAAATGAGAAAATTTTAATATATTAATTTTCTCTCTCCCCCCCTCTCTCTCTCTCTCTCTCTCTCTCTCTCTCTCTATATATATATATATATATATATATATATATATATATATATATATATATATATATATATACCGATATTCTTTGTAACATGTTTCATGAGTTGACCAAAGGTTTGCTTTTATTGTTAGATAGTAATCGAAGCGTTTGATTTTAACTAAAAACGAAAAATCGTTTTCGAGTGTATTGACAGTTGTGTGAATAAAAATGACCTGAAAATTTAGTCAAATTTATTTGTTGAGCATGAAATCTTGAAGATTTCATATTCGCTCCATCTCATTCCTTTCTGGAATATACATATTTTTACCTGTCTTTAAACGAAAAAATATTTCTAGAAAAATAACTCAATTGGCATTCAGTTGGACGTACCTAGTACTACAATGCTAATACCCTTGGTAAAGGTATGAATCCTCTTCTCCTCCCACCGGCTATGGGAAAATAGCAGGACAGACAAGCTATGATGGCAACTGGTCTACCGCAGAAAGAAATGTCAACCTACTGCGGGAAAAATCTGACTCGTCAGTCATGTTTCGAAAGATACATGATCGCCTAAGCGTGTATTCCGCATGGCACATAACTGATTGATATTAAACAAAATGTTTTTTTTTGCTATCCTCTGCCAGCCGCAATGATGGAGAAAGCATTAACTCGCATCATCGTCAGTGAGACACGCAGTGAGACACGCTGGAAGAGGCACTCCGTTTCGCGAGGTTCGTCCCTTAATCGAGACGACATCTCGCCAACTCTCCGAAGGAACGCCATCAAACGAGGGCCGATAACCCCAGAAGTCTCCGCTGCCACAGGAGTAAAAATAAATCTGTCCACAAATATTTAAGTATTTTTTCTATCTCCGCGTCCCGTGCGACAAACACCGGCTCAACCGCGGACCTGATCAAATTACCCGTCGAAAATGTATCGGCACAGGTCGCATCCGAAATCAACTCCACCCCCACTTTAAAAGTAATGAAGTAGTTGATAACCCATGGTTTGGGATGATAGAGTGGAGAGCATATATTAAGGACATAGTAGAATATTTGAGTTATGTTTTAACCTAAAAGATTACTGAGTAAGGAGAAAGTAGATCTATTTTTTCAAAACTCTTAACTAAAGTTTCTGGTCGTTGTATATCTCGCATAGGAAATTATCAGTTAGTTATCTTTACTTCAGTTGCACATACGCGCGCGCGCTCACATATACACACACATACTTATACCCCACATATATATACACACACATACTTATACCCCACATATATATACACACACATACTTATACCCCACATATATATACACACACATACTTATACCCCACATATATATACACACACATACTTATACCCCACATATATATACGCACATCCAAATATATATGTTGTCATTACTTAATTAGAAAACATCATTAATTTTTACCGTCTCTTAGCTAGCACGAAGGAAAACCTCGAGGTGCAGAACTAACTTCAACTCGGAACTAATTTCAATTCGGAACTAAGGATTAGAGTTAGTATTTAGGGTTTTTAAATCGAGTTGAAATTAGTTCTGTCACACAAAATCTCATTCAACTCAATCGCAAAAGATTCGACCGAAATTGTCTAAAATTCTTCACTTTCCAATCATCTTCGTTTCCTTGTTTCTACTGGTGATTATGCACCCCTGCCAAAAAGTATCGCAGCATTTCACATGCATTTATTTTCTAAAAGAATTTTATTAGTTTCAAATATTAATGTCTATTCTTGGCTCAGATTTCCTCCCATTTCTCGCTCTAGTATTCTCAACAGAATTTCATTAGCTCACTCTCTCTCTCTCTCTTTCTCTTACTCTCACACGAAGACAAGGTTTTCTTGTATACGAAACGAGGATGCATAAAAAGGAACAGAAAATGATGAAGTATAGGTTAATAGAGAACTTAATGTTGTCCTGTTCTTTATGGAAACTCAAAACAAGACAAGTATTATGCAGTAGTCGTATACAGTAAGACCATTAAAAAAAAACAAAAGCTGCACCAATCTCCCGCCATTTGTGATTACAACGACTCATGAAGTCGGCCATTATATGAATTTTAGCGTTGTTTTACAAGAAAATGCACTTGAATGTTTATTCCGTGATAAAAAAAAATACATGACTATAGAAATTGGCGCCTGTGGATTTTGGCGTGTGTTTGTGCGTGCGTGTGTGAAAAATAAGGCATGTATTTTCGTACGTATTCATGTTTTCTTTTTCAAACAGATTACTCATAAAATGTACTGAGAGTTAAAATTTAATATACCCCAGTTATAATAATGAATGTATATCTTATTTTGCTAAAATAAATTCAGATAATGATCCATCTTGTAAGGCCTATAAAATCTTTGTGCGTAATAATTTTTCAATGTGAAACATATCACCGAAATGAAATAAATAGAGAGATTTTTAGATTTTTACTTAAATAAGGCTAGAGAATTCTTCTTCGTTATTTTAAGTTACCCAATCTCATCAAATGCCAGAGAGAGAGAGAGAGAGAGAGAGAGAGAGAGAGAGAGAGAGAGAGAGAGAGAGAGAGAGAGAGAGAGAGAGAGAGAGAAAGAAAGAGAGAGAGAGAGAGACGTTTTGAAAGAACACACAGAGAAAGAAATACCGAATGTGCAGTATAAAACTTTATGTGATCGAAATAAAGTGTTCGGTTCGACTTTCCAACCACCTGAAGAAGGCCGGAGCGTACAACGGCCAAAACGTTGTGACAAATATGGCGACAAAGATGAGGACAATAGTCCGACTAATGTAAATACTATAAAACTTTATACTTCAGATTTCTTTAATAACGACTTCTTTATGTGTCATGTGCCTTCAGAACTTAGGCGATCATGGCTCTCCACTTCCCCTTATCCCTTGTAGTTCTCAATAAATTTCGTTTCTCTGCCACCTCCCCCAGACTATGTTCTGTCATCCACTTGCTTAAGCTCGCCAAGTATGTCATGCGTTGCTTTCCCTTGTCTCTCTTTCCCTCTATTCAGCCTGTGAGTATCAGATTCTCCAAGCTCTCCTTTCTCATTAGGGGCCCCAGAAACTTCAGCTGCCTTTTCCTGATGTTAAGTATAAGCCTCCTCCTTGCTTGTATCCTTTTCAAGATCTCATCGTTGCTCACACGCTCGGTCCATGATATCCTCAGCATCCTTCTGTAGAATCATAACTCCGTTGACTCGAGTCTCTTTTCATCTTTGAGGAGACCGTCCAACATTCGCTGCTGTAAAGGAGGACAGATGTCACGTAACAGCTCAGTACTTTTTTCTTTGTTACCAAATAAGTCCTCCTGTCTCGCAATAGCGTTTGGAATGCATATTTGGCCATCCCAATATGTCTTCGGATCTCAGCGTCGCACTTACCGTCCTCCGTCAAAACACTTCCGAGATATTTAAACTTCTGCAGATACTCGATTTTAGTGTCCCCGACCTACAAATCGCATTTTGGGCTCCACCCTTTTACCGATGACTATGCACTCTGTCTTCTTGTAGTGTATGTTTAGTCCTTTCTTCTCGCTTTCCTTCACTACCTACTATAGGAGGTTTTGTAATTTCTTTTCCGTGTCTGCTATCAGTATTGTATAAAGACTACTGAGCTATCATCAAGCCACTAAGTCACTGCCAGCAAAAGTGCGTATATGGTGATATTGCAGTTAGCCAAACTTTATTTTCAAATTCCTATAAGAATCTGATTTCTAAAAAGAAGTGGTAAAAAAGAGGATGTATACAGTTATTTGGCAAGTGCTTTGAATGTTATACAAAATAATTCGTCTTTAGATAGGAAAACTCTCCAAACGTAATGAGAACGTTTCGTAATCTATTCAGATGTATCTGTTTTTAATTGAATAAATTAACGACTTTATTATAGCTATCACCAGGACACAATATCCTCTATGAAAAAGAAAACATACAAAAGATCTGTTCCTAAAATCGACAATGAACGAGTCACACAGAAAGATACATGACTTTCTCAAGAAAATAATGAAATTCGAAACCATATGCACAAGCCTGATGTAATGTCAAGTACTAATATCTGATCAAAATCTTAGAACAATAAAAATATTTATTATTGGATCATACTGAAATATAATTATATTGTTCAAAGCATTACACACACACATGCACGCACACATATACACCTACTAACATAGTTGACCATACCATTCTTTTACCTGTTACTCTAATTATTCTTAGTTATTAGCATTAAAAGAATTAATAATAAGTATACATTTACAAATTGTTTTATTTATATTTGGCGACTTATATTTTTCGAAGATAAATTCAAAATGGAAACAATTTTTATGGCGCCACTACTTGGCATATTTTGTAAAACTCATTGTAGTTTCACTATAAGTTTGCACAACACATAAAGATATTGATTTGTATATATTTGAATTTAGTACTTTCTAATATTTATATTAAATAACCCAACAATTTGTTCTCAAATATTTTCTCGTTTTTTCTACAGTCCCTTAAATATATTATTCATACTATTCTTAAATCAAGGTTTCCTTCCCAAACTTTCCCACTGCCGTAAGGTTGCTTCACTATGTATTTTCTATAAATACTTTCATGGTAATTGTTCGGATGACCTCTTCGCTGTGGCACCTAGATTTTTTGGATTTAAGCGCAGTACTAGACTGGCGTCGAGATCACATCAATTTACAGCTGAGCCGGCTACATGTAGCCGTAAGTTCTATGCTAACAGTTTCTTCAATCACACTTCTCGCGTGTCGAACTTCCTTCCGGCTCCATGCTTTCCACCCTACTTTAATCTACGAAAATTTAAATGTAATGTCAATCGCTACCTACTGTCCTAGTGATTACACTTTCCACTTCCCGCCCATTATTAATGTTTCTGTCCTAATTCTTCCACACCCTGTAATCCTTTGTGTCTTAGTGGCTTTATTGCCTTGCATGGTGTGATACCAATTTTAAAAATTGTGAGTTATCAATAAGCTAGAATATAACTGAACACAACATTGTTACATTGTCTAATTGGTTTTACAATGTCTGTTATAACATAAAGTATTGGCAATTTATTGAAGATGTAATTGAAGGATGCTTTTTTCATTAGATAGAAATTAGATATCGTTATGGTGTCATATTGTGTCATCTAGAGGTTTTAAAAACATTCCTGATCTTTGTTATATTTGTAAAAAATGTGTAGCAAAAAAATAAATGACTGAATAGAATAGATTTTGAAATAAAACTTGAAGACAAGGATAAAATGTTAGGCTAAACAGAATGGATACTCTATTTGTGTTGATGGACAAAAGCAACGAACAAAAGGTAAAAAGAAAAACACTTTGCTTTTGGAACTCCTGATGCAGAATTTGATCATGTGATGAATGACTTTGAAACAAGAGGTTTATTTTTAAGTTCTTGGTTCAATGTGTAACACGATTTTTATCCTTGGGTAGCAACAGTTATTTTCTATTTTCTTACACATAAAATGTATGAAAAATAGCTTTTTTTTGTTTTTGTTTTACATAATGCGTAAGGATAGTTTATTTGAATTACAGTATATATTTGAATTTAATACTTTCTAATATTTATATTAAATAATCCATATTTAAGACAACAGTCATATTATATCAATAAGCTAGAATATAACTGAAACACAATATGGTGCTGAGTCCATACTCTTTGCTTTTGTAATTTCAATCATATGGAGGGAACTAAAATATCCCAACAAAAACTGCTATTTTTTGTTTCTGAAAATTCAAAACGAATCAGACAGGAATCTCTTTTCATAATCTTCCATCACCAATAAATCTGGTATTACTTGAATCTGATCTAGACATCCTTACTCTATCTGTTAATTTTGATTATTTCGAAATTCACTAAGAGGAAGGCAATAGATAAAAATGAAAAATATATCCTAGCATGTTTTAGCAATGAGTCACAGAGATTCTTTTAGGACGAAACCAAAGATTTAGTGCAAGACCTTGCAGAATCCTTGGTGTCCAAAGAAAAAGATATATCTGGGAACAATTTCAAATGATACCAAAATAGAAGAATAGATTTCGCACCATATTTTAACGAGGGTGCATTTTTGGTGTATTTAAGTCATTTAAGTGCTTTAATACATGAATTTATCATAGATTATTATACAGAATGGGAATTATTTATAGATTAAATTAAAAGTTGTGTGAAAGGAAAGCTTTTCATGATAGTAAATGTGATTTGACAAAGACTTTCTAAATGGCTGTTTGTATTGTGTTCATAAGTGCAGAAATAAATCACCAATAATTTTAATGACTTTTAATTTTTCTGACCTGTGTTATTAGTAACTTAATCTGCTGTATCGTGTTTGGAATATTAGTAATTATTTTTGTGTAATAGTGCTTTGTTCTGTGTTTGCTGTTTTGTATATTTCTGCGATCTAATTTAATGTTGTGTTTATGATTGTCGAGTTTAACTATTTTTTTAAAAATCTGAGAACAGAATTTCCCGTGGGATAATGTTTAGCAAGCTGACTTTGAAAATCCTCACTCGTTGTTAGTACCTCATTTAGTTTGGTTAATAAGTCAATTTAAAATATATTTTCAATATAAAAGATATGGATTAAAAATTTGTACGGTAATATTTTTTTATAAAGTTTGTAAAAATTTATTCATTTTTATAGGAAAATAAGACAATAAGGAAAAGTTGGTTTGAAAAAAAAAAAAAAAGGAAAATCCTTGCTGTAAATCTAAGTCGTGTAGTTTAGCTGCCCAGTCTAGTTCGCTTCTCGGCGGTGCAAATCTTACTCTCTTTAATTTAGTTCCCGGACCCAGAAAGTAATGTCCCGGTAACAGTCGTCGTCTTTTTCCCTCTGTTCTCTTAACGGGCGACATCGTCACTTCCTGTTCCGTTTTGAGTTATTTCCCTTGATCGGAATTATTTCTTTATCAAATTCACAGTTTCACAGTTAACAAGAGTGCTGCACATATTCTTCCCTTTGATTGGCACAGTGGTCACGTGAGTAGTACTACATAGTGTATAATATAGTATAATAGAATAAAATTTTATTCTATTATACTTTATTATACACTATGTACTACTGTGCAGGATGCCATAATGGTATATATTTGCAACGATGTTTGTGCACAAATACACACACATTTTTGTTTATTTCGTTATCACACAAACCATCAATGGTATGAATATGTATATCTGATTCAAAGGCAGTCCAATTTGGAGATGATATCGGCTGCGGACGTATCTTATTTTCTTATTTTATCCTTTGTATTAACATGTCTACTTTACTAAATTACGAGTTGATTTCGATACTTATAATGCTGGACTCTCCTGTCGTTTTTTTCGACGTATGTTCCAAGGTACCGACAGCCAGGCACCTGCACTTATGATTTAATTATATTGGTGAAGGCTTTGTGCAGAACCAACATTTTGGAGAGATCTGGTGCACAACATGCCACAAGGTCCCCAACAGGTTTTGCTTCAGAGTTGTCCTTCTAGACTAGTTGCCATCCAAGTCTATAGAACCCAGTCTGTCCTGTTATTTACCCATAGCTGGGTGGGGGGAGAAAAGGATTCATACTTTTCCCAAGTGAATGTAATGAATCCGACTGGAATTCGAGCCGCTATCCATTACTCCACCGTAACTCCTCAATCACTTATATAATCAAATTTTTCTTGCAACAATAATTCGAAATGTCACAAGTTGTGCTTTTTAAAATAAGGAAGAGCTACAAACTAAGGTTATCATTAATATTAAAATTTAATTCCGATAAATTACCTTCAAATAAATAAAAAGTAAGTAGAGTAAATCTAAAACTTGATAATTTCCAAACATGAAAGTATTTACATAACAAACATAGCAAAAGTTAATAAAATAAATAAATTTGAAAAACAAATACCATTTTTAAATTCTAGTTTGCTTTCTATTCGTGATACTTCTATAAAATTATATCTACTAGGCATTTATATGAAGACCTCTATAGACGACAATGAAAGATGAATATGGCGAAAATTGAAATAAATCTATTTGAATAGCCATTGATTTAGCGTATTGATAAGACTGTCGTTCTAAGAGAGGCAGAAATAGTGAAGTGTATGATTTGGATCAACATTGATGATGTAATTTATGACGTAACGTGGATGGCGTAATTTGCGTCATAGGACAAAATTGGCATTAATTTTTCTTTAATTAATTTCTAGATGATGAGTGCACTCGGGTCGGACTCGCGATCCGTCTCGGACTCAAATTATGTGTGCGTCACAGATGCAGATGTGGAGCTTCCGTTGACGAGTTCGGTTTGCATCCTCTCTCCTGTCGTCGTAGTGTCGGTCGCTTTCCAAGGCATGCAGCAATAAACGACATCATCAGAAGAGGTCTGGGTGCAGCTGGGTTCCCCTCCCAAATAGAACCCGTAGGCCTCGACCGTAGTGATGGAAAGCGGCCGGATGGGATTACGATTTTCCCTTTTAAAATGGGGAAGTCGTTAATTTGGGATGCGACTTGTACAGATACATTTACGACCGGTAATTTGATCAGGTCCGCGGTTGAGCCGGGGTCCGTCGCCCCCCGGGACGCAGAGATAAAGAAAATAGTTAAATATTTTTCTTTTGCTGAATAGAATTTTTTTAATCCTGTGCCAGTGGAGACTTCTGGGGTTATTGGCCCTCTTTCGATGGCATTCCTTCGGAGGATTGGTGGGAGGGCGTCTCGATTAAGGGACGACCCTCGCGAAACGGAATGGCTCTTGCAGCGTGTCTCACTGGCGATGGTGTGAGGTAATGCTTTCTCCATCATTGCGGCTGGCAGAGGATATAAAAAAAATTGTTTATGGTTACTTTGTTCAAACTTTTTTCAATAAATTCTTCAGTTATTTGAATATAATTTTTCTTTTGTGTTGTATGTTGTTGTTTCGTGTTCCTTTTCTCGTTATATAGTGAGATATTTAAACTTATCAAAAGTATTTTCACTTCTGATACTAACTGCTGCTGACGGCAAATACATTGGGTATGAACTATTACTCTAGCTATAACACATTTAGATAGTGCGTACCTTGTCACAAAAATGTGCATTTATATCTACAAGACAAACATGTGACAACACACATAGAACGTCGATTGTATAAACTGAACATCCATCACAGAACAGTTTTATTGGATTGCAATATAAACAGGAAGAATATCTATTTTTGAGAAAAAATATCTTATCTAGCAGAACACATGTGAATAGATTTTTAAAAGAAAAAGGAAAACTAAAAAGAAACAGTTTAGGAGTCGGTGTTTTCGCATGTATAGGTTTGTGTGTGTGTGTAAATATGTATTTATATGTAGGGACGTGATTGAACATGTGAATATGTACATGTGTGTGTCTGTGATTTTGAATCTGAAATTATTTACACGTACCTGATTGAATTTTCCACAAAACAATGATTTATCATAAAATTAAGAGTCACAGCACTCTGGGTAGAATAAGTTCCTAATATGAAATTTACCATTTAGAAACTGGAGTTTATCTGTAAAAACAGATATAATCTAGAATTCGGCTGATATTACTGGGAGTACATATACAAATGATACTTACTAACGTATGTTCAATATATACAAGCAATGTTTATATTCTTGTCTAGCCATTTGGTAACGTATTTAGACGCACAAATATTACACATACACACACACACATATATATATTTAATGTTTTAATGACATTTAAGAACGCAGTTTAGACATCGGGGTTGAATAAGACAAACCTACTTCTCGTTGGTTGAAATAGATCTATACCCCTCCACATGAGGTAATTTTGGATTTTTTTGTGTAATTTATATGCTCTGTTATAATAAATATATTGAGCTCTTTTTGTAGATCAGTTTTAATATTTGATATTACTAGGATCCACTTGGATTATATACCAACGGATTTATATATATATATATATATATATATATATATATATATATATATATATATATATATATATATATATATATATATACCGGGTTAAAAGAAAAATTGTCCAAATCATGTAACAGCATAATTATCCATCCTACAAGAATGTTTAATATGTAAAAAAAAACTAAATTTAGTTTCTTTTTTTCCAGGTTTTCAGATTATACGTTGAACCATCCTGACACCATTTGTCGTAAGAATCATTGAAATATCATTTGAGTTATTTAGATAAAAAAGAGCAGGTTAAAATTATTTTGTGTCAGATCTAACTGAGCAATGATGAGAGCAAAAAGCCATTCAGGCCTTCAGTAATGGTACCAACATTCATACTCTGGCTTCCATCTTTAAGGTTCATTAAGAACCATCACAAGAACGGGGAATAAGTTTCAAAAAGAGAGAACAGTAGAATGGAAAACTGGATCAGGAGGTCACAATAGGAAGAGCGATCATCATTTAAATTTAGAGCTAAAGAGATCAATTAGAAAAGATCCAACATAATCAATAAGAAGTTTGGCACGTGAGAGAGGAGTTTCAGCTATGACAGTCCAAAGAGCAGGGGAAAAGACTTGAAAACGAAATTGTACGTGAAACCTGTGAGGCACCTTGTTACTCCAGGACAGAAAGTTAGAAGGTTAGAGTAGGCGAAGATCATCTTGAATAAGTTGAAAAATGATTCTGGAATAATATATATATATTTGAACTTTATTTCTATCATTCATGTTCTTCCGATCCCTAGCTTTGGTTAATTAATGAGGAACATGTCATTTTCGTTTATGATCGGTTTCATCACGATTCTTTTTGTTAAGCTTGGAGAGTAATTATACATTCTTATTGCGCAAAGTAGAGGCCAACACTGTTATAAAAACCTTTGAGAATTCCAGTAAGATATCTTTAATCATTTCTAAGATTCAGAGCTTAATCTAACAATTGGACAATTTTGCTGTTAGACGATTTGCACAATTTTGCTGATACACCCGATATATATACCTAAATGTCATTCAAACATTAATGTATGTTCTAATTTATTTATTAAAGTATTAGTCATAATACCTAGGCTATTTTAATGCTATAAAACACAAAGTGCCCAGAAGTTACCATCGCTTTTCCTACACATAATCCTTTTTCAAAATGTCTGCTCCTCTGGACACACAAAATGCTGCAAAAAATTTATAGGAGGGTCTGTCTATATTTCTGAGATGAGGTATTATGTACAGTATTTACATTAGTCGGACTATTGTCCTCATCCTTGTCGCCATATTTGTCACAACGTTTCGGCCGTTGTACGCTCCGGTCTTCTTCAGGTGGTTCAGTTCGAAATTCCAACCACCTGAAGAAGGCCGGAGCGTACAACGGCCGAAACGTCGTGACAAATATGGCGACAAAGATGAGGACAATAGTCCGACTAATGTAAATACTCATTTATAGGAGGCTTGTGAATGTTTATGAAAAGGTCGCATTTGATGCAAGCACAATCTCTATTTCAAAACTCTCTGGACGCTTTCTGCAGTTGAGTGCAGGCCTGTGCAAAGTGACTATCCAGAATGTTGACGCACTTCATGAAGGCTTGTTGCTTTCCAAAACCTTCCGGAGCTGTACAACACGGCTCATAAAGAAAGCATTCGGAGAACAGCGATTCTCTAATAATGATGAGATGAAAGACGCAACTCGCACATGGCTAAGAAAAATGACAAGAACCTTCTCCGGACCTTATACGAATGTCCTCGTTCAAAGGAGGAATACTACGAATGAGAAAGCAATATTGGGGACGAAATTTAGAATTCTGTGACATTTCAAATTCATTTTGAAATGTTTTCTGCGCTTCTGCTGTTAAATTTGTTGTAACTAAAAATAACAGGCATTACTATTTGAGCGATTCTCGCACACGCATACACACAAAAGTCAGAAGTAATCGGACACATTTGATATCTACATTTATAAAACAGTGTGTGTGTGTGTGTGTGTGTGATACCTATTCACTCAAGATCCATTCAACTGATTTTGACCAAACTTGGCACATACATTGTACAATGTAAGAGTAAGGTTCTCAGTGTAAAAAATGGAAAATTAAAAAAAAATCAATAATCGATAAAGCCAATCAAAATCGATAAATTCAACTTTTTTTTCCTCCGATTTCGTTCAAGGTCGATATGTAGGTTACTTACATCATGACGAGCTCAGCGATACCTCATTTTTTATTTCTACACCATTACGTTTAGCGAAAAACCGCGAAAAATGAAAAATCGATTTCAACACAGATTTTAAACTAAAAACGCACTCAATTTTCAAGCAATCTAATTTTAAATTTCACTCAATTGTAGCCAACAATAAGTTGATTGTTTAACAGTCATTTAACTTGATAACTGAGTCCACTCATATAGTGAAAACCCGCGTAAATAGCGAAAAATAGCGATTTTTACTGGTTTCTTTCTTATTTGTCATTGATCTTTCAACCAATTTTCACCAAATTTAACAAATCCTTTATAAATGTATCTCCTATATTCCTTGTAGCACACTGACAAATTAAATTTAAAAAACTCCAAAATAATTGTGGCCTGAAGTGGGTCTTCGTGTTGCCTGTTTTATCCCTTCATGTCCTGGGCTAACTCGATTGAATAAATACACACGACTGTTATATCAGTAACTACATTAATTCAAAATCTTTTTTTTTAATGAAAGTACTTTAAAGTAATTGAAGAAAATAGACTGTTACATCTAAACATGATGTTGTTTTTGCTCCATTCTAATTGAACGCTTTTCTGATCGACCAGCTGGGTATGGATGTTAGTATATATATATATATATATATATATATATATATATATATATTATGAAGTTTATTATAAAATCGGAATTTAATTTTTTGCGAAGACAAATGTTTAAAATTCCTAGGCAATATATTTGAAATTGCCAAACTATTTCAATGAACACGATTTCCGGTTAAAAGTGCCATAAGTGTTACACGCTTGGGCGATCATGTATCTTTCGATACATAACTGACTAGGCAGATTTTTCCCGCAGTAAGTTGCCATTTCTTTCTGCGGTAGACTGGTTGCAAACCAAGGCTAAAGGATCCAGTCTGTCCTACTATTCAACCCATAGCTGGAGGGAGAAGAGATGGATTCATAAACTTTCCCAAGTGTATTTGTACTTTAGTAAATATAATGGATTCGTCTGGAAGCCGATATCCATTACACCACAACGAACAATTTGCCCGAAGGAAATATGCAGACAAAATGTTCTCTAATATTGTGGAAGATTCTTTAATAGTAAAATTAAGTTTGGTCAAACGTGCATTCGAAGATGTTATCTGTGTTGGTAGCGCAATATTTATCAGCGAAGATAGTGGAACCAGCGATCCGAGTTCATATTCCAGACGGGTCTGTTTCATTTACTTTCTATAACCCTTGGAAAAAGGCATGAATCTATCTTCTTTGCAGCTCTGGGTCAAATAACAGACCTTGGATCTTAGAGAAGGTAAAATTTAAACAAATTGGGCATAATGACATTGGTTGCTGGCTTCGACTCTTCTACAATCAATCATCTTGTATATATGCTTCCATTGTGCTTGTGTGTTTCTGACGCAATGAAGGATGTTAATTAATTTCTGTCACGAATATGAAACTGTTAATCATTTGCGAAAAATGATCTTTTGTTCAGCACAGTAGAACCATAAGCCAACAACGTTGGAAATAGAATAGTAGTCAACTGCTTGATACAATACAAATGAATGAGTTACATCAGCTTGGACAATGTCAGTTTTATCTGTATTAAATATTTTTCTATATTTTTATAATACCTTTCTCCCAAATTAGCCTCACTTACAGCAATCTTATTATCGCTAATTTAATGACTGATGCCTGTTACTTTAGCGATGGTGACGAATACATCAAAATAATTAGAAAAAGCTCTATTAAATAGTTATAAAATAATTACTAATAGGCATACAAAAGACAACTAGCCTGCTATGACAATAAATATGTTCCATGTGATACCGTCAGTGCTTGTCAAGCCATTTGCTATCACTTGTGATGCAAATACCATTTTATTTTGTTGCCATTTGCAGTAAAAGAAAACGGATTAAGACAATTCAAGTCTCGATTCTAGGAATCTCTCTCTATATAAAACAGTATGTCTGTCTGCGTGATACCTTTTCACTGGAGGGTCATCTAACCGATTTTGATGAAACTTGGCAGATACATTGTACAGTGTAAGAGATAGGTTCTTAGCGTAAAAAATCGATAATTAAAAAAAATCAATAATAAATAAAGCCGATCAGAAATCGATAAATTCAACTTTTTCCTCTGATTTCGTTCAAACTCGGTATGTAGATTACATGATGAGATCTACGATATTTCATTTTTATTTGTACGCCATTGCGTTTAGCGAAAAACCGCGAAAAACGAAAAATCGATTTCAACAAGAACTTTTTAACACGACTTTTTAACTAAAAACTCCCGCAATTTTCAAGCAATCTAATGCAAACTTCACTCAATTGTAGCCAACAAGTTGATTATTTAACAGTCATTTAACTTGATAATTGAATCCACCCATATAGTGAAAACCCGCGTAAATAGTGAAAAATGGCGATTTTTACCTATTTTTTCTTATTTTTCGCTTATCTTTCAACCAATTGTTATGAAAAATTAACAATTACTTTATAAATGTATCCTCTTTTATATCCCTGGTAGGACACTGACAGATTAAATGTCAAAAACTCCAAAATAATTGTGGTCTGAAGTGGGTCTTCATGTTGCCTGTTTTACCCGTTCATATCCTCGGCTAATTTTGATTGAATAAATACAGACTACTTTTTTTATATCAGTAACTGCATTAATTCAAAATGATTTTTAATGAAAGTACCTTAAAGCAATTGAAGAAGATAGACTCTGTTACATCTAAACATGATGCTGTTTTTGCTCCATTCTAATTGAACGCTTTTTTTGATCGACCAGCTGGCTATGGCTGCTAGTATACAATAGACATACTGGCGATGCAATGCAGCTGTTTCTTAACGTCGATTAAATTAATAGCTTGATGCCTATATGTTAGTGAATGGGTGAACACTTGGTGTTCCTCTGTATTTGTATTGACTTTGTGACTACCGTCAGAATACATGCCACTTGCCGGAAATGTAAGAAGGTCTCGTTTTAATTTTCAAGACTGTTCTTATATATAATGTTTACGATATTTATTGCCGTTATAGACCTTTCTATGTCCGTATCTTGATGTTATCTATCGTTGCGTTTTTCAATATAACTGTCCTGATTTATGTCTTGTGTCGAGCAAGAAATATCACAAAATGTATAGCCGTTTTGATGTAGACGAACGATATCCTTGCTTACCTTTCACGACTACGACGACGACGACGACGACCACCACCACCGACATCATCATCATCGTCGTTTCTTTTACATTGTCTTCCAGGTTTTCATTTTCTTTCTGTTTTAATTGTTCCCATGTGGCTCAGTTTTCTGATTTTTCTCCTTGCTTTTTGTCTTGCCAAGCACTTCCTCTTGTTTTTTTTCTTGCTTAACACTTCCTCTAACCGATGGATGTATCATGTAGCTGCGATTAGATTTCGCATTAATCAGTGTCGCCTTTGGAGAAAGACAGCGCTAACATGTTGTTGAATTGCAGAATTATAGCGACTTAATTGTTTAGGGACAGATCGGGGCACATTTGATACGAGTCTGCTTAATATTAAAATCAAGATCAAGCAAAGAGTTGTCTTAGTAAAAAATTAAATAAAGTAACAAATTACAATAACAGTTTGCAAATCGCAAATTTAACGAGTTCTAATCTATTTACTTTCACTTTTATGTTTTATTAATAATATCATAGCGTCCTGGGTATGACGATAAAATACATCCGACTGCAAGGCATCTGATCAGGAGGTTTTGAGGAGCATGGAACCACCTCTTATTTGCTGGGGTTCCCAGGTCCACCCTAACCTGAGGTGGTAGCACCTGTTGGAGTCCCAGCTATAGGCAAATAGTTAACCCCCAAACTGGGGTCAAAACGTGTAAAAATAGGTTTTAATACCAGCAACACATTATTACCAAAACATTATTACCAGCAATAAATATTTAAAGAAAACATTATTACCAGCATTAATATTTTGAAAAAATATTATCAGCAATACACTTTTGCAAAAAATATTGCCAAAAATACTTTATGAAAAAAATATTACCAGCGATAAAAATCTTATCGGCATTAAATAACCCATTAAGGTTGATATGCCGTAAAACAAACCAAACCAAACCAAACATTGAAATAATTATAAAAAAATCATAACGTTCTTAAATTCTAGGCCGTCAATCAAAATTAACAAGTAGCACATACAGTGTTGTTCGATAAAAGTGACACACCTGATTTTTTTACTAAATGTTCTCTTTTCCGATGAAACGAAAGTTGAGCTAAATTCAAAGGATAAGCGATCTAAAATCCGAAGAAGTTTGGAAAGTGCTTTGAATTTAGCAGTAAGTACTGTCAAGCATCTGTTCAGTATAATGTTCTGAGGATGCTTTTCTTTTCATGGAACTGGTTTCTTAAAACCTATTGAAAAGACCCTCAGGAGCGAGCAGTACAAGAGAATTTTAATGTCTTGTCTGCTCCCTTCTGCTGAAAGGGTGCAAATCGACCCCACCAAGCTCATTTTTATGCAGGATAATGTTCCCTGTCACAAATCAAAATTGATGAAGGAATACTTTGATGAGAAGCAGGTGAGTATTATGACATGGCCGCCCCAATCTCCTGACCTCAACCCCATAGAAAACTTATGGAGCATTATAAAGTACAGGTTCTTGAGAAAGCAGTTGAGCAACAAAGAGGATTTGATTGTAAATTTCATATCCGAATGGAATTCAATGCTTTGAGATGAGATTTGCCAGAACCTAATCAAGTCAATGCCAAAAAGGGTTGAAAAGGTTATTCAAAATAAAGGAGGACCCATAGATTATTAAATATTTCGAACTATATTAACTATTATAAATAAATTATACCTCTATTATTCTTTATTTAAAGCTGTTCGGTTATGTTTCTATTGATTACTAGTTGCAGGAAATAACTGAGTCACTTTTTTGCACAGAGTTTTTCCCTAAATCTCATTTATATCCAAAATTATAATTATCAATAGAATACCTTAGGGTGAGTAAACTTTTTACTAGGTGGTCAGGAAAGGGTCTTTATATTAGTAAGATTAAAAATTAGTTTGACCCCAAAAACAATAGGCGAAAAATTTTTAAGTAAAAAAAAGCATGTGAGTCACTTTTATCGAACATCACTGTATTTTCTTTTCTGAAAGAGCTATGGAGGTAGAAAAGAGGAATAAGAAAGTTCAAATGTCCAAAATATAAAAAAGAAGCAACTGACGTTGTTCAAAATTAAAATATTATACTGCAAATTAAGTAATATCTTCATAGAAATATTTTTGTCCAGTCGATAACTGAACTTAATGAAGGTAACAATTGGTTAAAAGTTACCCTTAAAGCTACCTTAGAGGTTTTGAATTCTTTCAGAGTTTAATTCAATCAACATAACTTCTCACTCACTTGATTTTATTCTCATTTTGAAAAATGACCTAAGCTCGAATTACTAGGAAGAATATGTAATTTATGTTAAAACTTGAAAAACAAAACAAAGCTAAACACTTACAAAGTACTTCTTTTTCTTCCTCTCAAACACTCTGTCTTTTTTACGATCGATAATTAAACATGATAGAGATGGAATTTAACACTTTGAGCCCTGACCACCGCTTTACCGGTCGTAAAGAAAAATGACTTAACGCCCAGCCACCGGTTGAACGGAGGGTAAACACTTGTAACTATTTTTATATCTACAGTGAAAGATTACATACCAATTGTTTGCGAATTTTGACTCAGGAGCTCAGGCAGAAGGGTTAAAATTGTTCAGGAACGTAGGGATCAAAGGGTAAAGAAATAGTCTTTCATCAGAGACTGGCGTTACAAAAATACAAATAAAAAGATATATCAAATAACCAAAAGCACGTATTGGAGACTCTAGCAGCAGCAACAACAAATAAGAGTAGAAAATGTTACTAGAATAGAAAATAATGATATTATCAACTGTTGGCTTTCCACACTAACTTAAAGAAAAAGTTTGGGAGGAAACTCCTATCGATACAAGAAGGCGTGATAACAGGGAACTTGAGAAGTGTAAATTCCTGAAAAACTGTCTTAAGAAATTTTTTTATAAATTTCAACTGAAAGATGTTTCCTGTATCGCTTAGATGTTTCCTGTATCGAAACGACTAATTTCACCATTAAAGTCTGCGTTGTATTTTATGTGTGGCAAGTTCTACAACAATAACACACTATATGATTTTATAGTGATGTTTATCCAGATGTGATAACTTCATTAGAAAGTAATGGTAACACCAACTCGAGTCAAACTTCAACTCGTACATATCTTGGTACTGATGCTGTAGGACAAAATGTTATTTAGTAGTCTTGAAGTAGAAATAAGTTCAGTCATTACTTAGGCGTCGTGCCAGGATAACCTAAACTTAGTAAATATCGAAAACAACTCACAAAATAGATTAAGCTTATAATTGGCAGTAAAGTATATCTATTTTTTTTTTATTATTTAAAACCAGAAAAAGACGACAAAGAAAACATTTTTTGCGTCGAATAAAGGTCATGGATATAGCAGACAATGTGGAATGAAGTAAAATACCAACAACAATATTATCAACGTCAATAAAACTACTTATGTTACTGATAGTCATCTATATATATAAAACAGAGGGTGTCTGTGTGTCTATCTGTCAGTGTGATACCTTTTCATTCGAGATCTATCCAACCGATTTTGACCAAACTTGGCACATGCATTGTACAATGTAAGAGATAGGTTCTTAGCGTAAAAAAAAATCTATAATCGATAAAGCCCATCAAAATCGATAAATTCAACTTTTTCCTCCGATTTCATTCAAACTCGGTATGTAGGTTACTTACATCATGACGAGCTCAACGATACCTCATTTTATGTCTACGCTACTGCGTTTAGCGAAAAACCGCGAAAACCGAACAATCGATTTCAACACAAATTTTAAACTAAAAACACCCTCAATTTTCAAGCAGTCTAATACAAAATTCACTCAATTGTAGCCAACAAAAAGTTTATTGTTTAACAGTCATTTAACTTGATAATTAAGTCCACCATATAGTGAAAACCTGCGTAAATAGCGAAAAATGGCGATTTTTACTGGTTTCTTTTTTATTTTTCGTGGATCTTTCAACCAATTTTCATCAAACTTAACAATTGCTTTATAAATGCATCCTCTTTTACATTGCTAGTAGCACACTGACAAATTAAATTTAAAAAACTCCAAAATAATTGTGATCTGAAGTGGGTCTTCATGTTGCCTGTTTTACTCCTTCGATTGAATAAATACAGACTACTTCTGTTAATTCAGTAACTGCATTAATTCAAAATGTTTTTTTAATGAAAGTACTTTAAAGTTATTGAAGAAGATAGACTCTGTTACACTTAAACACGATGCTGTTTTTGCTTCATTCTAATTGAACGCTTTTTTCTGATCAACCATCTGGCTATGGCTGCTGATAAGAAAATAAGTATCTGTATGAGACATTCAATTACCAATCTAGACCATCGTATGGAATATTGGAAGTAGGTTCAATAAAAGAGCAGAAAATGAGAAAAAAAGAAAAGAAAAAAAAAGCAAATGATATCCTAAGAAAACAAGGAAGATCTTGGAATTTTAATTTATATCAAAAGTTAAAAAAAACGATCATGTTCAGTTTCCATATTCTGGAATTGGTTTTAACTGGATAAGAAGAGAACAGATAACTTTGCTTTGTATTTGACAATTAGAAAATGAACGATTATGCATAAAACTATACATCATTGAAATAATGTTGATATGCTTTATGTGGAAATAGTGGCGATGATCTGAAATATGGGCGAATTCGACCATTAAAACACAAACAGACGGCACGCAGCAGAATAAACAGAATAATAAAGACATCGGAAAATGCAAAAAAAAAGTTTTATGGATTGATGATAGATGATAAAGTCAACAGTTGTCATTTTTTAGCGATCTCCATTTTGGGTATCTTGCACAAACTTTATCAATGCTAATTAATAACCCCAATCAAATTCCAGAATGGATCACTGAAGCTATTTCATATCTCATATCAAAAACGAGTGAAACAGATGATCAAAAAATTATAGGCCAATAACATATCTGTTCACCACAAATAAATTCATCACCTCCGTCTTGATGAACTGTATTTAATCTTTTCTAGATGAAAATAACATTCTTCCCTGGAACAGAACGGAGGTCGAAGAGGTTCATATGGTTGCAATGATCAACTACTAATAAATAAAATGATCCTGGAAAATTGCAGGAAAAAAGGTAGAAATCTCAGCAAAGCGTGGGTAGATTACCATAAAGCCTTTGATAATGTGCCACACTCTTGAACCCTGAAGGATTTGGAAAAGTACAAATTCTCTTCGGTGATGGTAAATTTCCTTAAATATAACATGAAACTGTGGAAAACCACATTATACCAAAATCACACCAAAGGTACTTCCACATCCACTTGTTTGGGTATCAGACAAGGAATCTTTCAAAGAGACTCCCTGTTGTTCCTTCTGTTCTGTCTGTCCTTAATATCCCTTTCGCATGAACTAAACAGTAATAACTATGGGTACAAAGTAAAAAAGAGACTGTTTAATCACCTATTCCACATGAATGATATCAAACGCTTTGTCAAAGACGACAATAAGTTGAAGGGTATTATCAATATTGTAAAATGTTTCAGTGTTGACATCGCTATCGATTTCAGATTCGATAAATGTGCAAAAGAAAGGGAGAATTACAGATCTAGATTTTGTCACAAGGATTATTAGGGAACTGGAACGAGAAGAATACTATAAATACCTGAGAGTCAGCGAAGGAGATGGAATACAGCATACACAAATGAAAGAGAAAAGAAGAAAAGAATACTACAGGCGTGTTCCTCTGGTGTTAATTACCGAATTGAATTCACAAAACAGAATGTTAGCCCTAAACAATTTAGCTGTCCCTTTGGCGAAATACAGTTTCAATATCCTTAATTGGATCACGGCTGACATTAAGCGAATGGATGTCAAAACGAGAAAGCTTCTCATTTGCTACCGCATGCATTAACTGATGTTGATCATCGCCCAGATCCGAAGGAGGCAGAGGATTAGTTCAACTAGAACTGTCTTATAAAACCACAACAATCGGTCTTTAAAGATACCTGGAAACTACAGAAGACTGGACGATGATCTGTGTCATGAAAGAACATGAAAGTAATAAACTTTATTCAGTAATAAACTTTATTCAGTAATAAAAGAAGCCAACAAATTCAAAAGGGAATTTCAAGTGGGTAAAGAAGTGCAAATAAACGATAATACACCTATTGCAGCGGCAAAGAAGCTAAAAAAGAAAGCAGAAACAAATGCAATGTACCAAATGCAGAAACGATGTCAAGATGAGCCATTACTGGCCGATACTCTGGCAGTACCAAACAAGTTGATGTAGAAAAACTCTGTACCTCTCAGTGGTTACATAGTGTAGTGTTAAAAGCTGAAACCGAAGGTTCTATTCTTGTTCCACAGGACCAATGTTTGGTAACTAGAAATTACCAAGCACACAAAATTGTGTTGACCCCAAATGCAGATACTGTGATAAATATTCGGAAACAATTGACCAGCTTACATCAGGTTGCAAAGTGTTAGCACCAACTGAATAAAACTCGCCACGATAGAGTTGGCCAATAACTGCACTGGAAATAAGTAAATTTTACAGGAAGGAAACTGCATGAAACTGGTACGAACATCACCCAGACCCAATTACAGCGATAGAACGTGTAACAATTTTATGGAACTTTACAATACACAGCCAATCAAAGCTAATTGCCCAGATAGCGTGATCAAAGACCACAAAAATAGAAGGTGCTTTCTTATTGACATGGCAGTCCCTGCAGATTGTAATGTATCATTGAACATCTTCAAAAAAAAAAACCTATCAGAATACAAGGATCATGCATTGGAAATCTAAAAGATATGGCACATAACGACACCAATAATTCCATTTGTAGTTGGAGTGTGATTGGAAACGGTTCCGATAGACTCATTGAAGGGACTCCTGGTAGCCCATAATTTAAAGGAATAAAAAATTGTACTCACAAGTACAGCTCACACATTATGAAGAGCTTTTCTATGTAAAATGTATGTAGTTTTTTTGCGGGGTTTACAAAATGATCAGTGGAAAATGTCATAGAACCATTTCTGACCTTATTTCTCAGATTTATTTATTGGAAGAATATGTGTATACAATAGAAATCCATGGAAATAATAAGAATAAAAATAATAATCATCCCGTCTGATCAAAGAAAAATCTCAGAAAAATAAAAAATAATTTGATAAACTTTCAAAATATAACGACTTCGAGATAGAAATTGTAAGAATGTGGTATTTAAACATGGCCACTATTCCAATATGAATACGAGGAATGATTAAAAAGAATACTGATGTATACATTAAGAAAATCTCAGGCAAAGACTGTGCCCATGTGTACTGGTCACATATTCTCTCTCTCTCTCTCTTTCAATGTAACAGGCCTATGAACCTTATAAGAGAAAACTTCCTTTACCTCAGGTAAAAGACTTTCTAACGGATTGCACTAAAAATCAAAGGAAAACTAGAAATTATGATAAGAATAAGTTGGCGTCACGTCAGAGTAATCGATGTCTGTGAAAAAAAACAAAAAAACACCTAAAGAACAGCTTCACTCGAATTCTAGTAAGTCGTTAATATATATTATTTTTATATTCAGTCAGTTATGTGCCATGCTTGATACACGCTTAGGCAATCATGTATGTTTCGATACATGACTGACGAGGCTGATTTTTTTTCCTGCAGTAGGTTGCCATTTTTTTCTGTGGTAGATCAGTCACCATCCAAATTGTTCTGCTATTTACCCATAGCTTGGGGAAGAAGAAGAGGATTCATACCTTTTCCAAGGGTATTAGCACGTAAGTGAATGTAATAGATTCGACTGGAATTCGAACTTGGTTCTCCGATTCTTCAGGCCGAGCCGCTACTCCACCATACCCCCATGAAAATTTATATATTATTTTTATTTATATATTATTTTTATATTATGACTTTTAAAATTCCTTGAGGAACACAGGGCCGCAAGATATTGAGATTTCTATAACAGGCCAATTTTTTAAAGTGAGTAGTTTGTTAGCCTACTGCACAACCCTCAACCTGGAGGATCAGACTTTGAATTCAGAGTTGTCCTTCTCCTAGACCAGTTGCCACCCAAGTCTGCCCTGCTATTTACCCATAGCTGGGGGAGAAGAAGAGGATTCATACCTTTCCCAAGGGTATTAGCACGTAAGTGAATGTAAATGGATTTGACTGGAACTCGAACCCGGAACCGCTATCCATTACTCCACCGTGCCTCTAAGTCGTTAATATTTCCTTTTTAATCTTGTAAGATTTGCTCTAATTCAGTGGCCGAGTGTATTGGACTTGAGTTAAAGTTACCAATTTTAATGACGTCAAACTATTTTAGCTGTGAGTAATGAATAGTTGATTTTGCTGTCACGATGTTTCTCTAATGTTAGTCATATTTATAGCGTAATCAATTGCATAAACATTCTCAAAGGATCATGGAATAGATTAATATCGTTCAACTGTAGGTAATATAATTATTACTTTTAATTAAAAAAAAGACAATTTTTACTTTCCTGTTTGTATATAAATATGTCTAAATTAACAAAATAAATTCCATACACCTGCAGGATTTTCATCCTGTGTATGACTATAAACTGCATCCGCGCCCTGGGTAAGGCGATAAACTACATCCGCCTCCTGGGTAAGACGATAAACTACATCCGCGTCCTCGATAAGACGACAAACTACGTCCAACAGCAAGGCGTTTAATTAGGAAGTTTTTAGGAACGTGGAACCACCTCTTAATTGCTGGTGTTCCCAGGTTCACCCTGACCCGGGGTGGTAGCACCTGTTAGGGTTCCTGCTATAGACAAATAGTTAACTCCCTAACTGGGGTCAAAACACTATGAACGTGTAGAAATAGGTTTTAATACCAGAAATACTTTGCAAAAAAATATTACCAGCAATACATTTTTGAAGAAAAATTACCAGCAATACATTTAAAAAAAAAATTACTAGCAATAAAAATCTTGTTGGCATTAAATAACCCATTGAGGATGATATGCCGTAAAACAAACCAAACCAAACCTGCATGATTTTTAAATATATCAATGCGCATATAGATGTATACAAATAATATTTTCTTTACGCTTCTGATTGCGTTTTTAATTGCTCTTTATTAATAATTTGATAAGTATTTTGGTTTCTTTCCTGTATGAGCGAACATTCACATTTAGCATTGACTAGAAGAATATTCACATTTAGCATTGACTAGAAGAATATTCACATTTAGCATTGAATAGGAGAATATTCACATTTAGCATTGACTAGAAGAATATTCACATTTAGCATTGACTAGAAGAATATTCACATTTAGCATTGAATAGGAGAATATTCACATTTAGCATTGACTAGAAGAATATTCACATTTAGCATTGAATAGGAGAATGTCTTGAATTTGTAGATTGGTCACTGTGAATTTAATGAGCATGAACAAATGTTATTTGCAAAGCAAAAGTAGACACAAATTAACTCATCTTTATTAAACTACTTTTTGAGAAAACTACGGAACTTTGTAAGTTCTTAAAAAAAACAGAAACAAACAAATAAATATTTTGGAAAATAAAAAGAAAGTTTGATTGTAAAAACATTAATCAAGCTCGAAGTTTAAATGTATTAACTAGTTTAGAAATATACTTAGTGCAAATAATTTTTTTATTGTCCCTGAAAAACATTTTGAAAGAAAATCGATTTCTGAATAACGAGAATTATAATACAGAAAATAAGTTAACACCGTAAAATTTGATTTTCTAGTTTTACTCTTGATTATTGTTTTTTTTCTGATTTTGCCCTTTTTATTTTTATCAAATTTATTTTGCGACTTTCTTAAAGCCAGTTTTCTTCTTATCTTGATACTGTTTTGGTTTCTTTTTTCGATTGTTCTGTGAACTCTATTCAGATTTTTCGCAATTTCCAACGATGTGTCAGCATCAATTAATAAATATACAATATCTTGTTTATTTTTTGAGGTTATACCTTTCTCATGAACCATAGCCATCTTTATATATCTGAAATTAAGAAATAAATAAGAGTAAATATACTATTATACATATGTAGGTACCGCCACAGATTCACTAAAAATGAACATATCATGATGAAAAAATGCTCCAAACTACGAACGTCCATACTCGACATTATCAAAAAATAAGAGCGATAGCTATTGTAAATTGAAAACTAAATTACCTAAAATTCAATAAAACATTCAACTACGAAGAATATTTTCCTAATTTTTTAAGATTACTGTGTATTTAAAAATCATATAAAAAGTCGCTTATGTTATATTCCTCAAGAAAAAAGAAAAAAATCTTCCTGCTGTCAGTCAAGCTGTCAACATCTTAAATATACACCTACCTCCGAGTTAAAAAAACGCATTTCTGCAATATTTTAAACTAAAAGTACGTAATAATTGTTTCAAATCAGATTAATTAAAATTTAAATCAGCTAATATTGCCCAAATAAAGTTTCAGAAAAGTATATATTATTTTTGAAAGATTTTTTAATAAAGAGAATCACATTGTGCTGGCAGATGGCTAAAAATGGCGGTAAAACCAGCGATTTAAAAAAAGACTCTTTCCAGTCAATTTAAATTAGTTTTAAAATACAGTAAAGTATTTTGCTTATTGCAAATATTAAATTTAATCTATTAGCTTGAAATTAAAACTAAAATAAAAGCTTCAAGAAAGATTTTTCATTTTTAAAAATTCATTTTAAACCTTAGGTATCGCGTTTCTTTAGACATATGTATATGATTTACAATATAATGAACAATCCACGTGTTCCATAATAAAATCTCAAATCACTAAATAAGTTATCTGTATTTTTAAATTGTCTTTGATGCCAGTAAAAATAAATCTATTAGTAAGTTCATTTTTAAGATCTTTTATCACATTAATGGAAATATTTTCAAAGGTATATTTGTTGGCTTCCTTCTTAAGTAAATTCATGCAAAAAATCCTGAAAGAATCTGCTATGAAGAAGAAAATTTATGAGCTTAGTTTTGTCAACATACATTCATCCATATAGAGTTTTTATTTCAAACTTTATATATGAATTTCTAATATAGTGAAAAGTAAAAACTGCATATATTTTTCAACGAAATAAAACTAAGCAGAAAATATATATTTGTATATTAAAATGATTATAATAAAGGATAGTTCTTATACAGATTATTAAGCGTAACTTATTTATAGTAGGAGGTCGAAAATATGGGGAACCCAGTGAGGATCGAACTCACTATTCCGTCGTAACTATTCCGCTCGTTAACCATTACACCACATCGAAGTGCCCCAAAAAGCAGTAGTTATATCGTGATTTACTAAGCGAAGCTTATATGTGGCACAAGGCCGAAAGCATGGAGCTACTCACTCGTAATTGATCTAGCGAGATAAGTGACCAACGAATAGATCTTACGTATATATGATCAATCAATATAAAATGAAGTGCCAAAAAATTAAAGACACATACTTGAGAAGATATAGCTACTCTTTGGCTGACCGTCTGCGAGACACTGGACTTATTACACGTGTATATCTTCCCAGACACGTTCCAGAGCTATCTATAACTGAATTTTGCTTATTGGGTGCGATTTGGGAGATAATTTAGTGAGGTTTGCAATCTGTCCCATACGTGGTCAATGGAATTTTAATCTGGCAAGTGTGGGGGTCAAGTATTCCTGGAGCCAAGTGAGTGTCATGTGCGCACAACTGAAACCTTCATTATCTTGCTGGAACATAAACACTAGGAAGTATGGTAAGCACATATGGTATAAATGATTTATAACAAGATCTGTGTGTGCCAAGACAGACTTAATTATCACCATGCAAATTCCAACAAAAAATACCCACATCATTAAAGAGCCATCACCAACTTTCCCAACACACTGTTGATAAGATGGATCCATAACACTATACAGTCTTCTCCTTCCACGAACTCGACTGTCTCTCCAGAAAAGCTGGGAATATGACTTGTCTGGCCAGGCAATACGGCGCCAGTTTTCCACGGCTCAACAGTAATGTTCTTTGGCTCAGGTGAGGTGCAATAATCCATGTTGTAGCGTCATTAATGGTATATTTGTTGAATAGCGACGACTAGAAAACAGCATGCGATGCAGTGGGTGCAGGACGACTCATATCCGTGACAACTGAACGCTAGGACAACTCACCATCAGCCTGTTCAGTGCGAGGACAACTCAACGACATGCAAACTATTAAATTTTTTCGTCGACTTTTTAAAATAAAGTACTTACATTATTTACATTATTCGGACTACTATCTTCATCTTCATTGTCATCTTCGCAACGTTTTGTCCGTTGTACGCTACGGTCTTCTTCAGGTGATTGGAATTTCTAACCGAAGCGTTTATTTGTAGATTGTTCTAGTTCCACGTTCCTTGCCTCTTCCGGATATCTCAGTTATTTCTCTTTAACTCAACTCGCCAAGTTTTTGGTTCGCCACTGTTGTAGCCTGGTATTGAACTCAGAACTCTTTGGGTCTAGACACTTGATCTAACCAACGCCTTTATCCACTGAGCCATGTGTCCTTGAGGACGTTGTGAATATGGCAATGAAGATGAGGATAACAGTCCGAATAATGTAAATAATGTAAGTAATCATAATACCTAATATCAGAGATATAGATAGATACTGAAGAAAATTCCAGTCACCTGAAGAAGGCCGGAGCGTACAACGACCGAAACGCTGTGAATATGGCAATGAAGATAAGGATAATAGTCTGAATAATGTAAATAATGTAAGAAATCATACTACCTCATTTCAGAGATATAGATATTGAAGAAAAATTCCAATCACCTGAAGAAGGCCGGAGCGTACAACGGCCGAAACAATGTGAATATGGCAATGAAAGGATAACAGTCCGAATAATGTAAATAATGTAAGTAATCATAATACCTCATCTCAGAGATATAGACACAAATAAAAGTAATTTATTAAGGATATTTTTTAATACATGATTTTATTTTTAATTTAAAAGTTTTTGAAAATTGTATGCAATTGCCTTCAAATATTCAGTTGGAGATCGTTGTGAAAAAAACCAACAATCTGCCAAATTCTTTCATCTGCCTTCATAGACTTCTTCAATTTAGAGGGAGGGGGACGACCTCCAATTAATTACTCGAAAAATGTATCTGTTTCTTTGCACCTTTTGAAGCCCCTCCCCCGTAATGAACCTCCATATTGTGGGTTGCTCCTTCCCTTGCTCTGTGTGCAGTCGTCTATTTGCTGCTTCAGCATGCTTATTTGTCCAATCTTGAAACTTAAACACCAGTCAACCAAATAGATTGTATTTAATAAATCACTAAGACAAGACAGCCAAACTTTCAAAATCTCTACGACTCAAAAACCTATCTAAGAGATGGGCACACTATGACAGCCAACATCGCTCTGAAGCCATGAATTTGACGCCAGAGTTGAGTTGTCTTTGCGCTGAGTAGGCTGGTAGGGAGTTGTCTTCGCGTTGAGTAGGCTAGTGGCGAGGTTGTCCTGGAGTTGGGTCGTCACGGAGACGAGTTGGTCAGTGTTGGCGGTATTGAGTCCCGGATGTTGCAGTATACTCTGTCTAGTATGTTGGCTGATGGACTGAATGGCATTGAATTAGGACATGATTTGTTACTACGTTCTTGTTAATTACCATTGCCAATCACCCTGCTCTTGTTTTGTCCTTCGTAATTCACGTTTAGGAAAATCAAAAACACTTGCCACGTCAGAGATAGTGTACCATTTTTCAGACCTCTACAATCATTCCACGGTTAAATGGTATTAAATCATGCCTACTTTTCAGGATTGCTAGTTACACCGTCGCAAGCATGCTCTTACGTCACATGTATGCCATCCAGTTGAGTTCACTTCTACAAATGAAGGAGGACAAAACCTTCCAGAATCCCGCTGTCTGTAATTTTTTGTCACTTTCGTTTACATACATACATATATTTCCTTCCCTTTCACACGGATGATATGTATATAAATTACGAAGTCTTGCGAAGTTGATATAATCAGTAAAATCAGTAATCTTGAAAAAAAAAAGTGGAGCAAATTCCTTTCCTTGGACTGGACCCCAAAGTTGCAATATAAAGAAGTACTTTCCTCCAGATGAGATTCAGTAAATTTTGTTCTCACAGGACGGGCAACTTTGTTTATTGACATCACCCACTTTAATTCTAAGTATTACTTTATTTTTGTTATAACTTTCTTAGGCTACTCGCCGTGACGTCACTAGTAATTTTCCTCGACTGACTCCAACTAACTGGTATTTACTAACGTCTCCGTAAGGCAGATGTGGCACAAGGCCGATTTTTATATGGGAAGAATCCGAGCCCTTAGGCTCGGGCAAAATTGACGGTTAACTACATCCGGCAGCAAGGCGTCTGTTCGGGAGGTTTTGAGGAGCGTGGAAGTATCTATTAATTGCTGTTGTTCCCAGGTCCAGACCCCAGTTGGTAGCACCTGTTAAGGTCCCAGCTATGGCAAATAGTGAACCCCCAAAGTGGAGTCAAAACACTATGAAAGTATAAGAATACATTTTTATAGTAAAAATACCAGCAATGCATTTTTATAGTTAAAAGAAATTACTAGCAATACATTTTTGAAAAAAATATTACCAGCAATGCATTTTTAAAAAATTACTAATGCTTCTAAGAAAATTAAATTTCGGCATTAAATGACCCATAAAATCTTGATATGCCGCTAAACAAACAAACTAACAAAGGAGTCAGCAACAAATTCGAATATTCTGACAGGATTTATGTGTAGAATAGGATCATAAAGGAAAACATTTATGCGAAGTATTCTAAATATTGATGTAGTAGGGGGTAAAGTCTAGTCTAATTACGCAATTATCAGCCCATGTTCACAGATAGATAAAAAATTAATATAAATTTTATAATTAGGAAGTAACTTGACAGCGAGCGGAGTTCGCCTTAGGCGGCATTTAAGCGAGTATTAAATAAAAGGATAACACAAGGAATTTAGAGTAATTAATAATAGTATTGATAATGATGATAATGATTTAATTAGAACAATCGTCACTAATAGCAACATATAGTTTATATTATAAAGGATAAAGAAGATTAAATATAAAAAGAATAAATTATGGTGATTATTATTAGCAAGACTAAACAAAATAATCAATATCGCTTGTGCGGAAGCAGAAATGAGACTGTAACGGGAGGAGAGTTAGGAAAAAAGATTTATTCCCCCTTTTACGTTTCTCCTGTAATGAGCATTGTTATATCCATGATATAACAACATCGTAGCTCACAGACAGCACAGAACGGAATGTCTGAAAGAAAAAAATAAATGACAAACATGCTTTGTTCTCAGAGAGACTTTTATAATATCAAGATATACACAAAACCATATATATATATATATATATATATATATATATATATATATATATATATATATATGTATACACAAGCCCCACGCATATATCACAAATATCTCCACAGCAAAGCAAAAATATGAGGAGGAACAAAAAGGAAAGGTCTTACATATAATTTGAAGATACTCCTGGCCTGGAGAAGCCATTTTTAGAACTCTAGATTTAAGTAGATCGAATTAATCTATGACCGAATGGTAAACGGGGCCATGTGCTTGTAAGCTGCCTGGTGAGGCAAGATTACAATTAAACCTTCTCGTTTGGTTGCTGTCCACGGACTGAAAAGGACTGCCGCTTTGGTAACTGTATGGAGTGACGTCACGAAGCGGCCGTCATGTGACCTACGTAACTTATGTCCTCCAAAGGGAAATAAGCGCCTTCTTTATTCTTACAAAACAAATAATTTAAAAGATGGTGCAAAAATTGCTAAAGCATAAACTATTTAAGCAACCAATTAATAATAATCCTAAGGATGATGATGATGATGATGATTCCATTGATAATAATGATGATAAAATTGATAATTATATCAATAATAATAATAATAATAATAATAATGATATAAAATTTGAATAAGAATCACGAATAATGAAAGAATCGTTTGACAGTTGCGTGAAGAACGGTTCTGAAATGAATGACAATTGACAAGTGGACGAATACAGAATAATACTTTCAAAGAAAGAATTGTAAGTAATTTAATTCTTGCGGCAGACATCTCTCTTTTGCGAAAAATCCTAACCAGGAGAAATTTTGAAAGAAATCTATTAGTCGCTACAAAGTCAAATACTTAGAGCCAAGAAGTAGAGAAGATACAGAAAAAATATAATTATTATTTTTAAATAAAAAAAGAAATAATGTAAGAAGTAAAAATAAAGGAAGTGAAATCTGGCAGTGGCATAGTTGAATTACGAAAATAATCTTGGCTGTTGGAATATTTAGATATGTTAAAAATTGAAAACGTGTTGTCAACTTTATATGCAACGAAGAAGAGCTGACGGAGGATAACCTCTGCACGAAGCCATCATAAAAAGAGGCATTCCCTGTGTCCCTCTCAGAACAACAATAATACGGCTCGGAACAATGAAAGCGGAAATGAATTTACTAATTCCTTAAAAAATACCAATTGGTGTATATTTGCGACCTGAAGATTTTGCTCAAAATAAGAATAAGAATCAAAATATTTACCTAAGTCTTTGGAATAGAACTTGAAATCGATAAATATGCAATGTTTGTAAGACCGAAAATAAAACAAGAAGCAACAGAGAGAACTGAACTTCAGAACCGCTGGAAAAATGGTTGGTCCCCTGTACCGCTCCAGTAAGCACTTGACTCTTCCTACTCTGCTTTTACAAGAGATCAGCCCGAGAATGGAGTCCTGCTGCCATATATCGGCAGGAGCTATCAGTATCAAATATATTTTGCTTGATCAGTACTAAATATATAATAAAATGAAGAAAAAAATCTAATATAAATGGAGAAAGAAAATTAATTTTTTTCTTAAAGTAGTCAAATTACTGCAAAATCTAATTCACTGTAAACTACCACGTAAATCTTATAACTAAAATATATTGTAAGGGCATTTTTACATATACATACACACCTTCAGATCTAATTGGAGTTAGATACATGCATACTTTTAAAGAGTGTGCGTACTTTGTCCTGTCAATAAATAATGACGTAGGCTTGAATTCTTAAGATGACAGCTGAGCACAGTTAAAAAAGTTAGCAATATCTTAAGTTATTAAGAATTAAACACAATTTTCCTCTTGGTGGCTGATATCACTAAATTGAGAGATAAAACTATAACTGCGGCAATTCACTTCGATAAGTTACTAAAGTATACGGGTAACTTGGAACATTAAAGTAACTTTTGTATATAGATCCCATTAAAAATACAGTATATAGTATAGTAAAGTAAGTTGTAGTACTTTTAACATTACGACTCATTTAATATTAGTATTCTAAAAGGAGTAAAAAAGGATCAGATCTGAATAGTAGTAAACTTGGAACTGACCCCACGGTTCAATTTGAAATAAATAAAAAAGCAACTTTTTCCCCAGCGTAGTGAAAGTACATTTCTTTCAAACTTGAACATTTTCATAATTAACAATAGTAATAAAAAAATGGATGAAAGAAAGATAAAATTGTATCAGGAGATTATAATGGTCTATAACTTTTAAAGAACAAGATGTATTAGGTTGGTGAAAAAATAATGTCGTTTTCTCACATGAAGTTGAACGTCAAAAAACGACATTATTTTTGCACCAACCTAATAAAAATTGTGGACACAATAAACGTTCTGAATTCCTAGATTGAACGAATAGAATATTCTTACAAAAGTAGAAAATAATAAAAAGTATCATATTATTAAACGCAACATGGATATTGAAGGGAACACTAAAATCTCTGTTATGACTTGGTATTGTATGGGAGGGACCTTTTGTTGTTGTTGGGCGTTCAAATTCCATTTTAGGTTCTGTATTGCTATAATTAAGACAGCCTGTCGCAACCGTAAATGGAGAATAATTCGATTCATTTAGTGTGATTCCCAGTCTGAGTAAGATGTGTGTTAAAGCAGATAACCAAGCTTCTTTTCTTACTCGGGGAGCCGTTTTTCAATTTGTATGTGCTCTATATATTAATTAGTTTGTCTGTGGATGCTACGATCCCTTGAAAGAATTTTGGAGCATTTCATTTTTTATACAAAAGTTGACAGTTTTAGCACGAATGCTAAAATAAATCCATCCTTCTGTCCACAAATTAGGAAAAAGAAATGAAAACTTTTGGGATCAAGTACCACACGGCCGGAAAGTAAGGAATTCCAATCGTAGCCTATATATTATATTATATATTTAGTACTGATCAGGCAAAATATAATCAGGCTGAATTTTAGTTTAGTTCAGTTTAGTTAATAAGCCGTCGGTGGAGATGCAGTTATGTGTAGTTTGAGCGGAGGAAGAAGCCGTTGGTGAATGAAAAAGCTGCGCATCCTGATGTAAAGATGGGTAGAGAAGTAATAGCAGAGAATCGGTAGTCAGAGTGACGGACGGGAGAAAGATGGTTAGAGCAAGAGAGATGTGGAGATGAAGGCAGTTGGAGTTCTCGCTAGTTGAAGAGAAGATCTGGTACATTCTGTCGTGAGAGAAGACAGAAGTAACCACGAAGATGTCTCAAATACCAACCGCCTACCCGTAGATGATGACAGATGAATCCATGAATAAAGAAACCGGTACATTGGAAGCAGAATTCGTGTTTTCTTTTTTCGCCGTTGCGATACGTTTATCTCCTTTTTCTTGTGAGCGTACCTCGAGCCTTTCTAAGTTTTTGTGCGAGAATCAAAACACTGGAGTGAAGCTGTTTAATCGGTGAAAGGCTGAGAAATGTTCGCGGATATATGTTCACAAAGAATTTGTATGTGCGTGTAAATATCTTCGTTGAGAACATATATTTTTGCATTGAGTATACTTTATCAGGCGAAAGATCTGGACATATTCCTTCCTGGGTAAGACGATAAACTACGTCCAACAGCAAGGCGTCTAATTAGGAAGTTTTGAGGAGCGTGGAACCACCTCTTAATTGCTGACGTTCCCAGGTCCAACTTGACCCAGGGTGGTAGCACCTGTTAGGGTCCCAGCTATGGACAAATAGTTAACTCCCAAACTGGGGTCAAAACACTATGAAAATGTAAAAAATAGGTTTTAATAGCAGCAATATACTTTTGTAAAAAAATAATACTAGCAATGAATTTTTGAAGGAAAAAATTATTACCAGCAATACATTTTTTTAAAAAAATATTACCAGCAATAAATTTTTTAAGAAAAAATTATTACAACACTTCATTATTACCAGCAATACATTTTTGAAGAAAAAAAAATATTACCAGCTATACATTTTTGGAAGAAAAAAATTATTACTAGCAATATATTTTTGAAGAAAAAATTATTACCAGCAATAAAAATCTTGTCGGTATTAACTCATTGAGGTTGATATGCCGTAAAACAAACCAAACTGAATATATTACAATTCCCTTTTCTTCCTACCTGATATAAGGTCGAGTGGTAGAAATTTATGAAGAATTCCAGGCAAAATATTTCTCTTTATATCTAAAATATCTTTTCGCTTTACGGCCAATAAACAGAATAAACATATTTAATCGGTTTCATTAGTGAGTGGATGAAATATTTTGTTAGTGTTATTTGATCAAATGCTGATAATGAAGTAGTTACAAAATCTACAATATATAAAAATAATGAAGCGTCTTAACTTTTTTAGTTTTTCTTTTTAGAATTTTCTTTTCCGTTGGGATATTAAATTAATTATATACTTGTAAAATCTCCTCCACTCATATAAAAAAAACGCAAACAATTTTTGTCACTTCCTACTTTTTCATTAACATAGACTCTTAAGAACGCTATACTTCTCAATACCTATCTCTCTCTCTCTCTCTCTCTATATATATATATATATATATATATATATATATATATATGTGTGTGTGTTTGTGTGTGTGTGTGTGCATAAAACGTTTGCATGAATCGTCATATATGTCTGTGTAAGCATATACATACATATGGAAGTATAATGTATTTTCTCCTTTCGTTAAATTAGAAAACAAGTTGGATTGGTTTGACTTGAAAGAATCATTGAACTTTCAAATGAGTCTTGAACTTTTCTTTTAGTGGCAAGTCATACGCATGTGAACACAACTTGCCAATTTTTAAGCTAAAGAACCAATTAGTGTCTACCAAAGCCGCACTGTCATGCGCACCACTTCAAATTCTTCAGCTACAATCTTCAAGACCGTTAACCATATTCTCTCATGTGATGTTAGTTTTCAAATAAAACAATATTTTATCTGAGCTTCTTAAAATTGCAAAATAACAATGTTTAAAAGAATAATATACATTTTACTTCGAATTGTGATGCTTGGTCCATATGACTGCCTTTGTGATAGTCATTCTCAAATTATGTTTATTCTTCAAAGGACAGACTTTTTCATTCAGAATATAGTAGAATCCCTGACAACCGGACTAAGAAGGCGTTTCGGATATGAAGAATTGGTTACAAAGTCCGGATATGAGGGGTTATACTTAGATTAAAATAAAAGAACTGAAATTAGTTTAACATTTATTTTCAATGTTTTATAGCAAGCAAAATAAGCTAATGGTGAGTAAAATATAACGGAATTGATTTTAAGGAAAGAGAAATAAATTATGCAATGTTAATGAAAATTAATTAAATTAAGTATACCACGTATGCAAAACAAATAATGTAACGAGGATTTTTTAATCGCTGTTGCATGATGATTTTTCTCTTCTAATATCATTCTTAACTTTTTCCGCATTTCGTTTTGCTTTTGAAATTTTTTAAACGAAAGATACTTTTTAACTCTGATTGCGTGATTGCAATCGTCATAGGTGAATGTTGGCTTTCTTTCCATAAAACTGATAACCTTTTCAATAGCTTTTTCAATTTCAGTCCAGGTTTCATCATACTCATGCATCTCATCGCTATCCTGTTGCAGATGCATCTCATTGTCATGCTTTCCTCTTATTCCCATCATCTTTTGCACCAATACAAGCCATTAGGACGAAATAAGCATAAGCAATTATCCAAAGTAAATTTCCTGAAAAACAGAAATTTCAAATCAGTTACATATCACCCAAATAGTTCAAATATATACATTAAAATCATTCCCGGATATGCAGGATTCTGGATATGAGGCACTTCGGATATGAGGCACTCCGGATATGAGGGATTCTACTGTATAATCGGATTTCGGCAGAATGAAAGTAACAGGTTTTTTTATTAGATTAAATTATAATTTTTATCCCGACTGAGACATTCAGAAAATTCAGAAAAATATTATTTTAAATCAAAACGAATCAACTTGAAGGATTAGTTAAACTATAATACTGGGTAGATGTTTAAAAAAATATGACACAACAAAGCTGTTGATTTAAAATAATAAGTTATGGCTACGGGAAGTCAAATCCAAGTTTCAGCTTCGTCTGTTGCATTGATTTCGCACTAATAACGTTGGAAATGGCAAGAATTCCCTCCCAGCTATGATTTAAATAACCATGCAGATTAACCTCTCTTAATTTAATTATTTACTACTAATACTCTATATTTTTAAATATTGAACACTTTACTTACAGAGACTGCTTGTCTTAAAAGCGTTATCTTCTAGAAAAAAGTTATATATAGAGAGTTATATATAAAAGTTATATATAAAAGTTATACATGGATAGAGAGAACCTGAACGGTACCTTTTTCATTAACATTGTTAACTGCAGGGCAACGTAAAACTTTCTGTAGATTACGCAAATAGAAATTCTTTGATAAAATAGTGCTTGTTTTTATTTTTTAAAATGTAGACAATACGTAATCAAATATTGAACAAGTCCATTTTCTTTCTGTAAACATTAACTGTAAATACGCACGTACAAGAACATTCCATTGGGAATCAGCCAGGCCAAGGCTGATCAAATGCATCGAAGGATTATTTTTGCTTTCTTGAAACCTAGAGAAACTTATGCCACAGTTACCGCGTGTCGTTTGTTAGAATAGAACTGTGTGCTTCTTGGCCATCAGTTCCCTTCTTTCAGTAATAAACTATACTGACCAGTATAGCTGACATTTTCTTATCAACGTTCACAGGCAAGTGAAGGAAAAATGAAGAGATAAAGGGGAAAAATAAATAAATAAAGAGTGGAACTATATAAGGGAAATACAGTTTCTTGCATTTCCTGTTTTACTTGAATTGAACAACTGATGTTTTAATAAATAAATAAATAGAGAAGGCATTATAATCAGTAAAAAAAAAACAAAAAACAAAAAAAACTCTTTTCCTCTGCCAATTTCTTTCCTTTTCAGATTCTGTTCATTTTGCTTATTTCTATTTCATTCGAATTCACTTTCATTTTCTTTTTGTTATATAGGAATAAAGTGTTGCTGCCGACATTGGAGTTTGAACACAGATCACCAGAAAGCAAACACAGGCGATCCCATTTTGAATAAGTAGATCATGTGATAGTAAAGGAAATGTATATATGGGAATTAGTATGGCGTTAAAGTGATCCTTCTCTGGATTACTTCGGAAGTGTGTTGGTCAAACTCTCTGCCTCCGGGCAGAGAGGATCCCCATGTCGAAGGACAGAGTTTCGTCTTGAGAGACAGCTAACCGACCCTGTTTTTACGGGGTTTACGAGGAATTTTTGACCGAGCCTACGTGCTCGGATACTCCACAATAAACTCGGTCTTGTACCACATCCGAGTGCATGGGGCGGTTAGTGAATATCTCACTATCCGAATTACTTCGGAAGTGTGCTGCTCAAACTCTCTGCCTCCAGGCAGAGAGGATCCCCAAACGAAGCTATGTCGAAGGACAGAGTTTCGTCTCGGGAGACAGCTAACCGACCCTGTTTTTACGGGGTTTACGGGGCGATTAGTGAATATCTCACTATACAGATTACTATTCTGATCACTATTCGGTGGTTACTTTTCGAACGAGTATTATCGAGCAAGTACTATTTAGTGCGAGTGTTAGTCGAAGGCGTCTGAGACCAGTATTGTTCAACGGCGTTACTATAGTTGTATCTGAGACTACAAAGTCTCTACTACAACGAGCATTACGAAAGTGGCAACGAGTATTTGTTGGCATTACAAATGTGATAACGAGTGTTCGTTGACATTTTCTTCTTATTCTCCCTGTTTATATCATATTTTTCTCCTTTGTACTTTCTTGTTTATATTATCATTTGCTCTTATTCTTCTTCTATAGTGGCGTGGGACTTAGGGATTAAAATCAACAGTTGATTTATCTATGACAAGAACATTTATGAAGGATAGTAATGACGGGGAAACACACGGGTAATTTTAACAAAACAAGGTAAGCAATTTATTTACGAATGTACACGCTTAAAGTTTGTCAATAGCTCGTTTCAAGGAAATAAATCAGAATTTTTAAAGTTGGTAGTTTTAACATATTGTCATGCAGTGGAAATATTCATACAACAGATTAAATGATCTGACACAAAATAATATTAAAAAAATATTTAAAACAAAGGCTAGATAGTTCGTTCCTCACCGAAGGGATATATGGTTTGCATACGTTTAAAAGTAGACAAAGAGAGATAGTTTGAACTACTTAACTTTCTTGGATTTTTGAGAGAAAATTCTTTGAAGTGCCACGTGCTGATTAGAGGCCGATATTATAATTGGCGAGTAATTCTTCGCTGGCGAGTACTTCAACGCTGGTCGCGAGGAACTGAAACGAAACCTTTCACGTGACTTCAGGCACGCTTCTGATTAATTTAATTTTTCTCCTAATTTTATATCAAAAAGAATTTCGCACAGTCTAGCTACTTTCTTTCCTTCTTGACTCACCGGCCAATTTATGTGAAAGCAAAGTTTTCATTGGTCCAAAAACAATTTCACATTCCTCAGCTCACCGGTTAATTTCTGTGAAAGGCAAAAATCTCACACAGGCTCGCGAATTTCATTACTTCTTCCTCATTCTTCCAAATTTGAAGGGAGTTATTATTATTTCGCATTCACTATACTGGTCTACATTTATTTCCATCTTTTTCTTCTCTTCTTATTCAAATTTTCCTTTAAGTTCTTTTAATTTTCTTTTTATACCTTAAAATCTTATAACTTCTATATATACGTTTTCCTTTCAACTGAATCTCAAGCTGAAAAATACCGTGTTTGGAAGTAAGAACAGGAAAAGGAAGACAGAAGAAGGAAAACCAACGTATATTTTAGCATAATGAAAATAAAGAAAATAATTTGCAAATAAAATAATCCCTAAAGCAAAATAAATTCATTAAAATGTAAACGTTTTGGTTTCAAAATTTTGCACTTTCGCTTTTAATAGTGGGCAACATTAGTTACAATACTTTTTATATTATTTACATAGGTTGATAATTGATTTACGCTTCCAAGTCCACGTGATAGGATAAACAAGACTAAAGATGAATACAAAGTTGTTTGTATCTAAGGCCAAACAGAAAAGTCCCTAAAGTACACCGGGTGTAACAGCAAAATTGTCCAAATCGTGTAACAGCAAAATTGTCCATTTGTTAGATTAAGCTTTGAACCGTTGTGTCTTAGAAATGATTAAAGATATCTTACTGGAATTCTCCAAGGTTTTATAACAACACTATGGACTCTACTTTGGGCAGTGTATAATTATTCTCCAAGCTTAACAGAAGAATCGTGATGAAATCGATCATAAACAAAAATGACATGTTCATCATTAATTAATCATAACTAAGGAAGTATTGAAATAAAGTTTATATATATATATATATATATATATATATATATATATATATATATATATATGTGTGTATATTATTCCAGGATCATTTCCAACTTATTCAATATGATCTTCGCCCTCTCCAACATTCTAACATTTTGTCCTGGAGTAATAAGATGCCTCACAAGTTTCACGTACGATTTCATTTTCAAGTCTTTTTTTCACTTGGGCTGTCATAGCTGAAACTCTTCTCTCACGTGCCAAACCTCTTATGGATTGAGTTGGATCTTTTCTAATTGATCTAATCAGTTCTAACTTGAAATGATGATCCCTCTTCCTGCTGTGATCTCTTGATCCAGTTTTCCTCTCTACTGTTTCCTCTTTTTTAAACTTATTTCCCGTTCTCTTGATGGTTCTTGAATGACTTTGAAGATGGAAGCCAGAGTCTGAATGTTGTTACCATTACTGAAGGGCTGAATAAATTGTTCCTCTCACCATTGATCAGTTGAGAAGACAGTGGGTCTGACACAAAACGATTTCAACCTGTTCTCTTTCTAGCTGAATAACTCAAAGGGTTTTTCAGTGATTCTTAATTACAGCATCGTTACAGATGATTGCCATCTCTTTAATTGTACATTGCTGAATTAGCAGCCAACTCGTAAATGAACATGGACTCACGCACGCACACACACACACACAAATATATAAGGTGGAAAACTTCTTACTGAAATTACGAGAAATAACTTTTTCAGACAAAGAACGATTCTATTGATACAAAAAGTTAATAGGGAGAAATACAACAGATGCCGGTTGCAGCTTGAATGCAAACGTTAAGGTTACAGAAACCTCGAGCATTTAAATTTACATTTTGGCGTCCGATGTATTTAGATATTCTTTTAGTTACATTCGTTTTTTATCGCTTGTATTTTTATTTTTTATTGTTGTTTTTAATTATCCCCCATTTTATCAGCAGTAGTTTTGTTGGCAAAGGAGATCTGTTGTATGACTCTGGATGACATAAATTTACCGTAGAGGGTTCCAAAATTAGTGCACTTTCAATACATTTTTGCCTGTTTCTTTTAATTAAAACCACATTCTTTAAGTTGAAACTATTTTCAGACCTATTACTGAGTGTATTACCTTATAAAAATCCCTTTTATGTTAATATAAACTTATATCTATATTCTTAGATGCCTCACCAATGTATTTCTAGGGATATTTTTTGCAGGGTATTTTAAAAATTTCTGCTTTAGGTTTAATCTTATTTTCTTTTATGTTGAATAAATCTTATTGTTTTTTGTTTCGTTTTTGTGGATTTTGTAAGCTTCATTATATTTATTTTCTATCAGCAAGGAGAGGTTAGCTTTCGATCTTAGTAGACGTTTCTTTAGAAGATTTAAGCATTTGTTAAATGTTTAGTGATTCAGTATTCAATATCTAAACTAGCTATGAATTCAATTTTATTGTCTCTTAATCTTTTAATAAATGGGATTGAAATTTTGCTCGTTTTCGCAAGACTATGAAGCAGCATTCTAATCCTTGATATAATAGATCACATAAACATGCCCACTTGATTTGTTTTAGGTAATCATAAAATATAGGTATTTTAGGTTAATATACGGTTAACTGTGACCATGTTTTTATTTTCATTATTAATTAATTTTCTATTGATTTTTTGAATTTTTGTCTCAGAAATTATATTATGTTCATCATTTATTTTATAAAACTTTTGTATCATTGAGTAAACATTTAATGTTTTCATTGTTGGCATCTTTACCATGGTAACAGTTAAATTTCATTTGTTTTAAGCAGTGTTATTATTATTGCATACATCTTTTCATTTCTTTTATTTCTTTTTGCGATAATGTTATTTCATTAGCTTTTTCTAAAGTAATAATAATTGTTGCTTATTACTTTGTAGAAATCTGTATCATGTTGTTTGTGGTTCGTAATTATTATCTCTAATATGCCTTCTTTTTTAATTCCAATTACATACTTTAGTTCAAAACTGAGTTCTTGGAATTCGATGTTGAATAATGTTATGTTCGTTATGTATTTTTAATGAAGTTTTATAGTCCTATATTTTTATGTTTACTCTTTGGATGCATAGTTCTTAGTTTCTGTTAAAGTCTGTAGATTTGGTTATTGTTTATTTGCTTGACTGTTCGCCGTAATTGGCCCGTTTCAAATTTAGACCGAATATTCTTTGATGCAATTTAGTAAAAATTTAAATTTAAAGGCTGAGCGTTTCTATATCTTTAACGTTTCGATATAAATTCTAACTGACGTTTGTTCTATTTCTATTGGAATTGATGTCGAGGCGATGGACAAAGTCAACAGAAACAAAGGAAAAAGTTTGTGTAACTAAGTCTGCTTAAAATGGCAATACAGTGCATTAGTTTCTCAAATTAGAAATTCAAGAAGTACTGCTTAAAATGGCTATTCTACAACACTCCGCAAATCATATGGATCGGCGGTGACTTTTTCAAAATATAATAACCACCCAACAAAATGCTGCCAGTTAGAATCGACAGTGAAGTCATTAAAATTGTGATCGAAATTGTTGCAGTGTTAATATTAACATTCAATACCAAATGCGATAATTTTCTATAATAATAACATGTTAGAATATCGGAGAAAATCTAATTGGAATTAGTTAGGAATCTAATTTAATTTGTTGCTCTGTAGATATAATGCAATATAGTAAAAGAAAAAATTGCTTATTCTCATATGTATCTGTATTTGTTCTTTCATTGATTTCCTTTATTTGTTTATGTTTTTTTTTTCATTTAATAAAAAGCTAGATGATTGGAATCTCACTAAATTATTTGACGGCGGCATTTTTTGATACCGCTATACAAAATCTGTTCGGAAAGTGTCCAGCCATTTTAATACTAACAAAAATGATAGTACTATTGAAGCAATTATGACTTAGTCATCATCAGAGTACGCTACAGTTGGTTTGGTTGGTTTGTTTTGTTTTACGGCATATCAACCTCAATGGGTTATTTAATGCCGACAAAATTTTTGTTGCTGGTAATATTTTTTCCTTCAAAAACCTATTTTTGGTAACATGTTTTTCTTCAAAAATGTATTGCTGGCAATAATTTTTTAACAAAAAGTATTTCTGGTATTAAAACTTATTTTTACACTTTCATAGTGTTTTGACCCCAGTTTTGGGGTTAACTATTTGCCCATAGCTGGAACCCTAACAAGTGCTACCACCCGGGTCAGGGTGGACCTGGGAACACCAGCAATTAAGAGGTGGTTCCACGCTCCTCAATAACTCCTGATCAGAGGCCTTGCTGTCGGACTTAGTTTATCGTCTTACCCAGGACGCGGATGTAGTTTATCGTCATACCCAAGGCGGATTTTGGACAGCATAGACTTTTCTCAGCACCCCCTTAACTTTCCTAAACAGTCTGAAAAGTTCTCTTTCGGGATCACCATCAACTGCCTTGAACTTAATCTGCTCCCAAATGTTTCAACAACGACTTGGCTTTTGGTAAAGGCCAAAAGTCGAGGGCAACTTTTTAACATAATCTATTAATAGAAACGCAATCGTATTTCAAGAAAGAAATAATAAAAAAGAATAAAACTATAAAACGTAAAAGCATGAAAGTCGTTTTTTTTTATCGCTCTCACGTCGAACTAGACGTCTGAGGGTCAGACAGATCAGTTCCCAGAAACTGAAAGGATTTGATTATAGTGGTGAAGGCTTTGTGCAGGGCCATCCACACTTTTTGGAGGGACGAATACAGGGACCTGGTGCAACGGATGCCACAAGGTCCCCAAACGACCCTCCGCAGGTTTTGAATTCAGAGTTATCCTTCTCCTAAACCAGTTGCCATCCAAGGCTATAGAACCCAGTCTGTCCTGCTATTTACCCATAGTTGGAGGGAGAAGAAGAGGATTCACACATTTCCCAAGGGTATTAGCACGTAAGTGAATGTAATGGAATCGACTGGAATTCGAACTCGGCTCTCCGATTCTTCAATCCAAGCCGTTATCCATAACTCCACCGTGCCTCCTCAAAGTCGGTAGGCAAGAGTTAAATTACGTAATATTTTCTTTTTTAATTCGGTTTTTCAAAATAAATGCAAGAGTGGGTGAAATAAAGACAACATCCACAAGATTTTTAAAAGGGAAAGTGAATTTCTAAAATAAAACAAGAAAATAGAATAAAAAGGAAAAAAAAAACGTCCTAATTATGAAGCGAAATCATCCTTACTGGCGATTTCTTTCAATCTCCAAAATATACAAAGGTTCTTTTGATTCTTCAATTAGGCCTCGTTTTGGCTGACTGTTTCAAATTTGAAGAGAGACACCCGATTGTGTGATTTTCGCTATTATTAGAGTCTCCAAAATTGGCCATTGCAACCATAAATAGAAATATTTATCATTTGAGAATTGAGGACTTTTTTATTTTAATTTTATTTTCACTGCTGTGCATTTTCCATATAATGATGAGAATATAGAACGCAAAAATTAAAAGTAGGGAAAATGCAAATATGTGAAGAAAAATTATGAAAATAAAGCATAAAAATATAAAGTAAAAAGTAGAAAAATTAGAAAAGGAAAATGATGAAGGGAAATAAAGAAAGAGATTACCTGAATTGAAGAATGAGGAACGAAAGGAGGAAAAAGTAAAACGGAAAGAGGGAGATTAAGAAATAAAGAAGAAAGAACAATGTGAAGAAATTCATAAGAAAGAAAGGAATGGAAATATCCAGATGAATACATGAATTATTTCCGTATTTACTCCCAAATAAATAGCAGTTTGTTTTAGAAAATTGAGCTAAATGGCGCTAAATGTTTTTAAGCGTTTAGCAGTGGCACCAAAGATCCAAGTGTTGGAATTATTTATAAGTATATTGAAAGGTAAAGTTTGAAATCCAATTACTTTAAATGTGTCTTATTTAAGTAAAATTACTTCTATTTCTGATGAAAACCTTATAAAGTTTATTAAGATTAGAAAACTTAAAAAGTATAGAACGACAGATGAAAGCCTGACAAAGACTATGAAAGAAAGAATAAGAATATATCAAATAAAGAAAAATGGCGACTGAAAGGGAAGAGAATGATGAAAGGGAAGAGAATGGTGAAACTGAACAATGGCTGTACGAAAGAAATAAGGAAAGAAAAATCTTGCCCTGTATTTAGTGAATGTCCCGTGGGACGTTTTGCGGAATGTTTTTACGCTCGCTTATCTACTTTAATTCGAACTACGTATCTTTTGTCGTCATGGGTATGACGATAAACTACATCCGGCAGCAATGCTTCTGATCGGGAGATTGGAGGTTTCAAAGAGTGTGGAATCACCTCTTAATTGCTGTGGTTCTCAGGTCCACCCTGAACTGGGGTGGTAGCACCAGTTAGGGTTCCAGCTATGGGCAAATAGTTAACCCACAAACTGGGATCAAAACGCTATGAAAGTATAAAAATATATTTTTATCGTAAAAATACCACCAATACATTTTCATAGAAAAAAAATTACCAGCAGTACAATTTTTGGAAAAAAAAATCACCAGCAACACATTTCTGAAAAAAATTACCAGCAATAAATTTACAAAAATTACCAACAATACATTTTTGAAAAAAAACTTACCAGTAATACATTTAAACCCAAAAATACCAGCAATACATTTTTGAAAAAAAATCCATCAATACATTTTTGAAAAAGAAATTACCAGCAATACATATTTGAAAAATAAGAATTACCCACAATACATTTAAAAAAAAAAAAAGAAGAAATTACTACAATATATTTTTGTAAAGAAAATTACTAATGCTCCCAAGAAAATTAAATTTCTGTATTAAATGACACAGAGGAGTTGATATGATGCTAAACAAACAAATAAACCAAAAATAAACAAACGTATCTTCTGGATGGCGTATTAAAGATTATCTTCCTTTTTTCAGAAAATCTCTGGCAGTTAACATCATGGTTAAGTGAATGTTCAAAGTCATGGAGTTTTACTTTGAAAAGACTGACTTCAAAAAGTTCAGAGCTCATCGAAGAACCACCACAATCACAACGCTGAACCGAGACATTCAAAGAACAAGGCAGAAAGATCCCACTTTTTCTTTACAATCAAGGAAGATCTGCAACAAATCCGCAAACTCGCAGAGGACAGAAAAGGCTGGCAAAATATTGTCGAATCAGTATACAATGTCACTGAAGATGAGAGAACATGTTAATGCATGGCCTCAAATCAAAACAGTTTTGATGATGATGATGATGATCTCTTCATATAAAGAGTATTATTATTTGAAATGTTGGTAGAAATGAACATGGATCAGATATAGAGATTGCAAATATATTTAGTAAATATTATTACTCATATTTTACATGAGAAAAGGAATTTTTTAAAGCAATTCACCCCAAGCAAGGCGGGAGTGCCACTAGGGGCTACAGAGGATTGAGAACAAGAGTAACGAGGCGTGTTTGAGGAAAGGATACAGAGAAGGACGGGGAACAAGCTCAAGGTATCAGGTGTCGATTGACATTACACTTGAATATTTGAAAATTATAGTCATCGGAGAAGCAAGCAGAGGGAAGGGAGTTTCACAGACGGAAAGTGCGAGAGAAGAAGCTGTTTGAGTAGAAGAGACGGTTACATTTAACCGTTTTGACAGTGAAAGGGTGGGACCGGGATGCCAGCCTGGTAGCTCGCTTAAATTCATGCAGTCCGGGAATCAGCGAAAGTAGTTCGTCGGAACAGTTGCAGTGAAAATACTTGTAGACGAGACAGAGGGGAACCACGACACGTCTGTGAGAAATCGACTGTAGACTAGATGCCAGATTGCATATTCGTCTCTGGATTTTATCGAGGATCTCGAGACGTACAGCCGGGTTACCAGTCCATATATGACAGCAATATAAACATATCGACTTCGAGAAGGTGGAATGTAGTTTCAATTGTCGGTGAGTTTTGACCTTTAGCGACTTCTCTTTTCTCTTTGGTGAAAGGGCGTCGCTTGGCGTAAGGTTTTTGTAGATGAGCTAACACTTCTATGTCCACTAATTACGACATGTTGCAAAATCTTGTATTTGTTTTCAGGACAGATTATTTTCACATTAGCATCCACTGGTTGGATTTTATATTTTTTAAATATCTCGTAATCTGTCTGTATAAGTATTTGGCTCTATGTACCACGGTTACGCATTTTTACCGTGGATCAGAGTGTAGTATCTGCTTGATCCTATTGCGATGGAATCAGTTACACTTTTGAACAAGAAACTTAAATCCTAATACAAAGTGTGAAAGAGTCAGGGAAAATAAGTGAGAAGAGGAAACGGGATAATGGACAAAGAAGTAAGAAATTTAGAAAAGAACGAAAACAAAAATCAGCTGAAAATAAAATAAATATATGTACATATATTAAGGGGGAGTAAGGATAAAAACGAAAAGAGAGAGAGAGAGAAAGAGAGAGAGAGAGAGAAATTTGCTGTTAACATATCAAGAGTCAATGAACGACAGAAAAAATGGAAAGGCGCAAAACATTATAATACATTAAAATTCTTTGTGAACAGAGAGTGAGGGAGAGATAGAAAGAGAGAGAGAGAGGGGGAGAGATAGAACGAGAAAGACAAAGAGATAGAAAGAGAGAAAAATAAAGAGAGAGAAAGAGAGAGAAAGTGAGAGAGAGAAAGAGAAAGATAGAGAAAAATAGAAAGAGAAGGAGATAAATAAAGAGAGAGAAAGAGAAAAAGAGAGAAAGAGAAAATAAGAGAGAGCACAGAATGCAGTAGAATATTCATTTTTTTTTTCACACATAAAACTAATTATAGACGAGTAAGGAAGATTGGAAGGGATAAGGGAGAGACTGAGAAGATACAAGTAAATGGCAAGAGAAAAGCAGAGGTATGAGAAAATCGATCATCCAACACCGATGGAATTTTTACGGGTTCAGCCAGTTATTAAAGTTTCAGTTTCCTGTGATAAGCAAACATGTTAGTTCATTTACTGTAGTTTTGTTTTGTTTTGTATTATAGTCATTCGTGGTGTTGGTAGGATTTTTAAAAAAATTGGAATCACCCCAAGAAAGTCATTAATGCCACTAAAACACAAGGGGTTACAGGATGTGGAAGAATTAGAAACAGAAACATTAATGATGAACAGAAAGAGAAGAGAGTAATCAGGTGGGCAGTAGATAGCGATTGACATTGCATTTAAATTTTTATAGATTAAAGTTGGCTGGAAAGCATGGTGCCGGAAGGGAGTTCCACAAGCGAGAAGTGAGAGAGAAGAAACTGTTAGCATAGAATTTACGGCTACATCTAGCCAGATTAACCGTAAATTGATGAGATCTCGACGCCAGTCTAGTGCTGCGCTTAAGTGAAAAATCTCTAGGTACCAGAGCGAAGAGCTCATTCGAACAATTACCATGAAAGTATTTATAGAAAAGACATTAAAAGGATTATCATTATTCTGAGAAATAAATGCTAGTAGATCTATAAGGGGACAAACAGTGTATTATCTGCCATACATATGATAATTGTCAGATGGCCAAAAGAAATAAAATCGCGTCGAAAGGCCGGTGAATAGAGGAAAAGATCAGTCTGCCTGGATTACAGATAGACAATATACTCTATTCTTTCGTTTTGGATTGACAGACGGCAACTTAAAATGCTAACACTATTATATATATAAAATCGCACAGTAAAAACAACCCTAAAGTCATCGAAGGCTTTCTTTATCATTTAGTACTCTACATCATTTATAAATATTACTTACCCTTTTACTGTATATGGAATCCCCTGAAAATACAGTGTTTTATATATTAGTTCTATATATTTGAAATTATAGTAGCCTAACTCTTAAGTTCAGTCAAGATTGTTTTAGGTGTTGCCATAGAAGGATATGACTACACAACCAAAAAATTCAAATTCGTAGGAATAACATTTTGCTTGGCGAAAATTGCCACCTACAGATTGATAAAAGTTTCAAGGATTCTTCGCCACAGGTTGTAGAATCTGCGGAAATACAACCTTTTGCATTTATTTTATAGAATATTGGCATGATGATTTTGATTAAGCAATTTTGCAAAAATTATAAACTATTAGAATATAGATGAGAATATCTTCGAGTGCAGTTCAAATTAGAAAAGCCCTATGTTATTTCGAAAATTATGTGTTTATGTGAAAAGAGTTAACTCAATAAATTGAACAGCGACAGCAAACAATAAAGGGCAACTGGCCATCTTCAAGCAAGAGCAAGTGAACATTATTGAAACCATTCTATCTCCTTTATCTCATTGATTGGGAGAGATTCTTTACTGATTCTAGATTATTTATTTCGATGTAGGGAATTATAACATGTAATCTGCACACTTGTAAACAGAAACACATACATTTATGATATTGATATATTTTTTTACTTATACCCTTTTACATACATAGTTTTTACTTAACTTATGCAAATTAATTGAAACGACTGTTAGTTTCTTTTCTTTCACCATACGGTCAGTTTTAGACCCACTGGAGTGACAGGGTATAATCGATTTCTATTTTTTCCGCAGATTAGGTCATTTGCAGTGATGTGCAGCAATATGAAACTATTTTCGAGATTTATGATGAAATTTGTTTGGCCTTGAAAAATATTGCGTCATCAGTGATTGCCACAGATTTTCATCACGCCCAGACACTATTGTCTCGACTGTCGATTAGTTGTTGTACGGCCATTGTCTTTGATGGACGTTACTCCAAGGAAGCGTACAAAAATTGTAACGCTGCACGAACACAATGGCAAATCTTACCAGTGAGTAAATCATAGACTGGCTTAGAAACTTTCCCAATTAAAATCCAATTGAGAATCTATGATCAATCTGCAAGAAAATACTTCGTGGAATGGACTTACAAAGTACTAACATGTGCGCTGAATCATGTTTCATTGGAAAAATACGAAAACAAAAAGTAAATAATAACCGAATTATTCGTTTTGTTTCAATGAATTTGCACAAGGGTGTATTTATATACAGTATATATATTATTAATAAATGGAGTTATTTATGAATAAATAAATGTATTCAACATGATTTGCAGCAATATTTACTGAAATCATTCCAACTTTTCAATGGTCTGTGCAGCTAAAGAATTTACTTAAAATAGATTACAGAAATGTTGATAAGCTAAGGTTTATTTTCAAAACACCCACCCACATACATAACAATGTAAAATGCGCCGAGTTTTGCTTTCGTCTGGTGTTATTTTTCCGTAATATTTCCTTATCTATCCTTTTTACCTTTCGGCACATGTTGCATCCATAAACAACAAGCAGCAGCGACAATCATTTCATCCCATCTTGCTGATTTACATACTGAGATAGTGTACATACACATTGAAAGAAAGAAAGGGTATGGAGGTCGCGTCGAGCGTCTTGCAGACCATGTTGTGCAGCATGGGCATATCCTTGCATGTGGAATATTATCCCACTTGAACTCCTGCTACAGCAAGAATGGCAGTAGAATGAGCTGAACAATATTCAACGTTCCTTCTACAAATTTTTAATTAATTTTTTTAAAAATCAAAACCACTCCATGTAAGGAAGTAAAGCCACTAAGACACATGGAGTTACTGGGTGTGAGAGAATTAGAAAAGGGAATTGAATTATTGAGAAGCGAGGACAATAGAAATGTAATCAGTATGACAGCAAAGAACTGCGCTTAAATTCATAAAGTCTAGTTATCATTGCAAAGAGCTAACCAAAATAATTACCATGAAAGTATTTATAGACAAGGCACAGGCAAGCAACTTTACGGCGATGGGAAACTAACTGACATCGAGACGCCAGGTCAGGACCAGTAATATTGCTGTTTGGTTTTTGGATTTTATCAAGAATCTAAATATAAAGCAGGAGCACCAGGCCACTTGAGGCAACAGCATTCGAGGCATGGACGCATGGTAGATATAGATATGTAAGATAGATTCAGGAGAGAAAAATTGTCTAGTACAACACATTGAACCAACTTTCCTTGTAGCAGACCTAGCAATGGATTCAATAGAGTCTTTCCACTTCATGTCAGCCGAGAATGTTAGTCAGAGACTCACTCTCCTGGAAGTTAGCATCAGCCATGATTATGGATAGCAGAGAAGGGTCTCTCAGGTGATTAATAGAGAGCAGTTTTGGAGGCGTTAAAATTAACAAGCCCGCCTTTGTTCCAGTTAACAACAAATTGTTGGTCTCTTTAGAGATCAGTCGCCAATTTGACCATATCGAGAAAGAAGTAAATTGTTGTGTCATCAGCATAGATATTCAGTTGAGAGCTGATTCAACCAGGAAGGTCGTTGATGGAAATTTGGAACAACACAGGGCCACGTAGAGCTATGGGGGACATCTGCATTTGTAAGAAATGATCTAGAAGAGTGGCCGTTCAAGACAACATTTATTTCGCGATCAAATAAGAAAGACTGAATCAGTTGAAAAATGCGTCCGGAGACATCATAACTTTTCAAATTGTGAAGAAAATCCAGACCAACGCTTTCAATATATCCAAAGCAATACCGAAGGTAAGCGAAAGATGTAGCATTACACTTCACGATTCCACGAATCTGTTGCAATCACTGATGACGCAATATTTTTCAAGGCCAAACAAATTTCATCATAAATCTCGAAAATAGTTTCATATTGCTGCACATCACTGCAAATGACCTAATCTGCGGAAAAAATAGAAATCGATTATACCCTGTCACTCCAGTGGGTCTTCACGATTCCAGTGTTGGGTTTGTGTCATAGGTGGCTACTTCAGGGATCCCAGTGTTGGGTTTGTGTTGTAGGTGGCTACACTGTAGAAGATGATGATGTACAGGTTTATGTCGTACATGGAAATGACTGCCATTGAACTACATAGAGTTAGTCGAATTCCTTGCAACACCACTAGAGACGTGCATGACGCTATTTTGACGTGACATGTCACCTGCTTATCACACTGAATCTTATCGCAGCATGTCATTGTCTAAATATCAACTACAAATGGAAAACTGGTTAGAGACACGTGTGTCCATTTTACTGTTGCAGTGAAACAATACCAGATGATCCGTCTTGATCTTCCTGGAGCCAGATGTATTCTGATCTGTACTGTGGTCACTGTGTGGTTTGCTACTGCTGCACTTAAAATGCATCGATCTTACCGAGCGTCTATACTAAGTGACCGTCTGGAGTCCTTTCTACAGGATTAGAAATGCTCATTTGATCCGAGTTGTTAAAATAGGAGCACTACCGACACCTCACACATGACAATGCGAAACAATATTCCGAAATGCCCATCTAGCTTCTCGAAGACGACTTTCCAACATCTCTATTCAAGCAAAACAGAACCTCTCTTTGACATGGCATCTGATTACCTGTTCATCACACTGAATCTTATCGCAGTGTATATGTCATCATTTGAAACTCAGTCAAAAACGGTATGAGTCATTATTCAGCCAATTATGTGCCATGCGTGATCTTTCGATACATGACTGACTAGGCTGATTTTTTCCCGCAGTAGGTTGCCATTTCTTTCTGCAGTTGACCAGTTGCCATCCAAGGCTATAGATGCCCGGTCTATCCTGCTATTTATCCATAGGAGAAGAAGGGGATTCATACCTTTCCCAAGGGTATTAGCAGGTAAGTGAATGCAATGGATTCGACTGGAATTCGAACTCGGCTCTCCGATTCCTCAATCCGAGCCGCTATCCATTACTCCACCGTGTCTCCGAGTCATTACTAGGTCACAAAATAGATGAAGAAAATTTTATGAAAATATCTACTTCTTTCTACCATGCCTACTCAGATCAACTCTGGCGGATCGTATTTCATTTTCTGTCAGTGTTAACTGATGTTTATTTTTATTTATGTATACACAAAATTAAAAAAAGAACCATTATCAAACTGCCAAATTATTAAAATCCAGGTCAAATATTTACATTACTAGGCCTGATAAAAGTTCAGGTGTAGTTATTTTTAATTATTCTATGTTGCCAAAATGTCTTCTATATTATATGACATCAACAAATTTCAAAAGTTATGCGATATCTCGTTTGATAACACCTACAAGACGGAAATTAAGTTTAAAAAAAAGCAACTTGAATTTCACAAAAGCAAGTTTCTTTCCAAGCAGGAGTATGATAGAATTCGTCCAGTGGGTTCTCATCATACTAGGATGTATGATTTACCTAAAATTCATAAACTGAATACTACACTTTGACACATTTTGTCCATGATTGGTCCTCCCCAACATGTGTTGGCAAGATGGCTGATTGAAATTCTTGATCCCGTTCTAAAATTTTATTCATACTATTGGATTCCTGTCTCCTTTCAATTTGCGTCATATATACATAAATTACAGCGTTCTAATAACACTGAATATCTTGTGACGTTTGATATTTCTAGTTTGTTCACCAATGTAGCCATAGACGAAACTATGGACATTTGTGCCGACTATTTATATCGAGGCCCCTTACAACCTCTTTCCTTTCCCGAGAACGTTTTTGTTCAGATGATGGAGATGTTTAGTAAGTCTGTCTCGTTCAGTTTCAATAATATTATGCATAGGAAGAACGATGGACTATCGATGAGTAATCCTCTGCGACCTCTTAGGGCTAATATTTTCTTTGGTTTCCAGTAGAAACAATTGTTTGATGAGGTTCCTAAACCATACTGTTACGTACGTTATATCGATGATCCTTTGCCTTTGTTACTTCATATGGCGAGGCGAATAGATTTTTCCACCATTTAAACACTCTCTTCACCTTCTTACAATTTACGATGGAAGGAGAAAGTAATATGTTGCCTTTGGGAGACGTTTCAGTCGAAAAAACTTCTACATCTTTCGTCACCAGTGTATACAGAAAAGTCACTTTTGCTCCTAAATATAAAAAGATTAACCTTATCAAAACTCTTAGCCGCCGTGCAGTAGTGATATGCTCGGAATTTAAATTGGATGCTGAAATCAGGCAAATCATCGACATTTTCCTTGCAAATGGCTATCTTGAGAGTGTTATTCTGAGTAGCATTAGACTTAAAATTTCTATGTTTAATGATATTAAGATATTCGGTCCTCGTAAATGTCCTGTGTATTTCAAATTACCATGGATTGAACTTCGTAGTCAATTTTTTGCCGATAGGACCTCATCATCTACAATGCACTATTTCAATTGTTGTAGAACTTACCATCGTCTCTACCAGAAGTGCGTTCTGTTCGTAAAGACATTTTGTCGACCTTCCAACAAAATTTAGTTATTTATCGCTATAAATGTCAGTTCGATGCTATGTGGGCAAAACTATTCAACGGTTTGGAATTGAGAATTGCTCAACATGTGCCGGGTCCTATTTTTAGGCGTATACCATTAACATCCGGGAACTCACAGACACATATGGATACTTGTAGGAACAACTATTCAGAAAAGATCTTTCCTGTTCGTCACAGAGCCCGGAAAAAAAACCTTCTGAATATCCTAGAAGCTGTTGTGATCAACACACAGCGTCCGGCTCTGTGTAGACAAAGAGAACTTAAACACAGATTGGAATTATTTGGAGAAACATTGACTCATTCTGGATGACCATCCCCTTTTCCCCTCCCTTCGTGTCCTCTTGTAAGATCTTATTTAAAGAAAGCACCCTTCCAGTAATTTAATTCCGACGATTTATTTACTTCTGACGAAGTGTCAGACGAAAGGCCATGATTGGTTTATTTTATTCGAGATTTCATATATATATATATATATATATATATATATATATATATATATATATATATATATATGTGTGTACTAATGTTCGCCAAATACAAGGCCCAAGAGCCACTCAAGGTAGAGGGGTACTGTGTGGAGTTGTATTAGCGTAAGAAAGGGCAAAAAACAGGAAAGATAGACAGCTAATTCTTGACAATGAGGTCAAGATTTTATAAGTGAATAAAATTTCAGCGTTCAGGCGGAGACGTTAAGAGTATAGAATTGAAGTAAAGTTTAAAAGCGACCTGAAATTAAATCCGAAACAGGAAACTAGGGATGAAACTCTAATCCCGTTCAAATGACTGGAGAGGGGTGTAAACCGGGCGATAGACAAATCTATCTTTTCCTATTGGGAGAGGAAAAAATTACCGAATAATATTTTACATTCAGACGGAGACATCAGAAGCACAGAGTTGAAGGGGCCGGAAACCGAGTCCTAAACAGGAAACAAGGGATAAACCACTACACCTGTTAAAAAAAAATCGGTGAAGAGTATGAACTGGACGATAGACAAAACTCTAATTTAGAAAATAAAGAATGTGAATCAGCTATTTAGATTATACTTATGTAATTCATCGTGTAAGATATGATATATAAATCTATATATTAGGCTAACAGTGGAAAAAATAGTAAAGCAACTTCTTCAAAGTGACGAATCATATTGTCGGGTTATTTCCTCCTAGCTTCCGAAGCTGTTTTTAGGGGGCGCTCTCAAACACTATAAATACTCGGCGATATCTTTTCCTCGCACTCTTCTTATTTTCCGGCCTTGAGTCATATCTGACCGCGTGAGGAGGTTAGTGAATATCTTCTTATTTTTCCGTTCATACGACAACAATGTAAATCTCTCGCAGAAGATTGCGTTTTTCCCACCATGAGAAACACATTGAACAATACATACACACATGTACGTACACACATTCACTCACGTCACATACCCTTTGGACTGAAAACTTTCCACATTCACTTGCCATACACACATTATTGTCTTTGTTAATTGTAACTTTTGTTGTTAATACATTATAATTTGTTTGTACATATATATATATCAGTTCTTGTTGTTTCTCTATACATTTCTTTAGGTGAACTCATACTCCGAGTCCGCCATTTTTGTTGTGGGCATTTCAGGAGACACACGTGTTCATCTCACAACGCGTACACTAGCCCGCAACAATATAATAATGACAAAACTTCTGCGAAAAAATAAAATAACACTTTATTTTATGAAGAAGAATACACGCGAGCACAAGTTTACGCGTGTGCGCGTAAAAGAATTTTTTTTCCTTTCGTTTTTGTAATTTCAAAATCCTCTTGTAATTTCATTTAAAAGTTACGCAAAAATGAAATATTTGAGTAAAGATTATTTTAATTTCATTAAAATATCAAAGTGGGGATTCTGTCGTAACAGACTTATGATGAGCAGTCATAAGAAATACGTGTTAAAGTTCGCAAATAAAAGAAATACAAATTATTTAAAATATTTTTCGATACATTTGGCATTTTTATAAATATCAGTAGGCTAGGAAAGATAATAAGTATCATAGAAAATATTTTAAATTTGAAATATCTTCATGGTTGAATCAAGAACATTACATTGTCATTTATATATATATATATATATATATATATATATATATATATATATATATATATATATATATATATAATGTTATTCGCAGACAGTTCTGTTTCGCTGTATCACAGCTCCTCAGTGTGACTAGACATCTTAATATATATATATATATATATATATATATATATATATATATATATATAAATGTAAAATAGTCATTCAAAGAATAAATCAATAAAGTTAACATGATTAATGGTGAACTCACTTCGCTAACAGATTAAAAAGGCATTAACTCACTGATCACTCGCTGAACACTCCTTGTTTTTTATTAATTGTACAGTGGATTAGATGTTCGGTCCATATTGCTTGCATGTAAAAAACATTTACCATGTTCAGGCATAGATGTTATTTTTTTCTCAATTTCAGGTAATTTCGGGTAAAATTCCAAAACGAAAATGAATGTGATACTTGTCGAAAGATGTTTTATTAAAAAGTGTGCTATTATATAATAGTTAAGAATCTTTTTGAACGTGCTGTAATGCGACACTATATTTTTTGAATATTGTAGTAATGTAGTAATTCACATTTTCTATTATTCTAAGGATTTTTTCCATTGACGTGACATGGACTATTGGTCCAATAATTAAAGCAATGTCTAAGAAGATTTCAGAAGTATTTTTTACTGCAGATCGATCCTTTTTAAATTATTAAATAATGCAGCTTAATTAATCTTGTAAATTGTATTTTTAATCTGTTAGCGAAGTCGTTCGCCATTAATTACTTTATCTTTATTTATTTATTCTTTGAATGACTATTTTACAATATTAATTAAGCTGCATTATTTAATAATAATAATAATAATAATAATAATAATAATATATATATATATATATATATATATATATATATATATATATATATATTATATGTCATACCATGGATAGACAGCTAATTCTTGACAATGAGGTCAAGATTTTATAAGTGAATAAAATTTCAGCGTTCAGGCGGAGACGTTAAGAGTATAGAGTTGAAGTAAAGTTTAAAAGCGACCTGAAATTAAATCCGAAACAGGAAACTAGGGATGATTAATGGTTAATAGAAAATCCAAATATTAGGACAGAGGGGAGGGAGGGGGAGAGAGAGAGAGAGAGAGAGAGAGATCCCGGGTGTGACAGCAAAATTGTCCAAATCGTGTAACAGCATGGGATAATTGTCCATCCCACAAAATGTTTAATATCTAAAAATCCACTAAAATATATATATTTAAATTTCCGGCATCTCTTGTTTGTGCGCATCTGTGGACGCATCAGCGTAACTAAACCTAGTCCAATGAAATCCTAAAGGACGAAATGCGTCACATTAAAACTTTTTCAACTATACATCTTTTTACTCCATCTATATATATGCTCTATTCCATATACAGTGGAACTTCGATTCACTAATTTAATTCGTTCCTGAAGCTCGTTCGTAACCTGAAATGTTCGTTAACCGAAACTATTTTTCCAAAAGGAATCACTGTAAAATGGATTAATCCGTTCCCGATCCAAAGATTATTGCTTATTTAAATTTTAACAACTGTACTTTGTGCACAAGTTTATACACAAAACTAAAGAAAATCATTAAATCTAAGAAAAAAATAAATAAAGCCAATACTAAACAGATAAAATATAGACGAACACTTCAATTTTGCCGTACCTGCATGTAGGAGAGTTTATGGCGTAAGGCGAAGGAAAGAGATGTTATTGTTTGGAAAAGGGAAGGAAAGACATGATTGTCTCTTTATGAGAATAATATAGATCGTTAAGTATTTGCCATACTAAACTGAGTAGGAAGAGACAATATCATCAAGAATTGTTTTCCTCCCAACTTTTCTTTTTCTTTTACTAGTATCACTGCTAGCTTTCTTTGGAGGCATGACTAAGGACTAATGAAGAGAAAAAAAAGCACAATACAATAAAATTAGAAAAGAAAAACATGGCACAATACACGAATGTATACAACATGGCGGTCGAGTAAGAAATGATTCCGTTCGGGTTAACTCGGTTCGGCAATGTTGTTCAAGAACCGAAATTTTGTTGGGTAACCGAGGCATTTACATCACGAATTTTCTGTTCGAAAACCGATTTGTTCGACATGTGAGACTTTCGAGAACCGAGGTATCTCTGAATATATATATATATATATATATATATATATATATATATATATACATATATATATATAATACGCACGAGATCGGCTTTAATGAAAAATCAAATCAAACACATTTTTTCAAAACATCCAGCCGCGTCTCACTCACTTTTACACATTTTAGCATGCAGAATGTTTTCTTACACATATTTGAATATTATCTGTTACTTCATTACACATGACACGTATCTAGCCAATAAGAAATAACCAAACATACCATTAATCTGCGTCTCTTTTGCTTTTTAACCATTTTTTTTTATCATATCTATCTTGATCTCTGATGAAGCTTTAATAAAGTGAAACATTTTAGATTAAGATGTTTCCTACTTGTTCTTTATCCTATCACACACACACACACACACACACACGTGTGTGTGTGTGTGTGTGTGTGTGTGTGTGTGTGTGTGATAACGATATATATTTTTATATATCAAGAACAGTATTGGGGAAATTGTATGACAAAGTGTAAAAAGTGCGCATGTGTCGTCATACCAGCATATCAAGTTTAGTCCGATGAAGTCCTGAAGAACGAAACGCATTACAAGTAAACTATTACACTTTGTCATAGTATTTACCCATGTATGTATATATATATATATATATATATATATATATATATATATATATATATATATATATATATATATGTAAATTCTTGGTTAAGACGAATCGAGTTCTTCGGTCACTGGCGGGTTTATCTAAAAATTAAAACAAATACGTCTAAATTCACCTGGTGTAAAATCTCCGACTGGTTTCGATCCCCGTTTGAGGCAATCGGATATCTAGCCACACTTATGAGCTGTGAAACATCGAAACAGTCTGTCTGTAGATGAGAATATATATATATATATAATTTCATTACTTTCCATGGTACATTAGGAAATAAAAATAAAAATGAAAGAGGGGAATAAAAGAAAAGAAAAAAGAAATTGTCTGAATGAAATTGTGTCAGTGTATACATTAGGATACATCAGAAGATTTGTGTTAGGAATTCAAACCTAAGCATTTTTTAAAATTTACAATGGAGCTTCGTGCGCCCATGTAGAAAAAACTCTTACAAAGCGATTCTTTCTCTCTTTCTGTGCCTGCGAGGTGTTGAGAAGAAAGCAATATGGGAAAGATGACTGAGAAAAAAAAATAGGAAATAAAAAAATAGGAAGAAGAAATAACGTTTAAAAAGAAAAAAATAGAACGGAAAGGAGGGAAGAGAAAAAGATAAGGAATGACAGAAGATGTGCGTAATGAAAAATGGAACATAAATGAGATAGAAAATCCAAATATTAGGACAGAGGGGAGATAGAGAGAGAGAGAGAGAGAGAGAGAGAGAGAGAGAGAGAGAGAGAGAGAGAGAGAGAGAGAGAGAGAGAGAGAGGGGGGGATACCGGGTGTGACAGCAAAATTGTCCAAATCGTGTAACAGCATGGAATAATTGTCCATCCCACAAAATGTTTAATATCTAAAAATCCACTAAACTGAGTTTCTTTTTTCCAGATTTTCAAATAAGACGTTTATCCATCTTGACACCATTTGTCGTAAGAATCATTGAAAAACACGTTGAGTTATTCGACTAGAAAGAGAACAGGTTAAAATGTTATCTGCACTATGTCTTCCCGAGCAATGGTAAGGGGAAAAAGATGATTAAGGCCTTCTGTAATAGTACCAATATACATAATCTGGCTTTCATCTTCAAAGTCCATTCAATAACCATCAAGAGAACGGTGAATAAGTTTAAAAAAGAGGGAACAGTAGAGAGGAAAACTGGATCAGGAGATCACAACAGGAAGAGGGATCATCATTTCAACTTAGAGCTAAAGTGATCAATTAGAAAAGATCCAACTCTATCCATAAGACGTTTGGGATGTGAGAGAGGAGTTTCGGCTATGACGGTCCAAAGAGCAATGTATAAAGACTTGAAAATGAAACCGTACGTGAAATGTGTGAAGTACCTTGTTACTCCAGGACAGAAAGAAGGTTGGAGAGGGCGAAGATCATATTGAATAAGTTGGAAAATGATCTTGGAATAATATATATATATATATATATATATATATATATATTTGAACTTTATTATTTCAATCCTTCATGTGCTTCTATTCCTTAGCTGTGATGAATTAATGATGAACATGTCATTTTCGTTTATGAACAATTTCACCACGATTCTTCTGTTAAGCTTGGAGAGTAATTATACATTCTTATTGCTCAAAGTAAAGTACAACAGTGTTATAAAAACCTTGGAGAATTCCAGTAAGATATCTTTAATCATTTCTAAGATACAACAGTTCAAAGCTTAATCTAACAATAGGAAAATTTTTGGTGTTACGTCCTGTATATATTTTTTAATCCTGAATGGTGAAGCTCGTTTTGCCGTTTTTATTTCTATAATAAAATTCTGTACCCTCAAGAAAATAATGATATATATATATATATATATATATATATATATATATATATATATATATATATATATATATATATATATATATATATATATATATATATATATATATATATATATTGCACGACTCTTCGACAGAATTGAGTCACTCTCAGTCACTGTGTGTTTATCCGAATCTAAAAATAAACACGCTAAAATTCACCTCCATTAGCGGGTAGAGGTTCCGACTGACGCAAATTCAGTCGGGTTTCGATCGTAGCTAGAGGCAACCGGACGTCTAGCCACACTGATGAGCAGCGAAACAGTCTGTCTGTGGATGACAAAAATATATATATATATATATATATATATATATATATATATATATAAAGTTAATGGTCAGAGTTGAATTAAACCAGGAAGCAGCAGTATTAAAATTTGCTCAATACACGTATAAAAAATAAAAAAATTAACATGTAGAGCTTTTAAGTATAAAAAATTAGGAGATCAGCCGATTCCGCTACCTTGGTTTCAACCTTTCGGTATCTTCAGGCGATTTCCGTCAATTTCTACGTACATACAGACATATATATATAAGCATCTGAAACAGTGACAATTGCAAACAGATAAAAAGTCATTTTACGTTCGTGAACGACTGTGACTCTCCGCAATCTATTTTGTTGCTCTAAATAACGTTTCCCCTTTAGCATCTATCTTAACCTTGTTTTGCTAAATCTCTTTAAGTAGTTTTTCTTTTGCCTTCGATATATCTTGTGAGTGTTAAATTCTCCTAGCTTTCTTTCTTCATTATGCATTCCAGCAATTTCAGTTGTTTCTTTTTAAATGTCAAAATCAATTTTCTTGTAGTTTCTATTTTCCTTAAAATGTCCTCATTACTCACATATTCTATCCATAATTTTTACAGAATTCGTCAAGAGAACCACCCCCTCCCCCGCATTAAGTATATTCTTCATCTGTAAGATCATCTAAAGTTCTCCGCCATATACAACCTTGTGCAAATTAATTGAAATAAAACGAATAATTCCGTTATTATTTACTTTTTTCGTATTTTTCCAATGAAACATGATCAAGTGCACGTGTTAGTACTTCGTATGTCCATTCTTCGAAGTCGTTTCTTGCAGATTGACCACAGATTCTCGATTGGATTTAAATCAGGAGAGTTTCCAGGCCAGTCTATAGTACTTTGATTTGTTCACTGGTAAGGCTTAGCAGTGTATTCGTGCAGCGTTTCAATTTTTGTACACTTCCTTGGAGTAACGTCCATCGCAGACAATGGCCGTGCAACAACTAATCGACAGTCGAGACAATAGTGTCTGGGCGTGATGAAAAGCTGATGCAATCACTGATGACGCAATATTTTTCAAGGCCAAACAAATTTCATCATAAATCCCGAAAATAGATTCATATTACTGCACACCACTGCAAATGACCTAATCTCAGGAAAAAATAGAAATCGATTACACCCTGTCACTCCAGTGGGTCTTAAACTGACCGTATGGTGTGAAAGAAAGGAAACTAAAGCGGTTGTTTCAATTAATTTGCACAAGTGTGTATAAGATGTTACATAACAGTTCAGCACTCTTTTTTTATTCTAAGGACATTTTCTCATCTCTTAATACTTTGATTAGTTTCTGAAAGGCAATGTTCACTATTTCTATGTGCCTTCGGATTTTTTCGTGTCGCACTTTCCGTTGATGAATACTTAAATTTCTGTACCTCCTTTATTTTGACTTACAATACATTACTCACATCTTGCACTATCTTATTTGCTAACAACCATGCATTTTGTTTTTTTTAAATTTCATGTTTAGTTCTTTCTACTTGCTCTCCTTTATTACCGTGCCTAAGAGCTGTTTAAGTTTTTTTTTTCTGTCTGTTATGAACACAGTATCATTTGCGTATCCGATATTAAGATTATGTCCGCCAATAATAAATCCTGATAGGACTTCTAGCTCTCGGCGGATCGTCTCGCTAATAAGGTAAGAAAATAATAAATCCGACAAGTAAACGCATCCTTGTCTTATCAGCTTTATATTTTTGTCTATTCATTCACTAATTGGTATGCAAGCTGTTTGTTATTAGTAAAGGTTACAGGTTACTCGAATAACTATCGTGATAATTCAAGTAGCTCTCTTCATGTCGTACCTTATCAATTGTGTTTATTTAATCTAAGAAGCATATGTATAGGTCTTTCTGCATTTGTATTGCTCGCTCTGATGGCATTCTGAGTATAAAAATAACATTTACAGTTCAAATAACTTGAACAAAGACACACTGTTCTTGCCCTATTTCCGGTGCAATCTTGCCACAGGCTCTATTCATTAGAATCGTAATGATAAGTAGAGTTATGTTGCACATTAAGTTGATTACTCTATAAAACCTTCATCTATCTGTACTTGGTTTCTTTAGCGGCGTTATAATGTTAGATCTATTGGTGTATTCCGATATTTGACTACTGTCTTATATTTTATTTGTCCTTTCTGTAACCTTATTGATCACGAAATCGCCAAAGAACGTCAGCATCTATATTGCAATCACATTTGGTTTTATTGCTCTGTTTACTTTCATCTTGAATAGTACCGAGCTCACCTCAGATTTGAATAATCCTTCCATATTGTTTTATATATTATAAGTTTCTATCTTCTGTTGTCATAGAAATTCTATGATGTATCTTTTCTTTTTCTAATATGATTGTTCCTTTTTATAGTTCTTGTAGGGCACATTTTCTACTTTGTTATTTCTTTTATCTATTTATGTATTTCTGCCATATCTGTTCTGTGTTCCTTAGTTTTACACTACTGCACAATTCTCGTTCGCTATTTATTTTTGCTAGCTTGCCTTTATTTCTAGTAATATCTTATATTCTATGTCATTTCTTTGTGTTATTTGCTGTCTTTCTCTCTCATTAACAGGGGAATTTCATCTTTCATCCATTTCTGTTACGTCTCTCTCTCTCTCGTCGTTAGAAAGTTGGCAAAATAAACTGGGTAAATGCTCGACGGAATTAAATATAAAAAGATAAGATAATATTTATATGACGAAGCTTTATCAGTAAATGATTGTAGTACAGTGTAACCTGGATATAAGAGACCCTGATATAAGAGAAACCCGGATATAAGAGAGATGTTCTCTGGTCCCAAATTAGAGCCTGTGTTAATGTATATATAATAGACCAAACCCGGATATAAGAGAAACCCGGACATAAGAGACTTCCTCTCCGGTCCCGACAACTCTCTTATATCCGGGTTACACTGTACATTGTAACTTTATCAGTACGTGTACATTGTTACTTTAACAGTACGTGATTGTTGTACTTTACTAATACTTATATGGCGTAGCTTTACCAGTACATGACTGTAGTACATTGAAACTTTAGCACTAAGTGATTGTAGTACTTTACTAATATTTATATGACGGCGCTTTACCGGTAAATGATTGTAGTACATTGAAACTTTATCAGTACGTGATTGTAGTACTTTGAATCTTTACTAGTACATGATTGTAGTAGTTTGAAGCTTAACCAGTACTTTGAAGTTAGGAAGATAAAGTTACGTTAATCTCTCAATAGAGAGATACTGCTTGCCTTGAAAATCAGTCTATAATTCTAGATTTTACATAGTCTCGAACTCCACTGTCTGTCATTGGAGGTAACTATTTCATCCATCAAGTAGGTCATAGATAGCGGGTTGGATAGCGGGTGAAGTATGACAGTCACCATAATCAGGCGTCCTCCATCCAAACAGGAAGTCAAGGAAAGGAGGTTTGGATACGTGTTTTGAAATTCAATACTTCCCAGCCATTCTCGCACTTCACACGTTTATAATGGTGACTTATTTTTAGAAAACGCCTAATTAATCTGGCCGCTTATGAATCATACAACCGGCTACATATACACCACTCATCTCCCTGACCCGCCCTTTTCCGTTTCCATTCCTCCATTTTCCGTTTTGTCTTCTCTTTTTCTTTCTTTCTTTTCTTTTTTTTTTTCATTCCCTCGGTTTTTACTTTCCCTAATATTTTCCTTATATTTACATTTTATAACATTTTCATTTTCAGTTTTTTGTCTTTGCCCCCACTCCATGTTCCTATTTCTCTTACTTTTTCAGCTTGTCTTATTTTGTTTTTCTTACCCACTTTTTCTCTTTGACCTATTTTTCGACCTTTTTTCTTTCTTTCTCGATTACTCTGTTTTTCTCTTTTCTCTATTCGCACCTCTTTTTTTCATTTTACACTCCTCCGTATCTTCTCTTTCTCTTTAATTTATTCAAATTCTTTCATTTACCTTTCCGCCATTTTCAACTTCCTACGTTTCTGTTGCCTTTATTCGCTCTCTTTCATGAATTTGCTTTAATTTTCAAATAATTATTGTAAGCCACTCTTTTTTGTTTCCCGCCTTTAAGTTTCGAACTTTGTCATTTGCGCAAACCCTAAAATGGAAAAAGACTTGTATCAATATTGATAATATTTTACATTAAAAATAAGGCCCGGTGAAGTAATGAATAGCTGCTCGGATTAAAGGAATCGGAGAGCCGAGTTCGAATTTCAGTCAGGTGCATTACATACACTTACTTGCTTGGGAAAGGTATAAATCCTCCTCTTCTACCCCCAGCTATGGGTAAATAGCAGGACAGTCTCGGGTAGCAATCAGTCTGGGAGAAGGTAACTCTGAATTCAAAAAACCGGCCTGGAGATCTTGTCCAAGATATACCACTTCTACATATGGTACACCTACGATTGATTGATTAAGTAATAATTATCTACTTAGTATATATAAATGTGTAATAGTTGAATTATATCTCTAGTTTTATTTTCATTCTATGCCACCACAGTATATAATAATAATAATAATAATAATAATAATAATAATGTTCTCCCTTGCCATAAAAAGTTCTCTCATTATGTGGCTGAATGAATCATCTATTTTTGCAGTGGTAGAATAAAATTCTAACACATGAACCAAATATTACAATTTTGCACATCAGTAAATTCCTCCTTATCATAATAAAACAGTGTTGAAAAGGTTTAATAATTTCAGTCAAATCCATTGCATTCACTTACGAGCTAATACCCTTGGGAAAGGTATGAATCCTCTTCTTCTCCCCCCACCCCCTCAGCTATGGGTAAATAGCAGGACAGACAGGGTTCTATAGCCTTGGATGGCAACTGGTCTACCGTAGAAAAGATGGCAACCTACTGCGAGAAAAAATCTACCTCGTCAGTCATGTATCGAAAGTTACATGATCGCCTAAGCGTGTATCACGCATGGCACATAACTGACTGATATTCAGTTACACACAAATACTCTTGGGAAAGGTATGAATCCTCTTCTTCTCCCCCAGCTATGGGTAAGTAGCAGGGCAGACATGGTTCTATAGCATGGGATGTTAACTGGTCTACCGCAGAAAGAAATGGCAACCTACTGCGGGGAAAAATATGCCTCGTCAGTCATGTATTGAAAGATACATTATCGCCTAAGCGTGTATCACGCATGGCACAGAACTGACTGGTTTAATAATAAATGATTAAATAGAGAAATTTACTATAATTGAGTTTCAAATTGAACAGAATAAAATTAAATTAATGAGAAATAATTTCAATTTTTTAAATGATGTTTTAAACATTTTTTTAATGAAATATAACATGCTACAATAGTATAAGTCTAATTTGCAAAATCATAAAATATCTAATACATTCAAATGATCAAGTTCAGGAATTTATTGAGACTTCTGAATCTCTGAGGCTTATTTCAAAGGATCTTAATTTCAGTTTCTAATTTCGTAAATTTCAGGCTTAAGTCTCCTCGTTTTGTGACATTAAATCGGTTTCTTTTTTGTACCAAGTCGCTTACAACACTGATATCATATTTTAAATATATAAAATAGTAACAGAATATCACTTGCAAAACCAACTGAAATCAAGTATTTAGTTTCTTTTTTTATTACAGTTACATGTTGCTTCTCTTTACTTTCAGTATAGTCTGAAGTGAATAATCATTCTGTATTTCAGAAGAAAGTTTAATAAACTTGTTTACTTTTTTATCATTTCATCACAAGAAAGGAAATAAAGCAACTAAGAGACAAGGTGTTACTGAGTGGGAAAGGATAAGAGAAGACAAAACAGTATTGAGGAACGAGAACAATAAAAGAAGAGGAATAAAGATGGCAGTAGATAACGATTGACATTTAATTTAAATTTTTGAAGACTAAAGTTGGTTGAGAGGTAAGAAACCGGAAGATAGTTCCACAGGCGAGTAAAGAAACTGTTAGCAAATAACTTAAGATTAAGCCAATTCAGCTGTAAAATTATAAGACCTTGTTGTCAAACTGGTACTGCTCTTACATTCATAAAGTCTAGTTAACATAGAACAAAGTTCATTAGAACAATCACCATGAAAGTATTTACATAAAAGGCACAGGGAAGCTACGTTACGGCGGTGCGAAAGTGGCTGAAGCCAGGATGCCAGGTCAAAACCAATAACAATGCAGATTCTTCTTTGGATTTTATCGAGAATCCCTAAGTGTATAGCAGGAGCACCAGATCATATGTAGTAGCAATATTCAAAGCATGGACTAATTTTAAATTTATGTAAATATGTAAGATAGATTCTGGGGAGAAAGGTTTTTTTTTCACAGTGAATCAACTTTCCTAGTAGTAAATCTAGCGTTTGATTCAATATAATCTATCCACTTCATGTCAGACGAGAATGTTAGCCCGAGAAGGCGCAAGGAGTCAACCTCCTGGAGGTTAGCATCAGCCATGCCGATGGAAGGCAGAAAGGCGTCTCTCAGATGATTAATTGATTTTCTGGAGGCGTTAAAATTAAAAAGCCATTCTTTGGCCCAGTTCACAGCAGATTTTATGTCACTTTTGAGTTCAGCTGCCAATTTGACCTTATCGAACCGTTCAGACTTAATATTAAGACAACAGTAAATAGTTGTGTCATCATTTCTTTCAAATAAAAATAATCAAGGACTTAACTCCTGGTTCAGTATTTTCAATTAACCCACAATGACAAGTGTAACAGAATCTGTTACTTAACACTTATTAAACTAATAACGCCACCCCAAGCACATTTATGTTTTTCAACAGAGGCCGACTATGGTTTATAATACAACTATGCTGAATTGACCTTAGTTATAGTTTCTAGAACAGAGCATATAATCTGGCGTGATGAAGAGATAGAATTAGGTTAGTACGTTCAAACCGTCGGTCACGACGACTTGTGGCTTCGTGCTAGCAAAAACGTTAACCATGCCCTCGTACAGTTCCGTTTAACAAATTTCACTAACAACACGTGGTATGGGTTTTCAGGCAATTTCCAAAGCTGTCGCAAGCTGGGATCGCCTCTCCAACCCGATAAAAAAAATCGACTATAGTGAGTTTCGAAACCGGAAAGCAAACGATTTAACCACTTGGCCACGCGCCCATATTAAGTCAATCGAGTAAACATACTTGAGAAAATATTTTCTAACATAATTCTGAAAATGTCATAAAGCAAAGATCTTAGGCATTTGAATCTCTGAATGTCATATTTGCTCCTTGAAGCAAATTTAATATATTGATTTTTTTTTTCAAATATCAGCTTTGCCGTCAGTTGCTAACATCAAGCATCAAAATAGCTCAAGGAATCTTTTTGGAGGTGTTACACTTTGACAGTCATCTTACTTCAGTATAAAGCAATAATCTTAGATGAGCTGTACGTTAATAATCACAGATTTGTTAAAAAAGAGGGTCATATTTAACAGTAGCTTTGACCTTGTTGATCCGCTTTACTAATGCCTTCAATGTTAATTAAAACTCGTAAAATATATTTTTGGCAATTCATTTTATTTCTGTGAACCCAAAAGCTGTACTTTTGCGCTGTAATTGTTCATTAATTTTCAATAAACATTTTTCTTTCCCATCATTGCAGAAGAGCACCATTTGCATCACATGATACAAAATTTTCAATTGGTATCTTATTTTCATCTTAGTCATTTTAAGCTTCTCTCTCTCTCTCTCTATATATATATATATATATAAAAACAGATATTTAGTGTCACACCATCTAAATAGTATTCTTAAAAAAGGGAAAGCTATATATACATACATATTCATATATATATATATATATATATATATATATATATATATATATATATATATATATATAAATAAAAAGAAAGAACAGTAAGATATAAAATCCGGTGTTCTTATAGATATTTTTATTTTTACACAATAGTGCTCAATGTAAATTTACAGAGCATTAATATTATAAATTAATTGATTTAAAATGTTTTAAATCAATTAATTTATAATATAAATATATATATATATATATATGTCAGTAATAGAATTTTGGGGATTTAGGCAAACCATTATAGTAATTCATCGAGTCTAGAAGAATCCTCAACAGAATGCAGAAAGCACTGGACGGCCGTTTCGTCCTATTTTGGAACGCATCGGCAGTGCGCATCTACTACCGAGATTCGAATCCAAAATAGGACGAAACGACCGTCCAGTGCTTTCTGCATTTTGTTGAGGATTCTTCTAGACTCGATGAATTACTATAATATGTATGTAACGGATTTTTAGTGTCACACCATCTAAATAGTATTCTTAAAACAGGGAATGCTATATCCAGGTAAGTCTAAATAAATCGTTCACACGCCAGTAATTTACAATCGCGTGATGAGATGCATTGATACGCATCGAAACACGACTGCAATTGTGTAGCAATTTTGACATGTTTTCGGTGTATAATATCCTAATATATATATATATATATATATATATATATATATATATATATATATATATATATATATATGTACTTTATTTTAGGATATTACATCAAAGTACGTAAACAAAGGCTACACAAATGCAATCATTTTTCGATGTGTACTAACACATCTCATCAGGCTTTAGTGAATAGCTGGTGTTAATAACTCGTGAAATGCTTTAGTACACATCGAGACGTGATTGCATTTGTGTAGCGTTTTTTTACATTTCACTTTGATGTAATATCCTAAAATAAAGAATATTACTCCACTTTTGTATTGAGCCCTCTTTTGAATTAAATGTTACGAACATCGGAATTGGATTCTATTCGTTCTCATTTTTGGATCGTTCTTACGATTCCAATGGAATAAATTATGACCATGGAATATTAGTGTTTAAGTCTTTTTATTATATCCTTACTCTGTCCTGGAAATCGAGTTCTACCTGGATCATATCCTCTTGGAATTATTCTTATACATATATGTATGTGTATATATAATTGCATATATATGTGTATATTCACCACTAATATTGTCTATGTATATATATATATATATATATGATGGTGGTTTTTAATGATTCACAGAACGTCCCAATAGAAAGGTATTCAAGATTAATATATCTCATATATATCATCAGAAGGGCCTCACTCTCTTTTATAGTGGATTCATTTATCTGCATTGTAAGTTTCTTTGACTTTAAAACTTTACAATAATTTGTTTTTCGACATTTCTACTTATTTATTCTGTTGTAAAGTGTCAGTGACATGCCATTAATATTTTTTATCATTCTTCCCAGAACTGTTTTGAGAAAAATTGAAATGGCTGGCTTAATGGAGTCCTCTTCTAGGGTTGGAATTCTTCTCTGTTCTTGCCACAAATTGAGAAATGTCATAATCAGTGTCAACTGTCAGTTCGTCCCGAAAATAATGAACTGATTGTTTATCAAAAGTCAAAGAGGCTTGTCGGTTTTATAACGGGAATGATGAGATACTGGAGAACATTAATACTTTCAAAACAAAAGTATGTAAATTTGATATACATTTTATATATTAGATATAATAGATAGATATAGATATTTTATTTTATATACTTTCAAAACAACAGTATGTAAATTTGATATACATTTTATAAGAAGGTTCTGATTATTGCCCAGTTTGTAGAAAAAGGAATGTTGCGAATTGAACAGAAAATACCAAAATCAGAAGATTTTTAGAATTAATTAAAAATCTTAACTTGACTCAGTTACCAGCTACGGAATGTTTTTCACCTTTCTCGGTGAAATTCAAAATTCTTTTCCTTGCTATCTATAGGCTGTGCAGCCTACGTTAGAAATGATGAAATCCGATATCAATAAATAACAAACGACAGAAATAGATAAGGAAAATAAATGTATTAACGTAATAATAAAAACTGGTAATACGGGTTAGTAGATCCAGGAATGCGGGTTAGTAGCAATAATATATATACAGTCTTGGTATTGAAGTATCGCGGTATGACTCCTTACTGGGTCTAGGTGCTGTGACGGTGACTCTTGTGTTACCCTCCTTTGATACTACTCAGCGTACTGACTTCTCGACTGTCTTCCCGTACTGCCGGGTATTCACTGGTGGTAGTATATGTATACCTAGGTTGAGTCCATTTGTGTGAAAAGGGGAGACTCCTTAACAGTTAGTGACCTCTGGATTAAATGATATCGTCAAGTTTCTAGGTGTATGTTCACTGTATATTGGCTTAAAGGTTCGTTCACTATTTATTCCACAAAATATTTCCGAACACCAATAATTAACACCTACAGTCATTGTTTTATTTTAAAATATTCGATATTTCTCTAGTTTAATAAGTTTTTCAACACACACACACACACACACACACACACACACACACACACACACACACACACACACACAAATATGATATGTTATGCTATGATATTCAGTTGTCCATGTAAGAACGTTTATGACAAATTAGCAGGTCGAAATATTTCCTAAAATCGAATCAGAATTCTATTTCGAAGAACTTTTGACTGTTTCCGCAGCCCATTGTATGAAGATTAGATTTTACTTCAATCAAAATTCAAGTCAATAAATTCTAATTTATTATGAACAATAAATAAATATGTAAATAAATAAACAAATCTCTTGCGCCCTGATTCAGGCCCAGTATTTATTTATTTAATCATAATGAGTGAATCAGGCCCAGTATTTATTTATTTAATCATAATGAGTGAATCAGGCCCAGTATTTATTTATTTAATCATAATGAGTGAATCAGGCCCAGTATTTATTTATTTAATCATATTCAGTGAATCAGGCCCAGTATTTATTTATTTAATCATAATGAGTGAATCAGGCCCAGTATTTATTTATTTAATCATAATGAGTGAATCAGGCCCAGTATTTATTTATTTAATCATATTCAGTGAATCAGGCCCAGTATTTATTTCTAAATCGCAATTTAAAGATTTAAAACCATTTTAAATTCTTCAAGCACTAACTTGTCAACCAAGTAAGATTTAGAACGACTGAATGTTTTTTTTTTTTCGAAAAGAGCATTACGTCACTTTAGGTAAGAAGCCAACGATGTTTGGCATAAATTTCGCTCCATTGTTCAAAGAGAAGATTGTAGGATAAGTTTGGTTTATGTTCTGTTCTAAACTGGAAGAAGTGTGATTATTTAAAAATAACATTATCGAATCTTCCCGTATGTTTATGCCCCAGAGAATAGATTGCAAATGCTGTTTATTAAGGGAACTCTTGTGGTCATATTAAAAATACATAAAATTGTAGAAACTCATGCCATGAAGCCCGTTCGCTTAAATTTCATATACATGTTTCTTTTCTTCTCATTACTTGGGATTCTAGAATAGTCTCTAAGTTAGGATTATTCGGGCACTAATATAAACAAATAATTCCAGGACAGGTGATAGAACGTAAGTTCTTTATAATTTTAGGATTGAGAAAAGTGTTTCATGCTTCATACAGTCTTGTTGGCCTTTCGGTTTTGTACTCCACGATACTTAAAAGTAACAACTGAAACTATATATTATTTAATGTAAAAAGAAGAAAGATTATCATTAATAATGATTATCTTCATCTAATTACATTTAATCCTTTGGTGTCATATTTGAACGAGATTGATCATTAATTCAATTCGAATCAATAATTCTATTTTCTTTATTTCGTTTCTATTTATCTTTACTTTATATCTAAACTAGCAGCCATACCCAGCTGGTCGATCAGAAAAAACGTTCAATTAGAACGGAGCAAAAACAGCATCATGTTTATATGTAACAGAGTTTATCTTCTTCAATTACTTTAAAGTATTTTCATTAAAACATTTTGAATTAATGCAGTTACTGATATAACAGAAGTAGTCTGTATTTATTCATTCGAAGTTAGCCGAGGACATGAAGGGGTAAAACAGGCAACATGAAGACCCACTTCAGACCACAATTATTTTGGAGTTTTTGAAATTCAATTTGTCAGTGTGATACCAGGGATGTAAAAGAGGATACATTTATAAAGCGATTGTTAAGTTTGATGAAAATTTGTTGAAAGATCAACGAAAAATAAGAAAGAAACCAGTAAAAATCTCCATTTTTCGCTATTTACGCGAGTTTTCACTATATGGGTGGACTTAATTATCAAGTTAAATGACTGTTAAACAATAAACTTATTGTTGGCTACAGTTGAGTGAAGTTTGCATTAGATTGCTTGAAAATTGTGGGAGTTTTTAGTTTAAAATTTGTGTTGAAATCGTTTTTCGCTAAACGCAGTGGCGTAGAAATAAAAATCAGGTATCGTTGAGCTCGTCAAGATGTAAGTAACCTACATACCGAGTTTGAACGAAATCGGAGGAAAAAAGTTGACTATATCACTTTTAATCGGCTTTATCGATTATTGATTTTAAAAATTATCGATTTTTTTACGCTAAGAACCTATCTGTTACACTGTACAAAGTATGTGCCAAGTTTGGTCAAAATCGACTGGTTGGATCTCGAGTGAAAAGGTATCTCACAGACAGACAGACACACTGTATTATAAATATAGATAATGAAAGAACATTAGGTAAGTGATCGAAATAACACTACTGATGAGATAGCTGCATTAATCTAAAAAGGAATTTTTAAACATTTCAATCAGCATTTTTGTAAAAACAACAACAACAACAAAAAACACACATTTGAGAGGATACGCTACTTTTTAACTTCACTTCCTGCTCTATGAATAAAAGTTTCGGTACAAGCCAAATTAGGTTACATCTGCTACTCTTCATTCTTTAGACATTACATGATACGGCGAATTATAGGACACATGTATATATAAACATTTTTTAATTATTAAAATCTGGATAAAAAACGGGTATATATATATATATATATATATATATATATATATATATATATATGCGTATAGTGTATATATTTCTTGCTATCTGCGTGTGGTCTTCAGTCTTTTGGACTAAGAAAAGTTAATAGTGTTAATAATCGTAGTTACGAAAAACTGAGAAAAAGAAAGACGGGATGGGAGATTAATATGTAAACCTAAACAAAAATAGGAATGACTTTAAAAGTTAAATTTTTCAACAACTATTACCAAAGTATGTCACCATAAATATCATAATATGTTAGTAGTCTTTGTGTGTGTGTGTGTGTGTGTGTGTGTGTGTGTCTGCGTGCGCAGAGGTTACGCCCCTAGTAACTTATTCGGTTTGATTTTGTTTCTCAGTGGGTACTCCATACTTATGGCTTTGTGCCAAGCTAAACTAACCGTAAGAAATAACTTCTAGAGGTTTAGTGAAATTGTGTAAAGTAAGGAAATTACTGAACTACACTGAATGTCTTTCAGGGTCGGTTCCATCGGTAAAAGACTTTAGTGGTACATTTTTAAACATTCTACTTAACTATTTAATAAGTATATCTTAGAAATTGACTCATAAATTTCAGCCACTTCGACGGAGTGTAAAGCTTGACTCGCTAGATCAATTATGACTGAATAATGAGTTCGATCCTCACTTGGTGCTCTGCACTTTCGGCCTTGTGCCACATCTAATCTACGCTTAGAAAATCACCATTGGTTGTAAAGTAAAGATTGGGTGAGTGGTCAGCTGAAGTTCGTTACTATTTGTTGATATTTTCGATTATTCGTTTTACAATATGACAATACCAAAGAAAAATTATCCATGTGTGGTCTAATTTTTAAGATGTCAGATATCTGAAAGTGTTATCAAAATATAGAACTTGTTAAATTTATTATCATAACATTATACTTCCTGAACTTGAACTAAATTTGGTTTCAAGTTTTATTAAAACTTACCGATGCAAATATCTTAACAACTTGAAGTCAAGATATTCCTATTTTAGTATTGAATTAATAAAAATGTTAAAACACTCACGAAGATATTTATCTTGCACATAACTTCATTAGAGATCGATTGGCCTTTGATTTCATTAATATTCACTAAATATTACTAATCGATTCTGATGCTTAATTATATTGAAAGCAACAGTCAATCGTGATCTGTCTGCCTTATCCTCATAATCATTACAAATATACGACAGATATTTGTTTGCTCGATATCTATTAATGGTCATATAATAATTATTAGTATTGAACTCACAACTCTTTGAGTCTAGTTATTGGATCTAACCAACGTCTTTATCCACTGGGCCATGTGTCCGTGAGTGGATAAAGACAATGTGAGTTCAATACCAGGCACAACAGTGGTGAACCAAAAAACTTGGAGAGTTGAGTTAAAGGAAATAACTGAGACATCCGGAAGAGGCATGGCACTTGGAACTAGAAAAATCTACCCCCGATGGACGAAATAAAGGGTTCAGCTCGAAATTCCAATCACCCGAAGAAGGCCGGAGCATACAACGGCCTAAATTTTGTGAATATGGCAAGAAGATGAGGATAACAGTCCGAATAATATAAATAATGCAAGTAACCATAATACTTCCTCTCAGAGATATAGACAGATATAGAAAAAAAGATAAGAATAGAAAGAAATTATTTTTCGTTGGTCTCATATTGGTTAATTAATTATATGAAAGAAAGCAAAGAAAGTCTTTTCCATTTTCTATTTGTAAATATCACATAACTTCCTTCCGAAATGTGAAGCAGAATTGCAGACGAAATAGCTTTAGGTCTAGTTGATAGCCAATCGCATCATTTCGCACAAATACTACAAAGAAAATGGCTATCCCAAATTTCAGGCTACCCCGTTTGATAATGCCAATTTTTTACTAGCAAATCGAGATCACTCGAACTTCCTTCTCAAGAGCTAACGTATACTAACAATCATAATCAACCAAAACTAAAGACATATTTCTTGCCTTATTTTCTGTCATTGAGAGATACACTAGAGCAGCATTTCTCAACCGGGTTTCCCCGGAACCCCAAGGTTCCGCAAACGGTCGCCAAGGTTTCCGCGAGAACCGGTGAGATAAGCGAAGGCACTTTTGACTTTTTATGTAATTTCATATACGTAATATTACTAAACACACATAATATATTCTTGGTCATGTGTGAGCAAGCCTTTTCTTATTTAACAAGTATCAAGAGCAAAGACAGAAATCTTTTCCTCTTAATTGAGAATGAAATCCGTGTGTGTTTATCTAAAGTTCAAACTCGAATTAAGTATTTGTGTAGCAAAAGACATGCACAGGCTTCATATTAGAGAATCATGTTTCACTTTATCAAATGGCTCTGAAAGTAACATTTTCTTAGCCCATTTATTGGTTCGCAGGACATTTTGCCTTGATTTACCTTACGTCTTTTGAACATTGCCAGTAAAGGATAAAGAAAAGTAAAAAAACTGATGCAGCAATTATTTTCGTTGTTTACATTTATACTATAGGTATATACTATTGGTTACTTATGTTTATTTTTTACATTAGATTTTAGAATTTTTTGTGTGAATGAAAACTCCATGATTAAGCATTATAAACGAACAGTATGAATTTTATTTAGCATTAACGAAAATTTTGACAAAGAAGGATTAATATTTTCTTAAACCAGTTATTCAAAAATATATACTATAATATTTACCACGTGAATTACGATGAAAATAAAATGATAAAGATATGGTATATAATTTTGTTTTTCCGTGAGACATGTAATTTATTTTAAGGGTTACGCAAGGGTAAAATGGTTCAGATATGCTGCTCTAGAGTATGCAAATGTCTTCGTTGTATCTGCATTCTAAATCATTGCGTTTTCATGAACAGATATGGTTGTTTCAATACTACAGGTAATGATACACCATGCATAAATTGTTTTTATTTATAGAATATGATAAAAGCAATAATTTATTCTTCTATCGGTTGCATTCACTACAAATATGCAAATGTTGAAAATAGATAACTTAAAACTTTTAAAACCGTTCTCTTATTCATCGATCTTATATTTATAAACGGCAGGAAAAGTGATGAATATGACAGCAAAGAGATAGCATACATTTCTATTATGAAATTGCCATTTTATTTACTCAAATAAGAAGGACGAGTTGAAGTGAAGGAAAACGTGGCTGGAAAACTAGATGAACTAAACTAAAAAAAGAAGATAAAAAGGAATAAAAGTATAAAATATTAAAAGAATAATACGACAAAGTAATAAATGTGTCACTAAAAAACAGTTTTATCGTCTTATGAACCAATGGTTTCGTATCAAATGAAAATTTTGCGTCATTTTTCACAACTGTGGTATACAAAACAAGTATTACACATCGATTTTTCGGTTTGCAAAATAATACAGCAGTATTTAAAAAATATCGATGCGGCCAATAAACGGTTGGAAGAATTCAAGATGAACACCACAACAGACGATTTGCGTTTTCTAAAAGGAAATTTGCCATCGTCACTTTTAAAAAAAAGAAACATTAAAAAGGAACTTTCTGGCGAATGAGGTTAATTTTTAGATGGGTATAGGAATAGATATTTTATAGCAATATGATGTAATTAATCACAAAGTAGATAGAAATATTCCACAATGACTGTTACTTACTGATAGCTACGAATAGATTTTTTTACACTTCTTACATTTATTGCTAGAATAAATTTAGGAAAGCTGCTAAAAGTTCTTGTCATGCAATTCAATAATAGTAAAATAAAATTACTTTTAAAAATTATCGTAGGGTTATTTTTTTAGGCCACATCAAAGATGGAGGTAGAACTCTCCAACCAGGGCCAATAAAGTGTAAATCTCTAATGATGAAAACGCCAACCAACTGCTTTTTCGCTTATTACACAATCGTTATAAAGCTAATGTTTATACAAACAATTACAGAAGCCATGACGTATTTATCCCAAATGAGTAAATTAACACAAAGCGCGATAGATATGATTGTGACACTAAAAGGAATTTTAGTATCTGCTATTCTGAAGAATCCTAAACCTCCCTCTGCTGCTTAAAACTGATTCATCTGAAACAGCATTTGCCGACAAACACTCCCAGGACGGATACCCATTAGCTTTCTACTCACAGTCGCTGTGTGCAGCTGAAACAAAAACATCCAGTGATTGAATGAAAAGTAACCGCCATTGCAGATAGAATTAGAAAATGGCAAAGTATATATTCAGTCCCAGCCTTTAAAGGCATAACTAACCAGCGCTGTTTCATTTTTGTTATCAGCGTAGTTTAAAAAGAAGATTAACAGTGAAAACTAACTTGTTGGCATCAGGAATTGACAGATATTCGCTACATTCCCTATACACTGCATGCCAAATTATTATCGAGATAACATTTTTGTAATATTTCAAAAACCGTCCAATCAATTCACACAAAATCTTCACACAATGTTGGCAACACTGACCTGCGCAATCTATGAAATTTTCGTACTGATCTGCGCAATGTAAACAAACTGGCGCCATATTTGTTATCAGCAGGGTGATTTAAGCCTGCCAAATTATTAGAAAGGTTTAGTAAAATTCTCAGAATTGAGTAAACATAACGTTTATTAATGTTGCACGTGAATGTTTATGATCAAAAGAACGGAGGCTTCGATACAGGTTTGACTATTGTTGCTATTTCCCTCAGATACAGACACCGAGTACTTTTAGACACAGTAGGATTCCCAATGCGACTGAAAAGCTTTTGACCGGTAAGTCCAGGGTTCTTCATGGCCTCTCGTTTAAGTCGTGACATGAGACGACGTGAAATAACCCTCGGCTTGCCTTTATCTGCCCTTTTGCGTAGGGTCGGCGGTGAACTTTCTCACTGTTTGATGACACCTCCCTATCATTTTAGAAATTTCTAGGGTAGATCTACCTTTTGAGAGTTCTGAGGTGATAGTTTTCTTTTCAGCATCACTTAAACTGCGTTTACGGCCCATCTTTTCACTAAATTCTTACACTTTTCTAATAATTTGGCACGCTCAAATGACCGTGCTGATAACAAATATGGCGCCAGTTTGTTTACATTGTGCAGATCAGTACGAGAATTTCAGTGATTGCGCAGGTCAGTGTTGCTAACATTGTGTGAAAATTTTGTGTGAATTGATTGGAGGGTTTTTGAAATATTAGAAAAAAAGTTATCTCGATAATAATTTGGCACGCAGTGTAGATCCAGAAAGGACAACATAGCCGCTGATATCTCATTGAATGTAGTTTACCGCCAGTGAATTGAAGAAATTCTGTAATCGACTATGTCATACAGGAATAACTAGACTTGTTCTCGATTGTAAATTTCACAATACAGCAATTCACTGACTGAAATACGTCTCTCTGCACCTCTTGGTCTCACGTTTTCCATTGACCTGAGGTGGAACAACTACATTGAATCAGTAGCTACATCTACCGCAAGGAAAGTTGGTTCTCTGTCGTGTCAGAAGGTTTTCCTCGCCTGAGTCCATCCTTCAAATCTACAATTCGTCCTTGCATTGAATACTATTGACATATATGGTCTGGTTCTCCCGCTGTTCATCTCGAGGTTCTCGACAAAATCCAAAAATGTAATGTGATAGGTCCTGATTCCAGTCACTTTCTCATAGAGGTGATGTGGCTTCCCTCTGTCTTTTTTTACAAATATTTTCATGGTAACTGCTCTGACGAGCTATTTTCACTGATGCCCCAACTGCATGAATTTAAGCGCGCTACTAGGTTGGCATATCAGTCCCACCCTTTTACTGTCGAAACAGTTAAATGCAACCGCCTCTTCTACTTCAACAGCTTCTTCTCTCGCACTTCCCGACAGTGGAACTCCCTTCCTCTTACTTGTTTCCCTGATAACTATAATCTTCAAAACTTTACATGTAATGTCAATCGATATCTTCTGATGCCTTGATCTTAATCCCCGTCCTTCTCTTTATCCTTTCCTCAAACACCCCTCTTTACTCTTACCTTCACTCTGTGTAACTCCTTGCGTACTAGTGGTACTCCCGCCTTGCTTGGGTGAAATCCTTTAAAAATATTAAATTTCAATGTACAATCAACATAAATGGCAACCTTTTCTGGAATAATCTATTGCTACAAAGCCGGTGAATATTCGTTTGTATGCTTATTGTGGCTGTCTGGACCCAGGGGACTAAAAATTAGTGTATAAGGGTAACTTAAATCGAGGATGAAGGTGAATTAGTGGTGCTGTTAGCGTCTCTTATACATCGTCGCGGTTTAATTTAGGATCAAATGGAAGAGCGAAATTATTC
>OZ038478.1:76762739-76772739 GCA_964036315.1 Acanthosepion esculentum
GACAATAGTCCGGACAATGTAAATAATGTGAATAATTGCAATAGCTCATCTCAGAAATATAAACAGGTCCTATTTTATCTCTTCCTACATTATTTGATAAAGAACACATTAAAAATGATTCATAATTAACGAATCCTGTAAAAATGTTGTCAATAAAGAAAATTATGATAAAAATGAGAATAATAATAGCAATGCTAACAAAATTTATTTCGAATAAATTTCGTTTATACAAACCTATTTTCTTGGAAGAAAATGCGTAAGCTGAGAGACGAAAATCATTTTCCACTGGCATAAATCGCCATTGGATTATTATATATAATGACTCATTTTCTATAAAAATTTAAAATATATAACCTTAGCGTTCATTTATAATAATTCCTATAATAAAAAGAGAACATCAATATTAAATCATCTATGAATTTTCTTTCCCTTGAGAGATCTTATGTTTTGTTATACAAACATCAATTCATAGTCACAAACTTATCCTGTAGACTAACTTGCCACTTGTACAACCAAAATTGGATCCTGCTCATACTAACGAACATGCACTGTGGACTTTTATCCCTATAGTATACGCCAGATACTTGTTGAGTATATTCGCATACATTTTAGATTTTTGAAATGATTGAGGAAAATTTTGCTTCGTGCAAGATATCGACGTAACGTATAAATGACATTGTTAATATTTAAAAGTTAAATTAAAAAATATGAGAAACAACGAACATTTATAATCACAGTTTTTTTCGAAAGCATTGGGTTTTGATCATGACGAAGCCATTAGTCGAAAGTGCACGACCAAAGACATTTGTCTAATTCTAATATGCCACAGGTTCATGTTCAACGGTACAAAAATGGGGAAGGTAAAAAAAGAAAGAAAAAAAAACACCATTACTTGTTTATGGTCTTTAATCAAACCTGTATTAATGAAGGGTTGTTGTCCAAGTGCGCATTACATAAATAAGACTTGTATGCACACATACATAATAGCAGAAATATAGAATGAAAATGCGTGTGCTTATGATTATATTTTTTGTGCTTTCATATGAACGTTTTCTTTCAGTAAGTGGGTGTTTATGAACATGTGTGCGTGTGTGAACTCGAAATTTGATCAGCCACCAATTGTAAGTTTGATTGTTGGTTTGTTTTTTATGGAAGGAAAGCGAGGCCAGTCAGTGTTCTACCACATTTCCGTAGTCAGTTTTTAAAATGATTTATTCTTCCTCCCCTATTCCTCTCGCCTGTCCTTTTCGTTTTTCGTTCGCTTAACCTTAGTTTTTGACATTCACTTCGTTTTACATAGTACTTTTCTGACACAGCATGACAGCATTTACAGCCAGCGACTTGTCGGTATCAACCATACTTGTCTTTACCAAGTGCTCTTTTTTTTGTTTACCATTATATCTTTTTCTTTCTTTGTCCCTTCCAGTGCGTCAGTCAGTCAGTCAGTCAAACCAATTGACTATCTATTTGACCATTAGCTAGCGCTTCTCATCCGAAAGATTTAACTGAACAAAACTCTCTTAATTATTCGTTATTTGCATTCTATTATTGAGTATCAAGCTTTCGCGTTTGCTCTTTTTTCAGAACTGTTGATGCTCAGTTTCAAGCAAACTTTTAAATGGTAAATTCTTATCAAGCCGATAGTTGTAACAAACATTTTATTCATCTACGACTTTGGTTTGAGAACTCTTGTATTTTCCCGGATTATACAGAAAAAATTTTTACTGCAGAAATTCGTCCAAGACTTTTTTTTACATATCTGAAGTCAGAATGTTACTTCTTTTTATTTACAACATCAGAAAAGATAAAAGAAGACAGTTAACGCTTCTTGAGTTTTCCGTCAATCTACTTTCAAATGGATAACAAAAAAAAGGGCAGATGACAAAAAACAAAAATGAATTATAAGGGGAATAACAAATTTACGTGTCGCCAGCAAAAGATTAATCTTTTAGGTGTAAATATTTAATGCGTTCTTTTATTATGTCCATTTTTACCAATTAACATTTTGAAAGAGTTTGAGTTTAGACGAATAAATAAATAAATAAATATCTGATTTTTAAGTATTTTAAACTTTTTTGTATTTGTCTTTGGATTATGATTCAGTTTTTGAAGCCGTTCATAAATCGGCATTCATCTTTCATCTTAATAAAATATTGCGGAATTCGTGCATATAAGGTTTTATGAAAGCAAAAATATCACTATTGTTACTAGAGGATTAAACTGACCGTTGTAAAGATTTCGGTAGAATTATTAATGGGAAACTCGTTAACTGAAACATGAAAGTAATTTCATTGTGTGCAACGAGAAAAGTTGGCCGAAAAAGGCAAAAGTATTTTCTTCTCTGAACTGACTTTGCTTTAAATTATGGAGAAATGATCTATTGTAACATCAATGAGCAATGTACTGATTAAGAGAGATGGGAAGGGAAAAAAATGGAAATGAATACTCACGTGACGTCGGACCGTTTTGTAAATCCTCATGTAGACAACGATAATGACCAAAGAAGGTAACAAGATAGTGACCACATATATGAAAAGTAAATATCTGAGGTCCATCACCTCAAGGAAAAAACAACGGGGTTCTTTTGGTTTGCCCTTGTTCCAACCGAACACAGGTATTAAACCAATCAGAATTGACAATATCCATGAGATGCAAATAGCCACGGCGGGCACCCTCTTGTTTACTTGTCTCTTGTAGTGGAACGGTCGTGAGATAGCCCAATACCTGTCGACAGTGAGTGCAACCAGGGAGAGTATAGAGGCTGTGCAGAGAAGCATCAACAGAGAATTCATGAAAAGGCATGCCTTGAAATCCCGAGGTAGACCCAGGTAAACGAGTATTGCGAACGGGATCGCAAAAACACCGACAAAAAGATCGGCTACTGCTAGCGAGAGAATGTAGTAGTTGGAAGGAGTCCGCAATGTGGAAAAGCGAAAGAACACCATTATGACGAAAAAGTTACCGACGATAGTTGCTAGAGCAACGAACACTTCGAGAGCAATATAATGGGACTCCGCTTTGGCCGGAACGGTGGTAGGAAATGCCATGAACGGCATCTCTATGTCCATGTTTTGTTGCTTAATCGAAGCAACTTCGTTTCTGGTGAATTGTTGTGTGACTGGCATTGTTAGAATTTATTCACTCCGTTGTTTGGGTCCTTTTAGTTATTTATTTTTTCACTCAGTAGGGCAAATTCTTTTTGCTTTTCTTCCAGTCTTGTTCATGAAGGTTAGTGTGTATTCCAAAGAACGCGAAGAAAATCAGGTTCAATAAAAACGAATTTTTTTTTTTAGGTTTTTACTTCAAATATTGTTTTTATATTGCCGCCGTCTTCTTTACAGACTTGATTGTAAAAAGCGTTGAATATTTTATTTTACTCGTTTAGAATTATTATTTCATTTATATTTATTTTTGATGCAAAAAAAAACGGTTGAAAGTAAAGACAAATAATCAGAAATAGAAGTACGATGAATAATAAGAAAATAATTAATTTACAGCAAAAATTAAAGAGGAGGCGAATACTTTTCATTATTTGGTCAAAATTCGAATTTTCAGCTTCGCGGTTTTATTCGCCACGTGACCATTATAGACAGCGAAGAAAAGAAATCATGTGACTTCTATTCCGATCATATTTTTTTTTTTAAAATGAGGTACTCCATAGTGTAGAGCAAACAGCTTTTCTTCTTTCTAAAAATAATTACTTAATCTTAAAATAAATGTTCCTTCTGTTTTTAGTTCTTTTATAAAATAAAAATGAAAGATTACCCACTTTTATTTTCTTCTTTCAGTCTGTGAGAAACCTTTTTCGTCTCTAACTTTGTTGACATTGTTAATAAATCAGCAATCTTATTACCGCAACAAGAGGAACAAAAGCAACAAAGACAAACGTCATCCATTCTGGTTCATTTTTTGTTGTTGTTGCCGGGAGGCTGGCGGCGAAATTTTCCGAATCAAAAAAAATAAAGAAGGAAAAAACCTGAATTGATTTTTCTATCTCTTTTTGATTCTATTTATTTTTTCCAGTTCGCTTCTTTTGGCGATAATCCACTTGCAAAAATATAATCTTCCATTGCATTGCCCAGCTACGATTCTTACTCTTGTTCATAAAGTTTACGACTTTCTGCTTTTAATAATTTAAGCTGATACTAACAGACGTTTGATATGATGGTAAGTTGCGGTTGTAATTAATAGGGTCACTTACATCAATGCCATTAGTTATAAGGCTGCTGCTGTTGCTGCCACCGTGGATGCTGCTGCTGCTGTTGCTGTTGCTCCTAAAGTTGACAAAGCCTCTACCAGGGTAAGAGGCCATCACAGGAAATGTTGTAAAGGTTTGCAGAAAGCATCTTTTTGGTCTTTGATCTCAGTGGATGGATGCACTTAGACGCTTTCGAAGGTGGAAAAAAGAAGAAGAAAAAAATCTTTGTTACCTACGCATCAATCAACATGACAATTATTTTGTCAAAGTGAATAAATTAAGAGAGAAAAAAAAGGGTTGACGAGAATGAAAAATAGCGGGAAAAAAAGAAAAAGAAAAGATAAATAGGAATAATAAAAAAAAAGAAACTGAACCGAAAAAAAAAGTGGAACGAAATGAAAACATTTTCCTAAGTTACTTTTAACGATAAACTATTTTTTTTAGGAATACCATTTCAGTGAAATGTATGAGAATGGAAAAATACATATTAAATTTGGTAATGTAAAACAAAGTACACTTGTCAAAAGTACAGTGTAACCCGGATATAAGAGACCCGGATATAAGAGAAACACGGATATAAGAGAGATTTTCTCTGGTCCCAAATTAGAGCCATACTTACCTAAACAAAATAGACCAAACCCGGATATAAGATAAACCCGGATATAAGAGACTTATTCTCCGTTCCCGACAACTCTCTTATATCCGGGTTACACTGTATAGAGAAACGAATCATTATTGTTCTATCTAATCTTATGGTCTTTTATTGAGTCATGACTCGGATAGATGATTGAAACAACCTGTTTTTATATGTGAAACGAAAAAAAAAAACGAAATGTTGCTTTATGATGAAATTATTTAATTTTAAAAGTCGATGTATTAAGCAAGTAATATTTAAAGTTTTTTTCAGAGTGCATTAAATTGAAATTATGAAGACATAGTGTAATAAATATATCTGCAATGGTTCATTATTTTATTAAAGAGGAGTAATTATACAATTAAAGGTTTTTATTGAATATGTTTTTCTTTTATTAATTAAATATCAAATACAAAACTATATCTTTCTGTCTCAGAATCAGAAGATGCATTCATAAAATTTTTACTGCGCTATGTCCTATCAAGTGTTTTCCGGTTATGAAAAGCAACAAATTGGTTTAAAATTGCATTTTCTCTTTCATGGGATCTATTTAGCAAAAGATATTAGCAATATGTTCCAGTTATTATAAGTTGAATTTCCTGTGTGTCGAAGATACTATTTATTTTTTAAATAAGTCACGTAAATTCACTCTGTGTACTACAAACCGAAGTTCTTTTTTTGTTTTTCTTTTACTCAATTTTAGTTTTTATAATTTATTTATTTATTTTTCAAAATTTTACAGGTGAACCTTCTCGGCGCTGGAAGATATAGTATAAACATTGATGTTTGCTGGATTGAACCATCTTTTGCACAGAAGTAAATTTGTAGGATACCAAATGAGGAGCAGAGTTACTATGACTAACGATAACGATTGGACACTAGGGGTGCAAAGCCATCGTCGGCATTAGTAATATATAAATATAAAAGTTGTATTTGCCACTATCGTAGACTGTTTATGTAACTATCTCTCTTTCCTCCCCTCTGTCTCTCTGTCTCTCTCTTTATATATATATATATATATATATATATTTAGTGATTTTCCAAGCGTAGCTTGGATGTGGCACAAGGCCGAAAGTAAGGGGCACCCAGTGAGGATCGAACTCACTACTCAGTCGTAATTGTTCTAGTGAGACAAGCTTGCTAACCATTATACCACCTTGACGTGCCCTCTCTCTCTCTCTCTCTCTCTCTCTCTCTCTATATATATATATATATATATATATATATATATATATATATATATATATATATATGTGTGTGTGTGTGTGTGTGTGTGTGTGTGTGTGTGTGTGTGTGCGAGGAGTGGCGGCACCACCCCGCAGGACAAACGAACTGTACATATTCAATTAGTTATTTTGAGGGCAAATTCCTTCAGTCCCCACCTCTGTAAAAATTATTCCTGTATGCCTATATATATATATATATATATATATATATATATATATATATATATATATATATATATATATATATATAATCGGTCGAATTTCGATCTCGTCTTGAAGCAATCGAACATCTAACAACACTGATGAGCTGTGATGCAGCGAAACAGTATGGATGACTATATATATATATATATATATATATATATATATATATATATATATGTGTGTGTGTGTGTGTGTGTGTATGTATGTATAAAATTACTCATAAAATACATGACTCCTTCAAAATATAACTGAATAATAGAATGAATGAAAAACTGGGAAAACAAATTTTCAAAATTTAGAATATTTTTATTCCGCAGGATTTTAGCACATTATCACGTGCTTACAATTGAGCTAACTGCCAAAAATCGGTTATTGATTAATTATTGATTAATTAGAAAAATTAATGCAAATATAAATTTAATTCATATTTGAATGAGGGCGTTTTGAAAATGCGACAACTTATTTGTTTGAAAAGCCATTTCCAACAGAAATTGGAGCAGTTTTTTTTCTAAAAGTATACTTCGGTTGTTCAATTAATAAATAATACAATTGCAATCATATTTGTTTATATTTCAATAATTCCATCATTTTCAGGAGATATAAATGTATATTACATTTTTTGCACTGAAACATTTTCTTATGTTTGCCGGAAATTCTTCGCACTAAACTTGCACTGTGACAATATCCTGAATATAAAACTAAATAAATACGTGACGCATCAAGCTGATGCATATATACAGCATTATATAATACAAATACCAAAGTACGGAGAGGATACATAGCTAAAGGATTTCAATTTCAATAATAAAAAATTTACAAGATGAATACCGCCACCAGCGACCATAAGAACATTTAAAAACAAGTAGAAATACAAGTAGTTTTATTTTACCGAAGGTACCTCGGTTTTAAAATCCGTAGTAAAATGTACACTAATGTAAATACTGATATCTATGTAACACCGGGGTTTTTGGAATTGGTGACTTTGTACTAGTTTCAAACAAAGCCTTGCTCTCCTTTTTTGTGATTTTGTAGCTACGAGCCTAATAATCTGAATTAAAAATATATGTCCTTTCAGGGCATAGATCTCTACATAATCTATTTTTTTTTAATTATAAATTATTAAGTCATGACTTCTTGTGGCATTTCACGTTGCTTTCTCTATAGTTTTAAATTCAGAGTAGGTCTTCTCGAAGACTGGCTGAAAACTTACTTTTCTCTTATAGTTGAATCATGATAATGATTCTCATGAACCATTTTAGTAAATGTAAGACCATAGACCACATACTATACTTTTAGAATTTCACCAAATGGCGTAATATTTAATTAGTAAAATACATTAGACTGTAATTGTATTTACTGACCAAGCAATCATTGTTGGTATATTTGCAATCGTCAGATATTGCCCGTTATAATTACAATTTATTTTTAGTCTTTACATACAGTGATATCTTTATAAAAATTAGGCCTCGAGAGTAGTTCTTTTCTGAGAAGTATAAAAATTCCGTGAAGCAAAGTTGTAAATATGTTCAATTAATACCACAAATAGAATAAAAAATTCTGTATAATTTTACTTAATAAACTGAAATAATTATCGACTCGTCAATAAATACCAAAACGAAGTTCATCCATTTTTAGTTGTGACAGAATACGGTGTATATTCATATAGTCAAGAACATCCATACAAAAAGGCGCGCACACATATATACATACAGAGGACATAGGTTAAATATATTGCAGTTGATCACTATATAATAAACTCTGAAACAACCCTTTTTTCTTTTACATGCACAAGTCATTTTCTATCAAACTTCATCTCTTGTAAAAACAAACACGCATGCATTGTATCCGTATGAATCAGGTCATGATTCTAACAAATTTGATAAAGAATCACTGGCTGAATTGGCAAGAAATATTTTTACGAAAGATATCGTTAACCCAAATTAACTGAACCAGTGAAGCTTTGTTCATTGATTCCTTTCCTCTTGATGCCCATGCAATAATTGATTAATGATAGTAGAAAATCGTTTACGGGATACAAATGTCAAATCTAATGAAGCGTTTAATATACTTTCATGGACCTCTTACGATCGGTAATTTTTTTCAGAATTTAATTAGGCTTCTTCAGTTTTCATTGAATCGACTGAAATAGATGGCATATTTTAATTACTAACAAGAAAGCAAGACGACTTTTTCAAAACTTGGTTACGATTAGAGAAATAACGATATTTTCTGGAGTAGACTTCTAGAAAGCAAATGGGCGTTTTTGAATGATTTTGTGTCAAGTAGCATATCATGTTAGTATTTATTTAAATGCCTTCATGTAGTTTCTTTGTTTGGTCGATTAGGTTGATATTCTTTCTATGAATTATTTTCTTTCTTTTATTAAAAGTGGTTATTTCTTATTAAAGATAGCAGAAAGTAGAATAAGACTGAAGTAACCATAGTCAATTTTTGAATAGATAAGCTGATTGCGCTCGATACAATAGTCGTTGTAACATATATATATATATATATATATATATATATATATATATATATATATATATATATATATATATATATATATGTATATGTGTGTGTGTGTGTGTATGTATTTACAATGTTTGAACTGTTGTCTTCATCTTTGTTGTCATATTCACGACGTCTCGACCGATGTGCGCTCTGGCCTTCTTCAGGTGATTGCAATTTCGAACCAAGACCTTTATTTCGTACACCGTGGTAGATTACTCTAGTTCCACGCGCCATGCCTCTTCCGGATATTTCGGTTTCAGTTTTTTCCCTTTCTGCTGTGTAATCCAGTGACTTGACCCAAAGAGTTGTGAGTTCAATACCTGGCCACAGCGGAGGTGAAAAAAAACTTGGAGAGTGGAGATACTAACGGCAAATAACTGAAAATAAGATATCCGAACGAGGTATGGCACGTGGGAATAGAACAATCTACCACGGTGGACGGAATAAAGGGTTCAGTTCGAAATTCCAATAACCTGAAGATGACCGGAGCGTACAACTGCCGAAACGTCATGAATATGACAACAACGATGTTGTTAAAACATGTCTGATGATCGGAAAAGCGTGAAACTCATGATCATATCCATACAAATGAATATATTAGCTCTATCACTGATACTGAGCACTTTCCAATAAGCACCGCGCATATACATAACATATATATATAAAGAATATATATATATATATATATATATATATATATATATATATATATATGTAAAGAATTTATACCATTTTCGTTCTATGAATGAATTGATTAGTCTGAGAGCTTGTACTTCTGAATTCTCTTCAGCTAATCGGACACTTTTCCCTTAACAAAAACATGACAAATATTTTAATGTAGACAAGAGAAATATAGGCATCAACTGCTGGTCCCTTTGGATAAAACGAGATTAGTAAAATATAATAAATTGAAATAGAAAAGCGAATCGTTTAATTAATATAAATTAATTTGGTTTCTGTTCACTTTTTATTACATTGCTCTTAAAAGTGTTGGAAATTGACAAAACACATATATCCCCAGATAAATATAAATTACTTCGTATTACCTCTTTAACTGAAGGAATTTCTGTCATTGCAAATTTATTGCGGAATTTTATGCCGCCGTTAACAGACATAAATGTATCCTCACCTATACACTGCGTCTCACATGTTAACAACTTCATATCTTATTCATATATGTAATAAATACTAATTGGTATCTAAAGCATTATTTACTGGATGATGACA
>OZ038478.1:76777739-76825239 GCA_964036315.1 Acanthosepion esculentum
GCCAGACAGTTTAAGTGTTTATATCTAAATCTCTTTTTATATGTACCTTATGTGCCGATGTATACCACGCACTCCCTCCCTCTCTCTTGCTAATAATCGGTGCTCAAGTTCTAGGTAAAGGTAAAAATTTTGAACTTTCTATTTTCAAAGTTAGTAATCTCTCTCCTTTCTATACTACCTTATTGGATATTCCTTGATACCATGACTATTTTAATACTATGATACTATGAGTTATTTTGATACTATGAGTTATTTAATATGATACTATGAGTTATTTTGCATAAGCAATAAATAAAAGCATCTAAAAGCATAATATTTGTTGTTTTTTCAATTAATTTATTTTAGAAAACATTCTAAAATTATTCTAAGCTAATTTTAAATGGGAATTATATAATAGTTAACTGAGGGGCCCAATTTTCTTTTATTAAAGATAAACACCAACAAGAAAAGCAAAATATATGATCAGGCATTATTCCTTTCTTGTAATTGTCTATTTATTTCCTATTTGCGTACATTGCACAAAAATCTTTCTTTTTAATCATGAGATGTAGGAAGACATTTTCTCATACTTTGAAATAGAGTAAGATACAATAGCAACTTATTTTTATTTGATTTGAAAATATCGTTTTTTCAACCAATGTTTTTAAACTGTTTATTAATATTTACAAACCTTTCAAAAAACGAGTTATAAAAATGAGAGCGTAGTTATAAGCTCTGTGTAAATGCTACGAGTAATCATAATATAAGTCTACTGTGCAAATATTAACAGAATTCTGATCATTGAATGTAAACCTTTTATACATAAACTTATACCGCATGAAATACAATACTTTTCTTTATAGAGAAAGAGCATAAATAGTGGGTTCTCCGGAAAGTTCATGACGATTTTTTTAGTCGTTCATGTTCCACAGCGTTAGAGCACGTCAAATATCGACATGTATAATATGCTAACATTCCCGATTAGAACACACTTCAAACTATCTCTTGAGAAATAAAGATTAAAATTACTTAATTCGTGTCCATTTTGCATTCCAATGAAAAATGGAAGATTATAAGGTGCATTTTAGACACTTGATGCTTTTTTTACCGTAAAGGCAAAGAAGCCTCGCAAGCAACAAAAAAGTTATGTGCTGTGTGCGGTAAAGGTGCTTTAGCTGAGAACTGTATGAAATTGGTTTGCTAAGTTTAGAGTTGATGATTGCAGCCTTATTGATGAAGAATGTTCAGGCAGACCCCTCAGTACAAATGACAACCAAGTCAAGACATTGATTGAAAATAACCCGCGATACACAATACGGGAATTCGCAGAAACACCAAATTTATCAAAATCCACCATCCATGAGCATTTAGTAACGCTTGGGTACTCAAATCGCTACGATGTTTGGGTGCCACATGATCTGAGTGAAAAGACTCTTTTGTGTTGCATTTCATCTGTGATTTGCTGTATAAATGCAATAAAAATGTACCCTTTTTGAAGCAAATTGTGACGATGCTGAGAAATGGCTCGTTTACAACATTGTTCAGCGAAAAAGATCTTGGAGTAAGGGACATGAGCCAACTTTAGCCACATCAAAAGCAGGTCTTCATCGTCAGAAATCATGCTGTGCATCTGGTGGGATTGGAAAGGAATCCTGTACTATAAGCTTCTGCCAAGTAACCAGTCAATTGATTCTGAAAAGTACTGCTCACAACTGGACGAGTTAAAGGCAACAGTCCAAGAAAAACTTCCAGAATTGGAGAACAGGAAAGGTGTTGTTTTTCAGCAGAATAGTACCAAACCCGACGCTTCTTTGGCGACCCGGCCAAAATTGTTTCAGCTTTGTTGGGATACGTTACCCCGTCCGTCACATTTACCAGACATTGCTCTTTCGGATTTTCATCCATTTAGATTCTTGTAAAATAATCTCAATAGTAAAAATTTTAATTTTTTGGATGACATAAAAAGCAGCTTAATGAGTTCTTTGCCGAGAAGCCACCGAAGTTCGAGAAGATAGAATCATTAAGTTGAAGGAAAAATGGGGAAAGGTTGTGCAACGGAATTGTTCATATTTAGTTGGATAAATATTTAATGGCATAAATTTGTTTTGTGTTTTAATATCCCTTAGAAATCTGCATGAACTTTCTGGACAACCCAATATCACTTTTTAAAAACTTATATGCGGTATTGTGAACGACTTCTTGTGGTATAATAGTCACCATACCGGACTTGTAGGTCAATAGTCGATCCTCACTTGAGACTCTACATTTGGGGCCTTGTGCCAAAAAATTAAGCTACATTTAATAAATAAACAATTGCATGAGGGTTTTCATTTTTTAAATTAGATATAAGCATGGTGGAGCGCATAAAAGTGTGGCCATTGTTTAAGGTATAGCGATAATTAAAATGATGACGAAAGATGTTTACTGAAAAGCAAAACCAGAAAAACAAAGACAAAAGCCAAAAACGTAAAGAACTAAAAATAATATCAAATAATATAACATAATTTAAAATAGTTACTAACCAGGAAGTCAGAATTACTTTTCAGACAATGTGCTACATGATCCAGTCGCCTGCAAACATATGGTACTTTTTTTTTTTTACTTTTCCTTTCCCCGCCCTTTTTTTTTTAATTACTCCGTAGATATGTTGGGCGATAAGCTATCGATGAGTTTCGTAATGGTTTCCCTATTAATTTGAAATTTGTTCATCTTTTATTGTGTGTCTTTCTAGATACACAGAGTTGTCATTGTCTTCCAAGAGATTTCTCTGTTTTCTTACGACTGGTAGCCTCTCATTCGAATGTCATCCAATCTGAAATAACCGTTGGCATGTGTTGCTGTTTACTTTCAAAATTTCCTGAAGTAGAATAGGAAAATAAATATAAATTTATTAAAAGTGTATATTTTTTATTCAACAGACTTTTTTCTCAATAAAATTATACGACACTAAAAAAAGAATAAAAAAAAATGTCTTCCTATAAAATTGGTGGTTGCAACCAACTTGTAAATCATCTATTAAATTTGTTTTTACCTCTTTCGAGCATAAGTCCAACCAGTTTGCTTTTTGCTGTATAAGACTTCAAGTAACATAGCTTGCAACCTAATGTCACTATTGTTCAATAACGTGTATATAACAACACAATACAATGGCTAGTTTCTACAGTGAAGAAAGAAAGCTACTGAAGAGACGCAATTTCTTTTAATTGATTGTATCAATTCGAAATAAAATTAAAGTAAAATCAATCGAAGTTTTGTAAAAATAAAGAGATTTTTGCTACAAAAAACAAAAAACAAAACAAAACAAAAAACAAAACAACTATCATCCTGATGGATATTCGAGTCTTTTTGCATGAACACTTAACATAGTATAACTCAGTTTTGTTTTGATTTTAAACAAATTTTGGAAACAAAAGCTTTTTTTTTTTTGCTTTTTGGTACCAATTTAAAACTTCATGTATTTAGCATTATAAAATATTTTGAAACAAAAGCGCTAAAATGCTTTGAGTTTATAGACTCTGCTAAAGAACTGTGATAGATTTAGAAGAAAAAGAATAGTAGAAGAAAAAGGGAAGGAAGGTTTTTGAAAGAAAAACAAAAAACGTTTTTTAAAAGCATTAAACTTAGAACAAAAAGTGAAGAGCCAGTTTTTGAGTTCTCCTTCTAAACAGTAACCATCACTTTGCATGAAATATCTAATCTCTTGACAATACACCAAAAGTGAATTATGGCTGCCCTCGTTAAAGGAAATAAAGAAAACAAATTCGACAGATAATTAAAATAGATTATTGCAGTTATAACTAAAGTTATTGCATTTTTTATGTTTATCAGTTACCAATAACTGCAGCTGCATTATGACAACTGATGGTCGCGCAATATTTATTTTCTAAATCATTTTGAAGATGAGTTTCAGTATCTATGCCTTTTGGGTACATTTTACTTGTAAAGAAGAAATCTAATGACAACTTTCCGGGATTATTAATTTTACTAATCTATCATTAAGGACATGTTAATATTTTCTTGCAATTCTGATATCAAACATTTATTTTCCTCTGTCCATTGTAACAATCCCGCAAATCTAACACTCATTACTTGAATTTCATCATTTGTGACCTTTATCTAGTTTTATGCTCTGAACTTTATGCATAAAAAATTGAATGTCAAAAAATATTTAAATAGCGACAAATAAACTATAATTTTATACACATGCATACGGTCAACAGTGCGAAAAGAGAATGAAGATACAGTAGAAGGTTCTCTAGAAGATAATGTATACACAGTTTTTTTCCGTGCATGCATCTATCTATCTATCTATCTATCTATCTATCTATCTATCTATCTATCTACAATTATAGATATCCAAGATTGTAATATTTCGAACATGTTTTTCCGATTTTTGAACAAAAAAAATTCAGTTCGTTCAAGTTTCCACAGAAAACTAAAAAACAAAATATCGAATGAATTAAACCGCAGTTTATGGGAAATTACGCATTAGATCTTTGCAGAGTTATACGGCCAGAGGAAATAACTGTTAATTTTTATTATGTCACTGTCATGTAGAGAAAGCCCAAGAGATTTTGTAACTTCGGACGCTAAGTATGCTGCATTAGTTTTCTTTCATATTATCTAGGACAGATTAAAAAGAAAGCACACTTTCTTAAAATGTGGTGGTATCTTTATCTGGTGTAAATTATTTTTAATGGCTTGTTTCATTCATATATATATATATATATATATATATATATATATATATATTATTAGCTCTTATTTACATTGAGCTCTCTGGATTTTATCCTCCTTGGGTCTACCCATACGGATTACCTAGTTTTTCGCAAACTAAATATATATATATATATATATATATATATATATATGTGTGTGTGTGTGTGTGTGTGTGTGTGTGTGTGTGTGTGCCTGGGTGCGCGTGTGTTTAAGTACATATAGATATTGATGTATAAATACCTATGTCTATATTTTAAATTTGTAAAAAATATCGTTAGAACCGAGGGAATACAGCGCATACTTTAGGGAATTGATAAAGAAGTTGGCATTTACATAAATTATATTAAAATTTAGCGAGCGTTTGAAACCGGATTTAATGTTACTTATTTAAAAAAAAAATGAAAATAAATTAAAAAAATATTTTGGTTATTATAAAGATGTTAAAATATTAAGATCAAGCTTTTGACCTTTTATAATCTTGATTAATTAAATTAAAATGCATCTTTCAAGTATGTGAGTGTTTGTGTGGAAATATTTATATATGTGTATGTGCGTATGCCTGTGCAAGATTTGCTCATACAACTTAAATTATTTGCGTTTAATCTGTTCATTTTTATTTTATTTTATATAAGTGTAAGAATATTATTTAAAATGAGGCATAAAATGTTTGCTCAACGCCCTTCCATCCGATAAATTCCCCTGACGTAAGTGGTCGATTGATTGATGTACATCAATTAACGCCTCTCAATCAGGCCCAAAACCAAGCACCACGGTTGGAAATGTCTCTCTTAAAAATATTTCTGATAAAAAAGTAAGTAATGTTTCTTTCAAATTACATTAAGTATGCTTTAAATTTTCTAATGTTCCTGAAATAAGTCTAGAAAAAGGTGTATCTGAATTTTACATGTTTTTTAAACTGATTATTTTGATTTTGTTTACAAAATCAGAAAAATGGCCGACACAATCGATTTTACATAAATTTTATTGACTAAAAAAACAACAAAAAAAAAACAAAAAATAGAAAAAATCTTTAAATAAAATTTTTAACATTAAGGGAATGATTAAAAAATCTGAAAAAATATTAAAAAAATACTTTGGCATTTTATCTTAATAGTAACATAAACATTAAGACGTTAAAAAAATTGTTTTATCAAGTTTGGGGCCTTTTTTCTTCATGCTATTCTGTTTTTTTGGCGAAGTGTTGGCCATAACTATCAACATCGATTAGTTCTTTACAAGCAGCTGATTAAAACAGGTTATCTTTTCAAATTTGAAACTTTCTTATTAAATTACCTTGCTCGCGTCATGGTAATAATAGAAAAATATTTATACCGTCTTGAGAAGAATGAGTCGAACTGGTTTGGCAAAGATATTCACTTATAACTTTGAATGTCGTCTCTGCCAGCTTCAGTTGGTAGACGTAGTTGTAATAAGAAACTTTGTATTTTCAGACAGTGAGAAGAAATATCACATGGGCAACAGACACGCATACAGGTTTGCGCGCAAAAAAAAAAAAAATAGTTGCACAAAGCGATTTTTAAAAAATGCATGCATTTTTATGCAGAGATATTCATAGAAATACGGTTGAGACTTTTTGAATGCTTTGATAGTTACTTCAAGAAATTCAAAACCAATTATAACACCCTAAGCGAAAAAGAATAGCATCAACGTAAAAAAAGAAGTAAAAGCATATGAGGGAAGAGGAAGCGTGTTTGGTCACTTTGACTTCATAATCCGACAACAAGCGGGAAAATTAGTATTTTATGCTAAGTTGAAATTTGTTATTATTACGATTCATCAACAGAAGATTTGTGTTCGCTCAAAAAGACTAAACAATAAATACTGGCAACAAAAATTTGTAGGATGTTAAATTACTTTTGCTTTTATTTTTTAAAACATTAAAAATATAAATGTAGTTTTCTTTGAGTTTCTTATTCTAATTGTCATAATTTCGATAAACATTTCTCTTTCATTCTCAATTAATTAATACTAATTGTTATTGTTGTTACCCTGATATCCAAAGTTGGGATGTCATATAGGTGAATCTGTGGACGGAAAAAAAGTGTTGCCTAGAGACGAGATGTAAAGGATTTCATTTGTGTGGTTATGTGAAAACTTGTAAATATTGATGTGTGCCAATGAAGAATGAACTTATTCGAGAGAAAAAGAAGTTGCTTGTTTGCACGCTAAAACGACATACAAGAATCAAAACAAACACATTCACTTGCATTTTTGCAAACACAATCGAGACAGATTTACAGTGTTACACATTTGTTTTGTATTTGCACATTATATAATGTATTTATTTACTAAAATCTGCCAGAACGCGCGTGTACACAAACACACACTCTCTAGCATATGTCAATGCTGTAGATTTTCTTATTACGAAAACTTAAATATCAATTTTCAATTTAAAAAGAGTAGATTTTTTTGTTCTGAAATGCAAATATAAATTTTTGTTCTCGGCTTTTTTTGCTTTTTTTAAAAGTCCTCACTCCTCTGTGTTTTTGTCTCACAAGTTTTCCCTCTTTTCGATTTTAACGAGAATTAAGGCAATATAACACGTGAACAATGTGTACGTGGATGCACGTGCTTGTGAATGTTCGCGGCGTGTGATTTTATGAAAAAGTTTGCAATTAATTAGTTATTTAAGTACTCTTATATTGTGTTGCGTTTGAAATCGGGATTTAAAATAATAATAATAATAATAATAATAAACAGTCAGTTGTGAAAACTCAATGAGTGAAAAAAAAAAGAAAAGAAAAAAGAAATAAAATAATAATAATCTCACAATTTTGTGTTTCTTCTTGGAAATTTCCTATCATGGTTATTCCCTTTCACGACGGACGCATACGGATTTTTTCCTCGGCTCAAGGAGACACATCTCTGTGTTGCCGGCAAACTATACTAAGAACTTGCTTTTCACTACTCCCCGTAATAAGGCAGCAGCAGTACTAACAGTAGTTGTTAGAAAAATAGGAGTAATAGTAGTTTTAATTATAATGATGCTAGTCGTGGTAGTAGAAAAAGGGCTGCTTACTGTTTTGGTAGTAATAGTGGTAGTAATTGTAGTGTTGGTGATAGTAGTAAGTAAAGTGTTGTGAGTACTCGGCTGTGTTTTCGGCGCGTGGAATAAGAGCGCCTTTTTATCAAGTAGCTGGTCGGTCGGTAGCCACTGTGTTGTGCCCTTGTGCTTTTTTTTGTGACCGGCATTGGGTTAGTTGTAGGAGGGAAGGTAAGTGGCTAAGAACAGCACTTGAAAATTATGACTTAATAAAAAGGGCAAATTAGAAAAAAAGAAAAATTATTATGTAGGTGGGGAAGTTTGACAAAAATACACGAAATAATGACATGAGAAAATGTAAGGGAAACGAAAAAGGGAAAAAACATCATAAAGTAAAAGAATAGCTATTTTACTCTTCTTGCCGATATAGCCGAGTGATTTTGTTTTCAGTCTATCAAAGCTGAATTTCTAACCGAGGAAGTTTACTTAAAAAGTCAATAAAATAAGACTAAAACTTCAACGATCAACAAAGAAGAATTACTATGCATATTTAAATCTCTTTTAATAATAATTAATTAACTTTTCAATTGACATTTAAAAGTTTTTAGAACTTTGTGTTCACAGTCAGAGAAAATTTTGTTAATAGGATTCAGATTGAGATAAAAATACACAAAGCAAAATTTGTTCATTAAGCAATTTTAAGGCATAAACATAAAACAAGTAATTCCATGGAACATATTTGGAGCTAACAATTAAGAAGTATCTCTTAATTATTTTCATCTAATACTTTGTTTAAATTTAATTATCAGAATTAATCGAAATCACATTCATTAGACTCTAGTGAATGTTAGAGAGAGGTTATCCTTCTTAATAATGAATAAGAGGCGGATCAATCATCTTAACTGTCTTCTATTTAGAAGGATAAGGCGATCGTCTGTTGAGAGAATTTCTCAGCCGTTCTCGACCCTTCTTGTTTATAACAGTGTCTGTTAAAAGAAATAATTCTTTTAAGTTAAGAATCCGATTATCATTAGTACGTTTGATGAAGTTATAAAATTGTTTATACTTAATCTGGAACGTAATAAGAATAATATAGTTCACATAAAAAAGAAGAGCATAAACAGGTGTTCTATCTTGAGTACCTTCGGCATAGAAAGAAAAAAATAGATGGAGGGTGTGGGGAGAGAGCGAGAATAAAATAGTAGGGTATACTAACGCACACATATTTCTTGTGTTTACTTTTGCTGTATTCAATTGATGTCAGTATCAGCTAAAAAAACAGGTGTCTAAACTGAGCTAATATTCCAAGTCATTTTTTGTAGCTTTCATAGCACTGTGAAATTGCCAAAATCCTAAAATGATTAGTTCGTGGTTGAGGTAAACTGAAGTCATCGTAGTTAGAAAACAACAACAACAACAACAAAAACAACAAAAACAAAAACAAAAAAAATCGACAACAAAAACAAACAACAAAAACAAACAAAAACTGCAGTTTGCTATAAAAAAATCATTGGAACTGTTTATTTGTTTTTGCTGAAATCACTCTCCCGCAAGAATTAAATTTGAAAAAAATATTTTGTGAGTTTCGATAATTAAAACATAAATAGTACTTCAACTATATATAATATTAGGAAGCAGCTTACAGAAATGTAAAAAGAAAGAACAAAAATACCATAAAATAGCAAAATACACAAAAATCACTTTATTCACCAATTAGACATTTTTAGACGATATTACAAAAATAATACATAATAATTTATTTATGCCAATTGATTACAGAAAATATTGTGTAATACAATCAAAAAGCAATTTTAACATTTTACAAAATTGTGTATCAACAAAGTCTGAATAATACTTTACAAAAATGTGATTTTTAGAGAAACAATAATGTTGATAATTTTTACAAAATTTATTGTGATTTCCGTTACCTGTAAAATTTGTTTCATGGAAGATGAAGAAAATACTTATTTTACTATGATACAATAATAGACATTACCAATACACATAGTTTTAAAATTTACATTAGCAAGAACACAAAAATAATTAACAGCATAATCAATTAAATATATGTAAAAAGAAGGAAAATTGAAAATAAAAAAAAATATCTGGTATCCCTGTGATATCCAGTGGAATTTTAAATTACAGCGATCGATTTATTTAAAAAATGTTTATATTCTTGAAAATAAAAACTAATATTATTAAATATTTTCTCTTCTGTGGGGTAATCTTTTTCTTGTAACATAGCTTGCTATATACAAAGGTGACATTTTTCAAATTTAAAAAACGATTAAAGATATTCTTTTTGAGAAATTAAATCTCAAATGTTATGGTCAAGGTAAGGCGATCCTTATACCAGGCCCGGCAATTATGCCACTGGGGTCCACGACGGATGCGGACATGTGGAGACCTAAATTACTACTAAATAACAATTACTGAGAAAATTTTAGCAAGGAACTTGTTAATAATATCCAATAATTAGTTAATTAGCAACTATATATATTAGAAAGCATCTTACAATTATTGACTTATTTCCATAAATACAAATGTACAAAGAACAAAAATACCATAAAATAACTAAATGCACAAAAATCACTTCATTCTCCATTAAACTAGACATTTTTAGATAATATTGCAAAACTGAACTGTTATAAAATATGTACCTCCAGAACTTTGTCTTTATTTTCCAAAATTCATTTTCTAAATAGCCTGTGGTAAATTCGCTAAACATAACACAATTAAACCCTTTGTTTAGCAAAAAAACTGCAAACAATTAAGCCATTACATGTACGTTCAATGGCTAAATAATATCTCTTGTTAATGATTTCATTCTTTTTCCTGGCTTTATTCCATTCTTTTTATAATTGTTTCAAACGTAGAGAGAAATAACAGATGTTAATCATCTAAATCCGATATCATCTTTTTCTGTGGATCATTTTTCTTAGTGTCAACATATATTTCTTTGACACAGAATTTTACAACATTTTTAAAATTTTCAATTAAATTAATTATTTCTGCAGTATTCTCCCCATTTAATAATGGGTGTGTTTTAATGGCAGCTACAGTTTGATCACAAAAGACTTTTAAACAATGTGGAAACATTTTGTCGCTCAGCAGATTATTTAATTATTTTATTACATCAACATTATAATTTCGTATAAAAAGTTGCATCTAATTTTGTAACTGGGATCATTTTAAGTAAAAATCTAGGTCCATCATTTAAAAATTTTACCATGAATGCCCAGTGCTGTTTTTGCTAATCCCTCAGAATTTTCAGCCAAACCAAATAAATTTTCTTCCATGATTTTGTAGAGAAATTCTGACATACTCTTCATTAATTAAAAGAATAAAAGAGTAAAATTCTACTAAAAATGTCATCCAGAAAATTAAAGTTATCTAATTTTGAGACTTTTGATGCCAAAGCTGATAATGTTCTTACACTGGGTAACTTAAAATCATCCTGAAGTCTGATATATAATGACTGAGATGTAATAAAATATTCAAATGTCCTGATAAGAACATCAGAATTATAATGTTTTGTCCCAATCCTTTGTGGTAACATAACATTAATATGTTCTTTTAAATTTTTTCTTACCAATTATTAAATTACTAAGATAACGAATTGCTTCATTGATTTTTGAAAAGTGCTGAAACATTGATATTCGACTTTTTGAAAGCGAAACAAATTGTTGGATATATACCAGCATGGTAACATTCGAATCTCAAGTATTCAAAAATTTTAATTAAAATCATAGATTAATACATCCAGTGAAAAAAAATAAGTAGACTAGATGAACAACTGATTGTTTGATTTATAGCATGTAAGTCCTGAGACAAAATCCTATTGATCAATATTCTGATACAAATTTTCAAAAGTGAGGATTTTGTCCTTTTCTAGAAACTGTGCCAACTCATCATTTTGCACATTTTGCACATTTTGCACATTTTGCACAAAAGCAGAAGTTTTATTTGTTGTTCTTGGTTTTGGTTGAGGACTATGTAATACACTTGATGGCAAATGATCAAATAGTGATAGCGGATTTCTGGGTCATAATTTTCCTCTAATAACCACTGTCTCATAATCAAATGGAAAATGCCTTTCACAAACAACAGTATTTGGTTTGTCAGGGGTGTTGTCTCGAGGTATTGCCTTTAATCATCGTTCTCGGCCATTCTGTTCTTGGGGAAGACGAAATACACGAACCTTATTTTGTTTATCATAGTTACCACAACAGCACATTTTGGCCATTTTGAGAAAAGATTTTGGGGTATTGAAATGAAAAAATATTAACAAAACTATTATTTTGTAAAAATTACATGGTGCTTTTAAAAAGTGTATGAAACTTATATTCCAAGGTCTGGAGGATTTGAACCTCAGAATGTAGGTTTCAGAATTGAGAATTTAAAGATTGTACGAATGTGGGAATTTGTTATCTTTTAGAGATTAACTTGTATTAAGAAATTTCAGGACGAAGGAATTTAGGATTCAGACATGGGAATTTTAGAGTTTGGAATATTAAATTTCGGATAATCGTAATTTATGGGGTGAGAATGCAGATCAATCATCTCCTCCTCCATAAAATAGGATTATCTAAACAAAATTAATCAGTTTAATATTTTTACATTATATTTATTTTTAAATTTACTGTAAAAATATTAAACTGGTTAATTTTGTTTTACATTTTTAACAGCAATGGGAGTAAAATTCAAAATATTTTTTTTTAAATACACGTAAATAATTATTTAAAAAAAATTTCTAAGTCAATATATTTGTTGTTATGAAGAATAATATAATAGAAAAATATTAAATTAAATTTTTATTCAATTTTTTTCAAATGGGCATTTCTGTATAGTTAAATAGGAAAATTAGCAATGAAAAACTTACATTCATTTTTACAAGAAGGGTTTCATTATACTTTACGAATTATGAAGAAAATACAAATTATTCAATAAAATGAATTTTATAATCAAGGCATTTGTTATTATGGAGAAGAATAATAGTATAAAGAAAAAAAATTAAATTAACTTTCTGTGACAAAATTCTTAATAATGACATTTTTTGTGAATTTCACTGTTTAAAATAATCGCAAAAAAGTGAAAAAGAGAAAGACGATATTGACAAGGCAATAATGTCGTCTCTTTTACATTTTTGTGGTATATTTTTAAGAATAGCTGTAAAATATTAAATTTATTACTGAATTTACTTTTTGACATTAACTTTGTGATAAATTCTTTAATAAGTATCATTTTCATTAATTTTTCAGCAAAATTCTTAAAGCCACTTGTGAATTTCGTACCGAAATATTTGTTAAAGATAAAATATACAAAATTCAAATAAATTAAACATTATACTTACTTCAGTTCATTAAATAATAAACATAAGTTAATCCAAAGTTGAAAAAAAATTTCATTTCTTAATCCAATGCCAGCAACAAACTTTCGGGTGTTAATTGTTCGCTCCCGGTCGCTCACTGGTCTAAACATAGTGTAGAGGCCTGAGTTAAGGATCGCCTTGATTCATATACAAATCTCCATCTTATAAATATCAGTTGACTAGCAGCATGGCCCGGCGTTGCCCGTGCTTGATTCAAAAATCGTACGACTCATACAGCAATCGCTACCACTTGACTTAAAATATTTTTGCCCTTCCTTGCCTTTAAAGGAGTGCCCTTTGCCGTACTGATGTTGCTACATGCCTTACTTCTTGCCTATCTTACACTGCGAATTTTTTCTAAGCTCTATACTAAACATGAAATTTGTTACAAAAAAGAACTAAACAAAATCGTTAAACACAAAACGATCAGCTTTAAAAAAGGACTCGTAATTGGAAAAACCGAATGAAAAAAGAATGTTAACAACAAATACTTTTACACACCCGACCCAGTTCTGCGGAATCAGAATCAATGTTGAGTTTAAGCAAGCGAATGAGCCAATTGGAGTAAAGTGCCATGCAGATTTAAATTTTTCCCAATTGTGACGAATGCAGCTATCGATTTTTTTGCATGCTAGCATGCTAGTTAACATTCGTGTCAGTCAGCTGTTGGCTCTCACGCTGGCCAATAGAATCTTCCTGCCTATTCGTGGTTGCCAGCTATAGGCTCTTACTCTGGCCAGTAGAAAATGGCTGCAAACTACATGAAAACTGCCGTAGAAGCATGAAAAAATCGATTATTTCCACTATCGATGGGAATTGGGAAATGCAAAATCGGTCTTCGACTATCTGCTAACTTGGAGCATGTGCATGTAAATTTTGGTGCAAATCCGTCGAAAATTACGGCCGTGCATTCGTTACACACACATACACATCCTGCCTTTTATAGATAGAGATACAGTTGGAGGTTTAACAAATCTTAACCTCTTGCTGGGATTTGTATTGTTTGAATATTAGCCCAAAACCCAGCGTACTTTCTCCACACGCAGTACATCTCCTTCAGGAGGAGGGCTTCGTTTATGACTCCGAGGCGTCTCCAAAGAGGGACGTACCGAGGGGGCTTGGGAATTTTTGCGCAGAATAGCCATTAAACCCACTTTCCGGCATTGATAAAGTTCAAAATCGTCCACACAGTTTGTTTTCAACCATGCAACTTCTCACAGACGAAAGGCTGCAAACTTATTGCTACTCTGTTGCTATTTCTATAGCAAATGTTTATATGAAATCCATTCCTTAGTCCCACCAGTTTAGACTTTCACAGCTAGGACACACCATATCACGTACACAGAACCGAACCATCTTCATTCCCTTCATATTTCATTGATCAGAAGAAAGATACTTCCCCAACCACTACAATCTTAAGCTCTTCAAGTCTAGGGTCAACCGTTTTCTATCATACATATCCTCATAATCTGCACTTATTTCCCAAAATGCAACAACCTCATTCAGAAGCCCCTATCTTGAGTGGCTCTTGGGTTTTGTATTGGGTTGACATTTACTAAAATTATTAAGCATTGAAAAGATGCGTACCTTTGTAAACATGTAACTTAACGCTAAATGTTTCATTTTTTACGTTTACCAACTGTCCATTCACTTAAAATTATTTGTTTCTCGTCGGAATAAGCGTAATTATAACGTCCATGGCAGATGGTTTTTGTAGCTCGAAGAAGAGTCATTTTTCTCGACACGGATATGTGTAAGTGATTCAGTTTGTTATGTCTACGTAGGTAGGATGAAAAGTTCATAGGCTCATTATGAAGGGATGGTGCTACAGCTGTGAAATCTTGCATGAATTAATTTAAACTGTTCTTATGAATGACTGCATTCATTTTTTCTAGGTAAACTGACATCTGATTGTGCAAAGATGACTTCAAATGTAACTAGTAACGGTTTCTCTTGAAACTGGTCAATCCCTTTAAGCCAGAGACAAACCATGCAGTGGAAACATCCCTCCTTGCCTGCTCTAAAGAAGGGCAAGGTAATTTCATCTGCAGAGAAGGTAGTGGTCTCAGTTTTATGGATGGAAAAGGTATTATGTTTATTGACTTTAAAAGGGCTACATCATCAATGAAGAGTATTATGCCAACTTTCTGAGGTTGTGACAAAAGACTATCAAGACCAAACACCCAGGAAAAAGAGAAAAAGAGTTTCATGACGCTATTCACTCCGCCAGATATTTGGAAACGGCATGCTATACTGCTTGGTATTCGCGCCGGAAGCTCCAATACGAACATTTCAGAGTGTTTGGGTGTCAATCTGAAGACAGTGCAGAGGATTTGGAAAGAGGTGAATGAGGTCATGTTGTTTGGAGTGATCAATAGTGATGGCAATGTTATGCCTCCACTCATCTTCCCATAGCATTTCAAACTAAACACGGAGGCCTACACCAAGTGCCCTGAGGAGGTAGTGCTGCTCTGGATCAAGAGGGTGGCTGCTGGAAGACCCTATGTCTGACAACAGGACTCAACACCATGCCACACAAGCAGAACTCAGTCATAGCTGTCAGACAATTTCTGCGACCACATTACCCCTTACATCTGGCCACCTAACTCCCCAGACTGCAATCCCCTTGATTATTATGTGTGGGGCGAATTTGAGCGATAGACCAGCAAAATTCCTTTTAAGACCAAAGATGAGCTGAAGGCAAGGATTATGACAGCATTCACCAACTTAAACAAAGAGACCATCCAGAAGAGTTGCAGGAGATTACGAAGTCGTCTGAACGCCGTGGTTGAGGCCAATGGCGGTTTTACTGCATCAATTTCCTCTTTAGTATTTGAAGATATTTTTGTGTAATTTTGGTAAATATATCTGTTAAAATGAGATGCCAGTGTTATTTTCATTTCTGCGTAATTTAGACGACAATTTATGCATCGTATCCTATCTATCCATCTCTCTCTCTCTCTCTCTCTCTCACTCTCCATATATATATATATATATATATATATATATATATATATATATATATATATATATATATATAATACACATCTACGTGCGTATATATATATATATATATATATATATATATATATATATATATATATATATATATATATATATATATATATACACGCACGTAGATGTGTATTATAGATTTTTCGTGCAAATACCCTTGGGAAAGGTATGCTATGAATTAAATAGCAAAGTTTGGCAACCATTGTAGGAGAAGGACAAATCTGAATTCAAAACCGTAACGACCAAATCAAAGGTTGCCCTTTGGTAAGGCATAGCACCCGGAAGCCATCCCTACCGGAATTACGACGAGGGTTAAGCATGTTGGATGTGGTCAATAGCAAAATTTAACAGACCAGATTATTGACATTGAAATGGTGTTATCCTTCAATGGATGAGAGATCTAATTATTCCGAGTCAGATGGAATTTTTGGGGAGACATACGGTAGCATCTTGCATTTCCTAGTATATTCTCAACCGACATATGGCACACGTAAACAGCACCAGATAATCTAACTTATCAGATCTGACAATCTAACTTAGGTCGTTAGTTAGGAGCTGACTAATAGATAACAGATCTAACTAATGGATAATCTAACTTACCAGATTAGACAATCTAACTTACGCCGTCAGTCGGGAGCTGACTAACAGATAATAGATGTAACTAATGAATACAACGACCTACGTTAAATTGATTTTGGGGTTTTCAATTTGTAGGGATGTTGCTTTTACTAATGACCATACATTTTGTCTTCTTACAAGGGATAGTTACCGTAATTACTCATGTATAATACGCCTTCATCTATAATACGCACCCCTAAAATTGTGCTGAAAGTGTGGGAAAAGACTTCTAATCACGCATAATACGCACCCCTTGTTTGGTAATCAAACCCTATAAATTGTACCTCTCCAATTATTTACGGCCAGCTCTTCCTACTCTTATTAAAAATGATTTCAAACATAGAATAATATTATTCTAATTTAGTTTTATGATAATTATTATTTGATTTTACATTTGTAAGTATTGTTAGGTGCATATGATTGTATTTGACAGCCTTATGGGGTCGCAATCTCTGAATATTTGTGTCAAATTGTCGTATGTTTGTGGTGAGTAGTTATTTCGCAACTGAAATCGATGAAACGGCAATTTTTTAAAGATTTTTTGTAGCTGTGCATAATACGCACCATTGATTTTGCTTATGTTTTTTTTTAGAAAAAAAAATTACTTATTATAAATGGGGAATTACGGTAATCCTACAGAGTAAGTGCTTATATCATATTGTGTTATCACTTCAAAAGTTTCTGAACATTAAATTTTATTCCAGGAAATGCAAAGCATTTAAAAAATTGAACTATATCGAAAAAATTAAAAAAATATTGTTGTGAAGATTAATGAACAAAAATTATAATTAATAACTTTCCCAACAAAAAAAACATCTTATTGTTAATTGAAATAAAAATTTCCATTTGATTACCTTAAATGATGAAGCAGTATTTATTTTTGTATTTAAAATTAAAATTCAAGCAAAGCTAAAAATTGAGCAGGACTGAAGGTGCTGATCTTCACTATGCTGACATTAACTTAGATAGTCACATTCAATGACCCAGTCACTCTTCTTTATTTTCTAACATCACATTTATACTAAAGCTTTCACAATCAGAAAAAGCTAACTTGCCGTAAATAGATGTGGAAAAAATATATACCGGGAGTAACAGCAAAATTGTCCAAATCGTATAACATACTAAACTAATTAGGTTTCTTTTTTTCAGGTATTCAGATTTTCGCCATTTTGACACTATTTGTCGTAAGAATCACAGAAAAACCCTTTGCGTTATTCAACTAGAAAGAAAACGGGTTAAAATCATTTTGTGTCAACTCCACTGTCTTTCAAAATGAGCAGAGGTGAGAGGAAAAAATAATTCAGGCATTTTCCATTCAAGAAACCTCCAGAGAAACGGTGAATAGGTTTAAAAAAGAGGGGACAGTAGAGAGGAAAACTGGATCAGGAGGTCATAAGAGGAAGAGCGATCATCATTTAAACTTAGAGCTAAAGATATCAATTAGAAAAGATCCAACTCAATCCATAAGACGTTTTGCACGTGAGATAGAAGTTTCAGCTATGACAGTCCAAAGATCAATGAAAAAAGACTTAAAAATTAATTCGTATGTGGAATCTGTGAGGTACCTTGTTACTTCAGGAGAGGAATTTAGAAGGTTAGAGAGGGCGAAGATCATCTTAAATAAGTTTGAAAATGATCCTGGAATAATCTCTCTCTCTCCATATATATATATATATATATATATATATATATATATATATATATATATATATATATATACATTCATTTGAACTTTATATCAATCCTCCATGAGGTTCCGATCCTTAGCTATGATTAATTAATGCTGAACATATCATTTTCGTTTATGATCGATTTCATCACAATTCTTCTGTTATGCTTGGAGAGTAATTATACATTCTTATTGTTCAAAGTAGAGATCGATAGTGTTATAAAATCTTTGGAGAATTCCAATAAGATATCTTTAATAATTTCTAAGATATAACGGTTCAAAGCTTAATCAAACAATTGGACAATTTTGTTTTTACACGATTTGAACAATTTTGCCGTTACACCCGGTATATGAACGAAAATTGTCCACATCACCGAACGTTGCGTTAAGACATCTAAAACTAAAATGCCACAAACAAACAAACAAATAAAAAAATCATTTTAAGGTTCACTGTATTTACATTCTCTAGTCAAGTTAAACTAACTTTAACATAGCAAAATGAAACCTATCTTAACTGGGCTAGGGCGACAAATCTATCTCAGAAAACCAAAATCACTTCAAGATGCTACTCTAAGTTAGTCCTTTTCATCATAAGACAATTTTGGGTCAGTTTTTCAGCCTGTACCTTTTTCTCTCGGGCAAGGTGCAGAGAGGTGAACAGTCTCCCCATAGTTCCAGATGGCAATACTGTTGATGGTTTTCGGATCGATCATTATATCAAACCGCCACTCCTTCATATTCAGTTAATACTCACAACTATTATTTTCCCAGATTTGAGGAAAAAGACCGCCAAATAACACAATACTGAAGACTTCGAATGTCTCTACCCTGGTCTTGCGCTGGCTCTGGTATTCAACACAAACTATACTTTATTGAATAATTCCCTTTTTTATCAGTTTTTTCGGCGTGGACAGTGGCATATCCCATAAAGTAAATATTGCTCGTTTCACGGCTCATAGAACCACGCTCGACAGTAACTTGGTCACAGTATTTATTAGATTTGACAATTTTGTTTATCCTCCTCTCCACCGTGTATCTAGACACAGCATTACTTTGAAGATATTCAGGTAGATTGATTAACAATCATTCCTCTTTACTTATCTAAATTCACAGTCTATCCTGCCTCAGGAATTCTATCACACCAATTAAACATGCACATGATTATTCCTTATAATAGGTGGAAAACCTCACACGTCATTTTCATTGTTTGTTACTTGTTATGCTCATTTCCTTGATTCTAATCGTCGTTCTTTTCTTTAGTCTCGTTTTCATCTTATTAACTGTTCATTTTTCCGGCGTTCTGATTGAGGCTTAAACAGCTTTGCCTAGTTCCTTGGCATTCATTTTTAAACACAAATACTCAAATTCTTTAGTTAGCAAAAGCTGCTCGAGCGTCCCAGTTCATGTAAATACACAGTTAAAAAGTTTCTTCTTTATCGTGTAATAAACTTTCATATTAAATATCATAAATAGAAAACAAGTCAATCATCTAAAGTAAGGGCTAGAAATAAGTCGCAAAAATTAACTCACCGAGTTTTCAGAATGACTAATGCAATATATCAAATTAAATAATGATCATGTAACTTCGTACAGAAATTTAATTCGCTATTCAATGAGACTGTGATATTTTTCAATGCTAAGAAATCATATTTTTAATACATAACATTCCAGGAGAATAAAAAGTAAATACTTCATCAAAAGCGATGCTATATAATACAGATTTTTAAATTCGTGTTAACAATGACACAATATTGAAAAAAAAAAGTCTATACAAAATCTGTTCCCAATAAAGACAAATAAACTTTCTGAATGTGTACGTGTCCTGATTTTGTAATTTTTAAAAGAAAGTCAAGTCGAAAATATTCAAATTAGGTAATAGAATATATTTAATGAAAATAATAAAATTGAAGATGATCCTACTTTGCACCTGGTAACCCAGCTTAACAAGACAATGGAAGAAAAGGCAAATACGGAGAAACGTGTTGTGGCAGGTATACCAATCTTCAGTCGCACTCAGTTGCCAGTTTTCAGTATTGAAAAGAGGTTCACTGCAAAAGACAACTTTTATGTTATATATATCGTCGAATTTCTCTGAGAAACATTGGCAGTATACGATCTTGAAAGAAGATACGAAAATATTAGACGATACAGGCATAAAATTGGCTTCGAGAAAATCAATAAAATTATTTGCATAAAAATGAAAATTTTGTATATAAGAAATTTATATTCTAACGACTGCGTTTTGTGTAAACATAGAAAAATAAAATCACAAATAAAATATAGACTCTTACATTTCTTTACAATGTTGACATATTTGAGAATCAGTTAAAAAAATAACAACAAAAACAAAACAATGTCCCGTAAACTTTTCATTGTTTTATATTAAGTATTTTTTTACGCATAACCAGCATCTCTCTCTCTCTCTCTCTCTCTCTCTATATATATATATATATATATATATATATATATATATATATATATATATATATATTGGATCTCCACAAAGAATGTAGACTTCATGATGTTCCTGAAATAGTCCTTAAGAAATGTGCTCATGAACTGACACCTGTTCTCTTTAAACTCTACAATATATATATATATATATATATATATATATATATATATATATATATATATATATATATATATATCTTTGTGAGGATCAAGTATGTATATATATATATATATATATATATATATATATATGTGTGTGTGTGTGTATATATATATATATATATATATATATATATATATATATATATATGTATACTGGATACCCACAAATAATAGACCTTAAGAAATGTGCTCCTGAACTGGCTCCTGTTCTCTCGAAACTGCAATAAAGGCCTTGCTGTTTCTTGCTTTCCAGCTTGTTGAAAATCCTCTTCTGCAGTTCCAGTCTTTATGATCAATATGAACCTTCTAAATGATACTTTCTCTCTTTTTTGGCAAAGTATTAGAGTCTCTAATCAACTTTGAATTGATTAGGCATCTCTACTCACAGGGTGTCACATAAGCAATATGGTTTTCACATCTCTAGGTCAACTGCTGGTTTGTTAACGATTACTGCTGAATGAATCTATCAAGCTTTAGATAAGAATGGTAAAACTCGGGCTGTTGCTTTGTGTATCTCGAAGACATTTGACGGATTTTGGCATACTGATCTTCTTCACAAATTCAAAGGTTATGGTATTTCTGGCCGAATGTTTGAACTGATTCGATCTTTCTTATCTAATTGCGAAATTAAAGGTGCCTCGAACGGCCACTTTTCTAGATCTTGTTAAATTAATGCAAGCATTCCGAAGTCTCTATACTTGGACCTAATCTTCATCAACAATCTTCCTGATTATATCAGTTCTCAATTCGGTATCTGTGCTGATAACACAACTATTTACTCCTGTCTTAATAGTAAGTCTGATCGGTTCGATAAAAGCCAAATTGGAAGCTTTTTTTTTTTTAAGCGTATTACCCCAAGCAAGGCTGGAGGCCACTATCACGCAAGGGGTTATAGAAGGGTTGGAGGAAGAGCAGATAGGAGTGGTAAAGGAGAGGATGTGGAGAAAGAGAAATACAGTGTATCGATCAAGGCAAGGGGGTTACAGAAGATTTGGAGCGAGAGCAGATATGAATGGAAGGTGAAAGGATGTGGAGAAGGGAAGTGGATAGATCAAGGCAACTGGAGATGTCGATTGACGTTACACTTAAATAGTTGGAGATTGTATTTGTCAGGGAAACAGGAATAGGGAAGGGAGTTCCACAGGCGAGATGTGCGAGACATGAAGCTATTGGAGTAGAAGAGACGTCTACATCTAACAGTTTCAACGGTGAAGCGGTGGGAACGGGATGCCAGCCACGTAGGACGTTTAAATTCACGAGGCCTAGGGACAAGCGAAAGCAGCTCCTCGGAGCAATTACCGTGAAAGTATTTGTAAAAAAGACAGAGCGAGGCAACATCGCGTCTGTGAGAGAGCGACTGCAGACGAGATGACAGATCAGGGCCAATCACATTGCATATCCGTCTCTGGATCTTATCAAGAACCTGAGGCAAACAGCAGGGGCTCCAGACCATATATGGCAGCAATACTCCATGCAAGGGCGAATGGTCGATTTATAGACTTGGAGGATCGATTCCGGGGAGAAAAATTTCCTGGCTCGGCACAGGGAACCAACTTTCCTTGCGGTGGATGATGCAACTGACTCGATGTATTTGTTCCATCTCAGATCAGCGGACAGCGTGAGACCGAGCAGCCGCAGAGAGGAGCTCTCGAGAAGATGGTCTTCAGACATTCTAATCGGATGCAGGGATGGATCCTTGTGGTGGTTAATAGAGAGCAGTTTTGTTTTAGAGGCATTAAAGTTAACCATCCATTTCTCGCCCCATTTCACAACCGATTGGAGGTCCTTTTCTATTTGAACTGCCAGGTTAACTTTGTCAGCATCACTAGATTTGTGTTTGAGGCAGGAGTAAATTGTGGTGTCGTCAACATAGATGCCGACTTGGGAGTCTATGGCGTCAGGAAGGTCGTTTATAAATATGAGGAACAGAGTAGGGCCTAGGATGGAGCCTTGAGGAACACCTGCGTTAGTGGGATAGGAGCTGGAGATGAATCCATTGAGAACGACCTTCAATTCCCGGTTTGACAGGAATGATTGTATTAGGTCAAACAATCGACCTGTGATACCATAACCCTGGAGCTTGCGAAGAAGGCTGGCATGCCAAACTCTATCGAACGCTTTGGAGATGTCTAGGGCCACGGCACGAGCTGATCTAAAAATGATTTACAATCTGTTGTTATCTGGAGCAAGGAACGATTTGTTAATTTTAATGTCTCCAAAACGAAACTGCTCTCTATTAATCATCTGAGAGACCCCATTCTGCCTTCCATCAGCATGGCTGATGCTAACCTCCCGGAGAGTGAGACGTCGCGCCTTCTCGCGCTAAAGTTTCCCGCTGACATGAAGTTATAAGATTATATTGAATAAATTGCTAGGTCTGCTGATAAGAAAATTGGTTCTATCTTACATATTTATGAGTCTACCATTCTTCCTGGCTTTGAATATCGTTGCCATATCTTTTGCTCCTGTTATATGTTTAAAGATCACTGATAAAATCCAAAAAAGAATCTGCAATGTCATTGGTCCTGACCTGTAATCTCGGCTTCAGTCACTTTGCCACTGACGTAATGTATCTTCCTTGTGCCATATGTATAAATATTTCATGGTAATTATTCTGATGAACTTTTATCTATGGTACCTAGAGTTTATGAATTTAAGCGCAGTACTAAATTGGCGGTAAAGTCTTATCTTCTGCATTCTTAATCTCCGTCCTTTTTTTGTCCTTGAGCCTTAAGTCTTTTATTTTTCTTATATTTTTTGATATGAAATATCTGAACAAAGTCAATAAGATGGAATATCTGAAAACCAGTTGGTGGTTTAAAACTTTTTTATTCTGTTGTTAACGTTTCGTTCAGTTAAGAAATCATCAGAACAAGTTTAAATAAAAAATTTAAACATGCAACTGGTTTGCATATAATCCATTTCACCCCCCCCATATATATATATATATATGTTATATACCGTACCTATGAACAATAATGGGTATGTCCCAATCCTCATAAATACGTTGGACACTATTGTAAGTGGGGGCAATATGCTGTCCAAGTAGTCCACCACTAGCAGTGGTTTACCTACTTCACGCCGTTGGCGAGTATTGTATTTTGTTCATGTCATAAAGATTACCATTTCATTTCCAACCTCCGTTTTGGTTATTCCTCATTCAGTAACCCTTTCTAGGTTTCAACAATATATATATATATAGGTATTAATGTGGATAAATCAAATAACTAGATATCAGTAACAGTATATACAAATCTGTACTCAATTTAATATAAGGTATAAACAAAATAGTGCTCAATGTGGTTAGACAGAGCTAAGAAGTATATATTAATAAATATACATATACCTACGTTCGAGGTGCAACTTAAAGTTTTGTTGTTCTACCAACTCATCAGGCACGAATTATTACCTTTGATTAAAAAAATATACTGAGTCTCATAGGAGGAACGCTAAATTAAATGCAGATTCAAAGCTCAAATTTAATATAAACTTAATATATTCTTGGTGGGCAAATACAGAATATAGAGTGTAGGTAGGGGGCTATTGTAAAAGAAGGAAAAAAAGTCAAGGTTAAAGTTTAAAAGAGGAACGTCAGGTAACAAGATATATATATATATATATATATATATATATATATATATTACCTTTGCTAATCGATGAATTATTTCATTCAAATCATCGATATTCATAAAAATCCAGTAGTTTTGAGCAGTTTAAAATATCTATATTACTTAAGAAACGAAGAAAAAATATAAGTGACTACTTCAAATAATCGATAATCCTGTAAAAACAAAAAAACTTTCAGAAAAATTAATGCAACCATTGTCCAATTAAAATATAATAAAATTTAAAGATTTTATAACATTTAGTTTTAAAATAATATAAAGCGGTAATAGTTTAAAAAAATAATACAATATCATTTGTAAAATTAAACAATAAAAATGAAGTTTGTATGCTTATAAAATATGCATGCTTATTTCTATAATACTCACTAGTAGGATTTGTTTTCTTATTTTAAAATATGTACATAGTTTTACGAAATGGGATCGTCGCCAAGAGGTTTGAGCATTATCCATTCGATCCGGGTTCGTGTCCCACCATATTCAATTTCGAAGAGACGAAACTAACATTCAATCTGGGCAGAAGAAACTGTTTGATTTGTTAGCACGGAGTCATAAATCCCCAATTAATAGATCTAGAGATGGTGTCTCGATAAAAAATCCCCCACCAGCCTGGTTACTTGCGTGGGTGTATCGGGCGAGAAGAACACATCCTCGTCGATATTTATGATACACATGATATGGACTATTTGAAATAAGGATTTTGTTTCTTCGTATTCTCTGCGCAACTCTTTCGTATAATCTCGTCTGCAATTTATTCCTATCTAGTTCTTTCTATTTTGCTTTCTTATTTTTGAGTTTTTTGGTTTTACAGTTCATTTTTATTTTCATTGTCTCTCTATATAGAACAGAGAATGTCTGTCTGTCTGTCTGTACGTGTGATACCTTTTCACTCGAGACCCATCCAACCGACTTTGACCAAACTTTGCACATACATTCTACAATGTAAGAGATAGGTCCTTAGCGTAAAAAATCGATAATTTGTAAAAACTCAATAATCGATAAAGTCGATCAAAAATCGATACATTCAACCTTTTCCTCCGATTTCGTTCAAACTCTGTATGTAGGTTACTTACATCATGACGAGCTGAACGATACCACATTTTTATTTCTATGCTACTGCGTTTAGCGAAAAACCGCAAAAAACGAAAAATCGATTTCAACACAAATCGATTTCAACACAAATCGATTTCAACACAAATCGATTTCAACACAAATCGATTTCAATACAAATTTTAAACTAAAAACCCCCTCATTTTTGAAGCAATCTAATACAAACTTCACTCAGTTGTAGCCAACAATAAGTTGACTGAATTGTGTCCACCCATATAGCGAAAACCCGCATAAATGGCGAAAAATGGCAATTTTTACTGGTTTCTTTCTTATTTTTCGTTGATCTTTCAACAAATTTCCATCAGACTTAACAATTGCTTTATAAATGTATCCTCTTTTACATCTCTGGTAGCACACTTACAAATTGAATTTCAAAAACTGCAAAATAATTGTGGTCTTACTCTTGCCTGTTTTACCCCTTCATATCCTCGGCTAACTTTGATTGAATAACTACAGACAACTTCTGTTATATCAGTAACTGCATTAATTCAATATGTTTTTTTTAAATGAAAGTACTTTAAAGTAACTGAAGAAGATAGACTCTTTTACATCGAAACATGATGCTGATTTTGCTCCATTCTAATTGAACGCTTTTTCTGATCGACCAGCTGGTATGGCTGCTAGTTATTAAATAAAGAAATGTTTTCGAGAATTTTGAAAATGCAGTATTTCTGTTATGAAAATGTTCATATTTTTTGAGCGATAAGATGCAAGATATGAATGATGTGTGTATTAATAATATTAATAATGATTGCAGCGTCAGCAGTAGTCGAATTAGAGTTGCAGGAGGATAACTTGCAGGTTATTGTACACTACCAGGCGACAACTGGATGACCATAAAGCACCAGATCGTTTCCTGGTTGACACTCGATGTTAGGACGAAGCCATCCCGGTAACATCCGGGTCTCGTTGATGTATGGTAATATTGCGGGAAACCGAATATCCCACATACGGTCATTTGTAATTTTAAAGCCGACAGCCATCAGAATGACAAGAATCATTTGCGCTATTCAATCCATGATCACCTCTTTCCTTTAACGTGTGTTCTTTTTCCTTTTTCGTTGTTATTCTTTCATCTTTCCCTCTTCGTTGATTTCTGTTTGTTTTCTGATTTATTTCATTCACTTTCAGATGACATTTTTAATTGTTTTCTCACATTTGTTTTTGTAAGCTTGTTCAATTCCTATTGCCTGTTTATGTCAACGAACTTTTTGTCTCATCTTGTATTTTATCAACCCAAATCTGTTCGCATCACATCGAACATTCTGTAAGAATAAAGGAATATATATATATATATATATATATATATATATATATATATATATATATATATATATATATATATACTTCGGGTATAAGATATTAGCAAAGATATTAATCAGGCACGAGAGAACGAAGTTTATTCTAGCTTGCAAACAAAGTTATACAAAACATTTGATACTCGAGTTTTGTTAATGTCGGAGGCTAGAGGAGACAGCAAACTGAGACGCTTCTGACATAGCGAAAGCAAAAAGCGTTTTAAGAGATTCACAGAAATCCCAAGAAAGAAGAAACGTTTCGTGTTGCACTTTCATTCCACGGATTTCATAAAAAGAAAACACACACGCACGCACACACACACACACACACACACACACATACACACACACGCACACTAAACTTAACGCCGTCAGGAATTTAATACTTTTAAAAAGTTTCGTTTGCAAAAGAAAATATTTGTTTTTTACTCGTAAATAATCACTCTATTTTTTTTTTTGAATCACGTATGGAAATATCTGCTAATGAAATATTGCAAATTCTTTTATAAGGTACTTTCTTTAAGCTTTTATTGAATGACAACACAGAATAATAATTATAGTATTCACTCTCTTTTTCTCCCCCCCTCTCTCTCTCTTACATACACACACAGATTGGTAATGCCCTTACTTGTCTCTTAGAGATATGGCTTAAACAGTTTTTAAACTGAAAATAACATTATTGACTGGCATATGGAACCGCATTTTATATTAAAATTTTATCCATTTCACATTTCAGTTTTAAATAATTTGTGTATAAATGTGTCTTCAATGTTATTTTTATGGCAGTTCCATTTTTATATAAAATACGAACTGGAAAAATGCCCTCGAGTTAAAATTATAACGGGAAAATATTACGCAAACATCAAACAGTAGAGTAAAGCAAACGTATTAGAAAAGAGCAACAATATTAGAAAAGACTATATTGTTTTCCTTTTACGCTTTGTTAATCCACGGAAACTGAAACATTGGTGCAAAACAAATCTTATTAAAACTCTATGAATCAATTTCTCTCTCTCCCCCTCCCCCCTCTCTCTCTCTATATATATATGAATATATATTCAAAGTGCCAGAAACCCATACCATGGGTTGACCCAAGCCTTGTGAGTGAAATTGGGTAGACAGAACATTTGGGGGACAGTCGATAGCTGTACTAGCACGAAGTCACAAGTTATCGTGACAGAGGGTTTGATTGTGCTGACTTTGTTCATATTGCTGATAACACTAGATAACTCGCTCTCTCCCTGAGACAGCAACTAAGGTCTGCTAAGCATAGTTGCAGTATAAACCACAAGTGGGCTCTGTGGGTGGTGAACAAACAAATGTGCCTGAGCGAGCGTCAGAATTAGAGATTGGCTAGTCGCCCTAGTAGACGGGTATCCTGTGTTAGCACGAAGTCATCGTAGCCGAGAGCTTGAGCGTGCTGGCTTTGTTCAAATTAGATAACACGCTCTTTCCCAGAAACTGTAACTAAGGCCTGCTCAGCATAGTTGCAGTATAAACCACATGTTGAATAAACACATATGCGCCTGCGCAAGCGTCTTCAAACTGGGATTTGATTGCCGCCCTAGTAGACGGGTATCCCCGAATACGATTGGCCAGCTATACATGCATGTATGACTAAATAGTTAGAACGTTATAGTTCAGACCAAGAGGCCCGGGTTCGAATCTCATTTTGGTCGATTTGTCAGACAGGCGAATTTTTGATAATCTCAACTTGGCGATCCCAATGTGTGTCTAAAACCATATTTGTCAAAATTAAATCGGGTGGACGAAACTGTCCGGAAGCTGTCAATGATTTTACTAGCACAAAGTCAAAAGTCACCGTGACCGAGTATTTGAGTGAACTGGCATTGTTCAACTACTGATCACGCCAGATTATGTGATCACGCCCATAAACTTTAACAGACATCTGCTCGGCATAGTTGTAGCATAAACCAGTCGTTTGCTTTGGGTGTGTTGAAGAAACACAAATATGCCCGAGTCTGCGCTCGCACGTTCGCCGACGGATGTCCTCGGAAAAGAACAGCTAGCCATTATGAAAGGAGGTGTTTTTTTTGTGTGTCAGTGCGTTGTAGGAACAAGTTGAGAGCTGATTTTCATTTATCATTTTTCATGGTTTGCTAATTTCCCAAAATAGATTAAATTTCTCATTTGACTGAAGGTATTTAAGTTTACCTTAAATTATCCAACCACGATTCGGTTTTATTTTATTTAAAAAAAAAAGAGTCTTACAAAAGTTTTGTGAAGAGAAGAACCTGTTTGCTGAAAATCTTCAAGAGATTAAAAATTCTTTTTCTTCAAGCTGAGCAGCACAGATCAATCAACAACAGTAGATGATCTTCGTTTACGTGCTCTTACCCTCGGGAAAGGTATGAATCCTCTTCTTCTCTCCCCTACCAAAAATGGGTAAACAGCATGACAGACCGGATTCTATAGCCTTGGATGGCAACGGGTCTATCACAGAAAGAAATGGCAACCTACTGATTGAAACTTCCAAAGAACGAACGATTTTTGGCCTGATGATTGCGTTTAGCATGAAACAGTTTGTTGCCTCTGAGTGTTGACTTCAATGTTCACTTTTGTATATATATATATATATATATATATATATATATATATATATATATATATATATATATTATTTTAGGATATTGCATCAACAATATGTAAAAAAAAAAACAAGTTACACAAATGCAGTTGTGTTTCGATGCGAACCAACGTATCTCATCAGGCGTTAATAAATAACTGGTAAGTAGACTATTTATTGAGATTTAAAAACAAGGTACAACCTCTTTTCACGAGAAAAGGAAGAAAAAGCTTTACTAACGCCTGATGAGATACATTGATTCGCATCATGACTGCATTTGTGAAGCGTTTTTTGATGTTGTTGATGTAATGTCCTAAAATAAAGAATATTGGTGAAATTTTTATTGAGCCCTCTTTTAAATTAAATGTTACGAACGTTGGAATTGTACTCTATTCGTTCTCATTTTACAAGAAATATACATAATATCTTACATAAATGTAATTAATGTAAGATTAATGCAATTAATGTAAGATATATTTGTATATGTTCGCTCTCTCGTATACCTACTTATATTTACCTATTCGGTTATATATATATATATATATATATATATATATATATATATATATATATATATATATATATATATATATATATATATATATATATATATATATATATATATATATATATATAGCATGACTCTTCGGCAGAATTGAGTCACTGTCAGTCACTGTGTGTTTATCTAAATCTAAAAATAAACACGCTAAAATTCACCTTAATCCCTGCTGTGAGCCGACGGCTTAGTGGTAGAAGTTCCGACTGACGCCAATTCAGTCGGGTTTCGAGCCTAGCTAGAGGCAACCGGACGTCTAGCCACACTGATGAGCTGCGAAACAGTCTGTCTGTGGATGACAAAAATATATATATATATATGTGTGTGTGAGCGCGCACGCTATCTTTTATATATATTATGATGTAGATGATAATGATGAAACAAGCAGCCATCTTTTTCTAGCTACATACCGATAATTTAACTGAGGAAGAAATGAATTATATCAGTCACATCCATTTCTATGTCTAACCCATACCTAGTGGGAGAAGAGATATAGTAAAATATTTTCCAAGCCCGAGAGTGAGCGTAACTAACTCGGCCAGAAATCGAACTCTCCTCGTGGATTTCGCTTTCCGAGTCGCTCAGCGTTACCAGTGTAACCCACATTGTTTTGTCAGTTTAATACCTTATAGTAGTAATAAGGTTTATTTTCTTACATGAAAAATTATCATTATTATTAATTTTAACAAGTATTTCGTTCATTTTATTTCTACTGCTTTTTATTGCAATTTCAGGTTACTTTTTGCGCTTGTGATCTTTAAATAAACAACATGGATCGGTAAGACAGGCTCTCAAGCATAAAGGTGCAAGTTCCAATTCTTTATTTTCGAGCCAAACCGCTTACTTAACAGTTGGACAATAGCAAAGTAAAAATAAAAAATGCGATGCGATAAAATCGGAAGAATTTGAAAAAAATCCAAAAAGAATGAAGGCATTTCTTTTTCTTCAATCTCTGTCTACGTAAACCATGATATCATGTTTGTAACACATGATATCATTAAGCTCGATGAAACAAATACCTCAACACTGTTATTTCCTAAAGTTGATTATATATATATATATATATATATATATATATATATATATATATATATATATATATATATATATATGTTTTCGTTCCTTTGAGGACTTTACCGCTGCACCACACCCATTTTCTGGAAAAAAAAACAAACTATTTTTGGTTGTAGGAATAATAATAATTATAAAACAGTGTACTTCAACCGAATAATAATAATAATGATAAAACAGTGTTTTTCAGTCGTTACTCTGTATGTTGTGCACTGAAACAGGGCTGTAAGAGAGACAATTTTGTGTGTGTGTTTGTGGGGTGGGGGGCGGCGAGGACAATAAAAAAATTTAAAATTTATCCTTAAGTTATCAAAGGTCGTCAACATGGTTAGTGGCAAAAACATTTAAAAATTCCAGTATCTCCTTGATTTGATAGTCTTTTTCTTTATTCTATTTTGTTAAAACCTTGTAAAAAATACTACAACTGGTAAAAACTTTAGGGGGAGACAAGATCCACCCCCCACCCCCCGGCTGTTACGGCCCTGTGAAATAAATGGCTGCAAAGCTATATGAATCTTAGATATGAATAAGGGTATTTTCCAGCGGGCCCACGTCGCTACCGAATGAGGTATAAGTTTGACGTTTAAAGTGTGTTTAACGACAATAAACCCAGCACTCTCCCGAAGGAGAGGTACTGCCTGGGGCTTGGACCTAATATATAACTCCCTCACATATCTTCTATACAAGCGTGGTTAGATGTTGCACAAGGCCGGAATATAGAGCACCCAGTGAGGATCGAACCCACTCAGTCAGTTATGTGACGTGCCTGATACACGCTTAGGCGATCATGATACATGACTGACAAGGCAGATTTTTTCCTGCAGTAGGTTGCCATTTTTTCTGCGGTAGAACAGTTGCTATCCAAGGCTATAGAACTCGGTCTATCCTGCTATTTACCCATAAATGGGGGAGAAGAAGAGGATTCATATCTTTCCCAAGGGTATTTCACGCAAGTGAATGTAATGGATTCAACTGGAATTCGAACTCGGCTCTCCGATTTCTCAATCTGAGCTACTATCCATTACTCCACCCACGACTCAGTCATAATTATCCTCTAGCGAAACAAGTTTGCTAATCTTTACACCACGTCGAGATGCCCAAAGTTTTGATATGAATGTGAACATTTTTAAAGCATATCACCCCAAGCAAGGTGTGAGTGCCACTAGTACGCAAGGGGTTACAGAGAGTGAGAACAAGAGTAAAGAGACGTGATTGAGAGAAGGACGGGGATCAGGATCAAGGCATGTCGATTGACATTACATTTGAATATTTGAAGATAATAGCTATCAGGGAAGCAAGTAGGAGGAAGGGAGTTCCACTGTCGGGAAGTGCGAGAGAAGATGTTGGAGTAGAAGAGGCGCTTATATTTAACTGTTTCAACAGTGAAAGGGTGGGACCGAGATGCCAACCTAGTAATACGCTTAAATTCATGCAGATGAGGCAACAATGAAAGTAGCTCGTCAGAGCAGTTGCCATAAAAATATTTGTAGAAAAGACAAAGGGAAGCCACATCACATCTGTGAGAAAGTGACTGTAGACGAGATGCCAGATCAGAACCTATCATATTGCATATTTGTCACTGTATTTTGTCAAGGACCTTGTTTTTGTGTATACGCACACATGCCCAATCCGTGCATGTTTTTGATCCACATTTCCGTCCACATTTATTAGTATGTAAATGATCCTAGCTTAATTATCAATGATGTACACGTTGATATTTGATACTTCTTAATATCGAATTTGTTATACTAATCCCAATCGTCAAATTCAATGAATATGACACTAGTTTAGATAAACATTCGTTTCGAGCATGTTCTCTTTGTATGGGTGCAAACATTTATTTATTTACATTAAAACTACAAATTCGTATGTGATAGAAACATTGACTCTTATACAGAAGCAAAATCCTGTAGGCCTTTATTTATTTACTAGCAGACATACCCAGCTGGTCGATCAAAAAAAAAAGAAAAGTAGTTCAATTAGAATGGAGCAAAAACAGCATCATGTTTAGGTGTAACAGAATCTATCCTCTTCAATTATTTTAAAGTACTTTCATTAAAAATATTTTGAATTAATACAGTTACTGATATAACCGAAGGAGTCTGTATTTATTCAATCAAAGTTAGCCGAAGACATGAAGTGGTAAAACAGGTAACATGAAGACCCACTTCAGACCACAATTATTTTGAAATCTAATTTGTCAGTGTGCTACCAGAGATGGAAAAGAGGATACATTTATAAAACAATTGTTAAGTTTGATGAAAATTAGTTGAAAGATCAACGAAAAAAAAATCGCCATTTTTCGCCATTTTTCGCCATTTATGCGGGTTTTCACTATATGGGTGGACTCAATTATCAAGTTAAATGACTGTTAAACAATCAACTTATTGTTGGCTACAATTGAGTGAAGTTTGTATTAGATTGCTTGAAAAATGAGGGAGTTTTTAGTTTAAAATTTGTATTGAAATCAATTTGTGTTGAAATCGATTTGTGTTGAAATCGATTTGTGTTGATATCGATTTGTGTTGAAATCGATTTTTCGTTTTTTGCGGTTTTTTGCTAAACGCAGTAACATAGAAATAAAAATGAGGTATCGTTCAGCTCGTCATGATGTAAGTAACCTACATACAGAATTTGAACGAAATCGGAGGAAAAGGTTGAATGTATCGAGTTTTGATCGACTTTATCGATTATTGAGTTTTACAAATTATCGATTTTTTACGCTAAGTACCTATCTCTTACATTGTAGAATGTATGTGCCAAGTTTGGTCATAACCGGTTGGATGAGTCTCGAGTAAAAGGTATCACACAGACAGACAGACACACAGACATCCTCTGTTTCATATATACTTGTTTCTTAAATATCTACTCATTTTTTCTCTCTATCATTTTGATTTTTCTCCAATAATTTTAAATCTCGTTATAAGTCCAATTTTGTTGCTTAAAACCTACAGCAAAAGAGTTACTGATGTGGGCTGTGCTACTCAGTTTGAGTCAAAATGTAAGTTTGATGGAACGAACAAAAGTTCTCGTTATGTGTCCTTTTTCGGCTTTTCGTTCCCCAGACTTATTTTTTTTCTCTTTTGTCATGAACACCTACACTCCTCCTTTTCCTCAACTCTGACCTCTTCTCTCATTGTTGACATCCAGAGAAGTTAAAAATAGCGCTTCTGTCCCCGCTTCATCATTATCAGCATCAACGCTGACAACAGCAGCGGCGGTGACATCGGAAACATAAATGTCAAATTAGAAAAGCGGGCACAGACGCACCAAGTCCGTCCAAGTGAACAAAATTAATCAGCTTGATAATTTTTACATTTCATTCTTATTTCTACTTATTCATACATTAATTTTATTTAATTTGAAATTCACAACTGATAAATTTTCTACTGTTCCAAATAATTTGAGGAAGAAATGATTCTTTAATCACATTCGCGTAATTGATGTATACAGCAAAAAATATTGTTCGTTTCAGTAGACATATCTAAATGACTTTGACTTAGAAAAATAATATTACTGAATGTATTATTATAAATATAGCAATGGGACACTATGTCCGCTTTTTTCCATATCAATGCGTTTTTGAAGACAATTATGTCCCACAAGATGTGTTGAAAGCATCTGTGGGGCACATATGTCCCAGGGGACTCGAAAGGGTTCAAATGAAATTCCATGTATCCTTAGGACGTAAGCAATCATGGATCACTGCAGCTCCCTTTTAAATTCAGTTGTGAATTGTCATGATTGTTCTTGGGAAAGATAGTAGTTTCACCGTTTACTTCTTCTTCTTCTTCTTCTTCTTCTTCTTCTTCTTCTTCTTCTTCTTCGTTTTATTATTATAATTATTATTATTATTTTTATTTTCTTTGATATATGGCGTTTACACATTTCTTTCCGGGTCCCGCCCAGGGACCTAAGGTTAGAAATGGCATCATGACACTTTCCACTGCAAAAAAAAAAAAAAAAAAATAATAATAATAATTACATAGATAAAGCCCTTCGTAAAGTGTGGGCTGTACTTGTCAGAACATTTTTTTGTATCTCTTTGAGGCATGGACTTCCAGGGATCCCTTCAATCAGCCTACTGGAATCTTTTCCAGCCAGTCCAAGGGCTCCAACTACAACAAGGATTGTTGATGTTCCCATGTGCCACATTTTTGAGATTTCTATTTCAAGGACCTTGTATTTTGACAGTTTTTCGAATATCTTCAAAGATAAATTGCAGTCTGCAGGGACTGCCATATCAATAAGGAGGCACTTATTTTGTTTGTGGTCTTTAATAACAATGTCTGGGCGGTTGGCTTTGATTGTTCTGTTAGTGTGTATTGTGTAGTCCCATAGAATTGTAACAGGTCCTATCTCCGTAACTGGGTCAGGGTGGTATTCGTACCAGTTTATTATTATTATTATTTTATATACTTTGATTTCTGGTTTGTACACATTTTTTTCCGAGTCCTGCCCACAGACCTAAGGTCAGAAATGGCATCATTTTTCACTGACCAGTTAAACACACACACACACACACACACACACACACACACACACACACACACACACACACACACACATTTATATATATATATATATATATATATATATATATATATATTACATAGATAAAGCCCTTCGTAATGTGTGGGCTGTACTCGTGAGATCAATTTTTTGTGTTTCTTTAAGGCATAGGCTTCCAGGAATCCCTTCAATGAGTCTATTGGAATCTTTTCAAACCAATCCGAGGTGCTCCAACTACAACAGGGATTGTTGATGTTCCCATGTGCCACATTTTTGAGATTTCGATTTCAAAGTCTTTGTATTTTGATAGCTTTTGATAGCTTTTGAAGATCTATTATTATTATTATTATTATTATTATTATTATTATTATTAATAATAATATTATTATTATTAAAATTATTACTATTATTATTATTAATATTATTATTACTATTATTATTATTATTATTGACTGAAAAAGCAGCACCCCAATAAATTGACGCCGGAGTACTTCCCAAATGTTCTTCTTTTACTTGCCCTGTCCCTTCAGGACGTGGCCGATCACTGTCCTCCACCTCCTCCTGTCCCTTGTAGTTCTTAATAAGTTTTGACTTTTTGTTATTTCTCCCGGAGTCTGTTCCGCCATCTACTTGCTCAAGTCCATTACGTATGTCACCCGTTGCTTTTCCCCGTCCCTCTTTCCCTTTATCTGTCCTGTGAGTATCAGATTTATCAAGCCCTCCTCCCACATGACGTGTCCCAGAAATTTCAGCTTGCTTCGTGTCTCTTCTTGATCTTTGAGTAGATTGACCAGCATTCGCTGCCGTACAGGAGGAGAGATCTCACGTAACAATTTCGCGGTCTTTTCTTTGTTTTCATCGAAACTTTCCTGTCTTGTAATATTCTGCTTAGCTATAAGAATGCGTCTTTGGCCATCCCAATACGTCTTCTGATCTCAGTGTCGCACTTTCCGTCCTCTGACAGAACACTTCACAGATATTTAAATTTCTGCGCCTGCTTGATTTTAGTGTCCCCGACCTGTAAATTGCATTTTGGGATCACCTTTTTGCTGATGACCATGCATTCTGTCTTCTTGTATTTTATACTTAGTCCCTTCTTCTCGCTCTCCTTCGCTGCCTTCTGTAGGAGGTTTTGTAGTTTTCTTTCCGTATCTGCTGTCAGCACTGTGTCATCTGCATATCTTATGTTATTAAGATTGTGGCCGACAATGATGAATCCAGGTAGGATTTCCAGTTCTCTCACAATTGCCTCGCTGTATAGGTTGAACAAATCCAGTGAGAAGACACATCCTGCCTTACGCCCCTTTCTATTTTTGTATATCTGCTGAACTCATTTTTATCCATATGTAGGTAGTTTGCTGCCAGTAGAGATTTTTGATTGTCATAATGTCTTTCCCGGATATGTCAAGGTTGCTGAGCAGCTATAATAGATCTTTGTGGTGTACTTTGTCGAACGCCTTTGCGTAGTCTATAAAACACAGGTACATATTCTGCAATTGTATTGTTGATAACATTCTGAGCATAAATATCGCTTTCTTTGTTCCGGTGTCTTTGACGAACCCACACTTGTCCTATCTCTAGCTTGATTCTGCTGCGCGCTGTATTCATCAGAATTTGGATGATGAATTTTGCTATGTGGTTCAGAGGCTGATTGTACGGAGTTCACATACGAAGCCAAATATACCCACCATGACACTCAGTCTATCAAGCCCAATATGCCCACCATGACACTCAGTCTGTCAAGCTCAATATACCCACCATGACACTCAGTCTATCAATCCCAAAATACCCACCATGACACTCAGTCTATCAATCCCAAAATACCCACCATGACACTCAGTCTATCAATCCCAATATAACCACCATTGCACTCAAACACATATCAAACACATGGATCACAGTTGAATGCGGACGATATAGTGACGGCTTTTACTGAAAGCAGAACATAACATTTTAGGTGGGACCCAGTTACAAATACCTTCAGGTTGGGTAACCTAGACCACATAAACAGTCTCTGATTGAAGGTGTTCCTAAGATATTCTAGTAGATGTGACTCCCAAATCGCTTTAGCTGCCTCACTCTTCAAACTTAAAATAACAACCCTCACAACACGTTTTTTTTATCACACGCGATGAAAATTATGATTAGTTAAGGGACAAAATTATGTAGTAAGACGATAGCACATGTTTTCATCGTTTGAGTTTGGACTTGTTTCTATGTTTCTGTTTGCCTTCGTCTATTTTAAAATGCTGAGTATTTTAAAATGCTGGAGATTACTACTGTCATATTCCATCTTTATTGAATTTTATCTAAACTTTCTCTTTATACGTGCGTGTGTATACAAAGACGCACACACACACACATGCATGTACGTATGTATGTAGACAGACATGTTTTTAACGAAAAGAAAAATAAGAAGGGCTGGGTGGGTAAATATACCGGTTGTTTTATTTTAACGAAAGAACTTTAGTTTCCGACTAGTTAGCCTCCCTGTTTTTCAAAGATCCCTGCCCCAGTTCACCCAATCCCATGCCAAGTGCTGTTGTTCCAGTCATTCATCACCACTTCCCACCATCCTTCCTGATTTTCTTGTTTTCTTTTCTACGATTTCCATTGGGCCATCTCCAAGTTTCGTGGCTAGGTAGAGTGACTGTCACCATGACAACTAGATGAACTCATCTTCAAGATGAGGTTAGCTAAAAATAGACTAAAATCTACGTGCATAGTAAAGACAATAAACGATAAAGAATTAACTAGTTTGTTGACACCGCCTTGTGGATACCCTGACGAAACAATACTGAGGTATATTCCATGTTGCATTTCTGGAGAAAATACACACACACACACACACACACACACACACTATAAAGTTTTGCTGACATTTGACGCTTGTCGACCGTTTTTATTTTTCTAACTGGACCTAACTATCTGCCGACAACTACCAACCGACCTAATTCTACACACACACACACACACACACACACACACACACACACACACACACACACACATTCACGGGCGCGCACGCACACAAACGCTCACATACACGCGCACATTCATATTCACACACAAGCCCACATGCACATACTTTAAATGCAGACAAAAATCCACCATTAATATCCATGTCATCAAACCCTCTGTACTGTACTAAAAATACATGTTTCCTTTTTTAAAAGTTGTTATCTTCAAAGAATGTGGATCACGAAATACTTTTTACAAAGATAATTATCTTGCCATCTTAATCTCTATTTTTCTGGTTCGTTATCACGGGATGAAGTCTTCGAGTTTTTGAAGCTGTCATCATCAGAAACCAGCAAATTGTCGGACTTTGATGATTAATAAATGAATCCTGAATCTTTGGTAAAAAAAATTGTATATATATATATATATATATATATATATATATATATATAGTTTTAAAAAATTAACATGAAATATTTGGTTAATTTTTTACTGCATCATTGAAAAAGAAAGAAATTTCCAGAGACGAAGCCACATTTTTTTTTTATATTTATAAAAACATAATTAGATAAATTGTTTCGCTTTTTTCGTTATTAAGGGAGAGAAATGAAATAAAATATATTTAATGTTCGTTAAAGCGAATATCTATGAATAAGGCACACCAATCCGAGTGAAATTCTTTTACGAAATTCCAATGTATCTCAACATCTAATTAAAAACGAGAAAAAGAAAAAAAACAGACTTTTTTTTTTACAATTTATAATATCATATAAAACCCTGATCTTAAATAAGGAGAAAATATATTGATAAATTATCATACTAAAATAAAAGAGAGAACGTGAAAATATTTTAAAATATACTTTTCATTGCATTTGGATTCGTCGATTATAAAACACCCTTTTCTATGGTACATAATAAACACTGCATCACATCACCAGTTATGAAAAGTATCAGCATTGTCGGAGAAAAAAAGGCCCACTAAAATCAGATCTTTATACGTCTTAAAATTACCACTTTATATATATAATCTTAATTTTACGACTGGTTAAAGTGACAAAATAAAGATAGCAAATAGACACCTCCCAAAATAGCGATACCTAAGAATCTATTTTAAAAATGAAAAATATTTCTTGAAGCTTTTATTTTAGTTCTAATTTCAAGCTAATAGATTGAGTTTAATACGTACAAAAAGGGAAATATTTGTTGTATTTCAAACCTAATTTAAATTGATTGGAATCATTTTTAAATCGCTAAAATCGGCCATATTGACAAATCTGTCAACACAATATAATTCTCTTTATTAAAAATCTTTCAAAAATAAAATATAATTTTCTGAATCTTTATTTGCGGAAGATTAGCTGATTTAAACTTTAATTAATCTGAATTAAAACAAATATTACTTAATATTAGTTTAGAATATCGCAGAAAAGTATGGTTTAACAGGTAGGTATTTTATGAGATGTTGGCAGATCTATCGATAACTTGATGTTTGAGAGATTTATGTAAGGGGGAAATATTTGTACTAAAATTACATGATGTATACAATGTAAAGGCCTTTTTAATATATTGGTGGCCGGTGAAATGTAATAAGCTTTTCTATTTATGATTAGTAAATTCAGTTTTTACTTAATAACAATATCATTTGACCACTACGAATTAATACAAAATGTTAAAAGATTTAAAACTTTATAAATTATTCTAATCAAATTTTAAAAATTACAACAATTATTGTAGAAATTCATTATTAATCAAAAGATTTCTTTTCTTAAGACAATAGTGTCTATAATATATCTTATTCATAAAAGTAATTAAAAGCATTTCTAATTAAACAATGTCTTAGTTTTATTCAGGGATGTACCGAGGGAAAGTGACGCCCGTGGCCAGTATTCATAATGGCGTCCTCTTTTTTGGAGAAAAAATATAAATGAAATATTCGTAATGGCGTTGATTAATACTTCAAAAACCCCAAAATTCAAAAATTAGCTGAGCAAACGTTATCATATTTTAACTTTTCCATCTTTTGCAGAAGCAAAGTTACTAATAACTTGGTCAAAGTCTATCTTCTCCACAGTTTAAAGTTCAGTTGAAATCAAGGACAAATTGGATGAGCAATTTTTGATATACTGGATCTCAAGTGACTTTTAATGAGCTTCAGTTTTGAGAAGCTTCTCTCTGCAGTAGCAATAGAAACTGTGAGCATCAAAAACAGTTGTAGAGCAATCACAATAATTGGCACTGTTTCTTGAATTTGCCATTGATAAATCCATCTCACCCATTTGATAGCCGATGATTTGGTCATCATGGTCATGTTACATTCCACTTTGGAAGCTGCCACTAAAAGATCCCGAAGTCAGAGAACTTACAAAGGCAGCTTAGATACGTCTAAATCAGCACTGTTATTCGCTACCGAGACTTTTAAATTTTCGGTCCAACTCGCCTTCAGTATCTTCCAGGACTGCTTGCGATGATAATCCAGCGAAGACAGTTTGCAGATGAGACATGGAGTCAAATCGTGCTTCCAGTTCATTTACAAGTCGATCATAACATTCATAAAGATTTCTCTATACTTCCTGCACAAGTGTTTGACATACATAATCTTCCTTTTCCCCAGGTAGCTTTCTCTTTCGCCTTTTCCATTTCCTCGCATTTTGCTTTACTTTGATTAACCGATTAAGACATTAGCCTGTCCCTGTTTCGGTTAAAGAAATTGTTGGTCGCATTCATGTGGCTTACACACACATCCAAAGCAAGACCAGGTTCTTGAAGTCTCTTTTGGATGAAATTTGTTTGTCGCAGAATTTCTTCCCAGTAAAACAATTGTGACATGAAGGAGAAGTTTTCAATTGAAAGCAAAATGATTTGTGCATCCTCTCTCGTTTGAAGATTTTCTAAAGCTGAGGTTAATGAATCGAGTGCCTGAATCACTCCTTAAAATCTAGTTTTCACTGCATGAATAACTTCGTAACGTGCACTCAAACGGGTGGTTACCAAACATTTCATCATGACCTTCACATGTGAAGATACCCCCCTCCTCCGTTGATTGGAAGAAAAATGTATAGTCCCTCTCAATCACTCCGAAAAATGTAATGGCGCTTGCATTCACAGCTGAGGTATGAACACCACATAAATTCAGACTATGATTAGAACATGGCACAAATTTAGCTTTCCCATTTATGTTTCGTAGATGTTGTTGAACACCACCATGAACACCAGCCATACTAGCTGCATTGTCAAATCCTCTCCCTCTATATTTTTGAAATCAAGTTTCTCTTTCTCCAGTTGATTCAAAATCATCTTCTCGATATCATATGCTCAGTGATAAAACCAAGAAATGATTCCCGCACACCTCCACTTCTTTGTCTTCAACAACGACGTATCGACAAATGAAACTCATCTGATCGGTATGAGAAATGTCCGGCGTGCTGTCTAGTATGATTGCAAAATAATTGGATTTTCGAATTCCATCCAATATATTTTCCTTTTCGTGTTTTCCCAAGATATGAATGAATTCATTTTGGATTTTCGGTGACAAACGCCGCCGGTTATTATTTACTTCTTTCAAGTAATGCTTTCCAAGAACAGGATCATACTTGCTCATAAGTTCAGCAAGTTCTATAAAGTTACCTTTATTGGAACTATATACATCTTCTCGATGACCCCTAAAAGGCAGGTTCTGTTTCGTCAGAAACTTCACGACATCAAATAACCGTGTTAAAACCTGTCTCCAAATCTGTCTTTCTTTCATAGTTTGTTCTTGTAATATACTGTCAAGGGTTTTACCTTTATTAAAGGTCATTTCCAACTTCTTTCATTCCTTGAAAGCTCTTTTTCATGTTCAGGCATTTTTGAATTACGCTTCCAGAACTTTTGAAATCCTGGATTTCTTGATAGAGTTGATTTGCTTTGCTCTGTCTTCATGAAGAGGCGACAGCAAAAACAATAAAGAGATCTGTTCGTCTTCGTGTACAGTAACCATGATCTCAAAACAGTCTCTCTATTCTCTATAGTTTTGTAAAACCAGTGTGGTAGCATTACTCTCTGACTATTTTCCCCCGGTCTTACAGTCGGAGCAAACGGTTCAGGTCCCAATGTTACAAGATCAGCTAGCAACTGCTCTGAGCAAGTTCGTGGCCAAAATGCGATGTCTTCGTACACAGCAACCTCTGTGTTTCCTTCTTCTATTTCTTTATTTCCGGTAACTTCATCAGTTCCTTCTTCATATTCATACCTGTCCTTACCGCATGCACTGGAGCTCCCTTCCTTTGACGCATCATCATTGTCACCTTCAATTTCTTTGTTAATTCCTGCAGGAAATTCCTCTTCAACTTTTATTTCTATATTTGTCTCCACCATATTCGCAGTTTCTCCATGTTCCTCCCCTCCTAGTTTCAGCATCCTCATCTTTGCATTTTGCTTTAACTACATATTTCTTCTGTAGGAAAACCTGTAAAGATGCAGCACATTTTCTTTCTTCGCGTTCTCTGGTAGCTTTCAACTTGCGGTAAGCCACAACACTCGGTTTTGCTGTTTACTCATTCTAATCGATAAAAAAAAAATAGAAAAAAGAAACAAATAGGAAAACAGCATACTCAGTGGCATAGGGAATTTTTATTTATTGCATTAAAATAGAATTTGATACATGGCTGAAAGTAGAGTTGTAAAAAAGTTGATAATTTTTTAACTATCCCAAACTTAGCCCGACACATTCTTGACTCATTCGCATCTTATAATGTCATAGGGATGTGTTGCTTAAAAATAGAAGTAAATAATTACAGGAGTTTAACCTATACAGCCAATGAGTGTTTAAATCTTTTTTTAAATTCAATTTTTAAAATTTACTATTCGTTTTTTTCATATACTTTTTTCTTATCCCTTTTTTCATTCTTTTATTGAATATAATAATTTAAAATTTTACCCATAGTAATGGTCGTAATAAAAATATCTGGACTTTGAACATTTATATTAAAAAATTATTAAAATTTTATAAGAAATGTTCACCTCTGATACTTGCATTAAACATTAACTTATTCTCCAGAGAACTGACTGACAATTAATTTTTTTAGGCAAAGTAACTACCCCTCATTATTTTGCCGGCGTATACTTTAGTATTGTTTAATCTTACGGCGTTATGAAAGATGGTAATGAAACTACACTAATAAGGACAGAAATATTTAATAATTATTTATTTATTTCCATCAGTTCAGCTGGTTATTTAAAAAAATATTCGCGTTTTAAAATAAAGTTTTTAAAACAATAAACATTAAAAGTCAATATTGAATAATTACAATTATGACTTAACTTTTTTTTTAGAGAAACAAATCTTTAATCTTTTTTTTCTATGTGTTTCTGCTACTCGATGAATCTCTTTCTCCCTGACGTGCTTGAGGATAGGATTCTACAGTTGAGTTGGAATGAAGATTCTACAGTTTATCCTAAAGGAATATTTAAAAATATTCTAAAAATCGTTGCGGAAGAATTTAAAGCATAATATTTGAAAATTTTACATCCAAATAATCTTAACTTACCTTTTTTATATTACAAACTCAAGATTCTTAGTTAATACAAATATAAAAAGATAATCTTATAATATGCACTAGATTTGATTTTTCTGAAAATGTTTAGTTTAAAAATCTCTGAAAAATTTAAAATTTAATGTTATTATTTTCACATAATAATTCTAAAATAGTGATTTTATGGAAAATCTATTGAAATCTCTGAAGAACGTGGTATTTATACAGTTTGGAGCTTTAAAAATTGCAAGTCAACAAGTTTCAAAGATTTACAGTTGATCAGTCTGGGAGGAGATTCTACTGTTGAGTTAAGTTAGGGTGGGGATTTTACAGTTGATCAGTCTGGGGTATTATTTAAATGATCCAATGTTTTATATCAACGTTTTGCAATAAAAAAATTAAAAAAAAACAAATAAATGGTTATCTTCAAGATACGCACTCCCGAATTCTTCAGCTTTTTAAAAAGAATGCCGCTTTCAAATTAGCAGCAGGAGTCAGCTTCTTATGATCTATGATCTGCTTTTTTCGGGAAAATAAACTTGTTTTTCATCCGAATTCTTGAATAATTTTCTTTTTATAATAATTTGGGCATTTTTCAATAAATATATATCAATGAATTTTTTTTAATAATTAAATTTTGAAAACTTTTCTTTATAAACTGAAAACTTTTCTTTATAAACTGAAAACTTTTCTTTATGAACTGAAAACAAATTAAACATTATTTCAGAATTTCCTGAAAAAAGTAGATCAATAGAGCGTACGACGGTGGCTCCTGCTGCTACTATAAAGAGAGCATTCCTTAAAAAATAAGCTGAAAATTTTGGGGTTGCGTATATTGAAGATAAGCAAATAAGTAAACTGTTGTTTTTTAATGAATAAATAGTTTAGACTTCTTTCATAACGCCATAGCATGTTCAAAAAAAATAACGAGAGGGTCGTTATTGTGCAGGGTGCGGCAAAATAACCTCTTTCTAATTTTTAAATTTAAATGAAGGCTGTTTTGTTCTAAAATGTTTCAATTATTAAAAAAAAAATAAACTTAACGTTTTGAAGTTAACAGTTTTTACCAAAGATAACTGGTCAATCCAATGCTGTGTGTAGGTATTTTGAGTGTATATGGTGTCTGTTCCAGGATTGGCACCACAGACTCATAAAATATATCATGGGTAACCATCATTGGGGCAATAAAACAATTAAACCCAAATATTTTTAAAAACCCGTATGTGTTATCAGTTACTATCAAAATAAACTATAATCCTTATTTTGATTCAATGATTTTGCTCTGAAATTTTATCAGTATCCCGTGATATGTAAAAAATATCGGAAATTTCAGTTAATCAAATTACAAACATAATGCAAATATTTTCAAATTTCATGGACAATAAGAGAAAAATATAAATATAATCTAACGAAAACATTTGAAAAAAATGCGATATTTATTTATCCTATTTTATTTTTTAATTTTCGACCCAAAAGACCCCTGGTTTGGGAAGGAGCGCAACTTAAAAAAAGACCAATTTTATTTCTCCATAATTATAATCTTAAAAATCTTTAAGACTTCAAGGAAGAAGACGACTTTTCTTTATTTCTTTAAGCAAATTTAGTCTGAATGAAAAATCGTTCATAAATTTTTAAAAATATATTAAAATCTCGGAAAATATGCTATCCTACATTGGGAAATTTCAATCATGCATTTTTAAATAGATTAAATAAATGTTTATTTAATTACAAATATTTCATCTCAGACAGAAGAGTTCGAAGGAGGATTCACTGTAAAATTTTTAAGTGAATAAAATGTAGGTAAATTGCATCAGAAAAGAAAACACTGTATAAAAATTATTTTTTGAAATTTTTAAAAACAAAATTAAAATTTTCAAATAACTTTTTCAGGGTGTTCAATTCTTTTTTATATGTGGTCTTCTCGTTTTTGATCTTTCTAGAAATGTAAAAATTAGCGATTGGGATTTTTTTTATTCAAATGACCAAACGTTGAAACTTTCCTGTTAAGTAAGTGATAAAAATATTTTCTCAAGGGTTTTTTAAACCAAAGAAGCTATTCATTATAAAATTAATTTATTAATGAATAAAATATCAAAAATTTAATTAAAATTTCACCATTTTCACAATTGATTTTGAAATCATTGAAAAAACATTCGTACATTTCATTTTTATTAAAAATTAATTTAAGTCGATTATAGCAATACAAAAATAGGGTGGAGCAAATATATATATATGTTGGTTGTACAGAATATACATATACTATATATATATATATATATATATATATATAGTGGGGGCATAGGGCCCGTCCCTGTGCTGGTGGTATCACGGCTATGACTAACTTAGACCAGCTCTGACAAGCTTGGACAAGCTATGACCAGCTAAGACCAGCTTAGACCAGCGGCCCGAGTGAAAACACTCGGGTCCCCATGTTAAAAACTGACCTTGTGTCACAACCTGACTCAGTGGGGGGTCAAGTAAATATCCACACACACACACACACACACACACACTTCTCGCTTTCGTTTTTGCATCCGATGAAGTCTAGAAAGACGAAACGCGTAATCAAATCTAGTTTCAATGAAACGCTTTCAATTTGTAAAATTTAGAATATATATATATATATATATATATATATATATATATATATATATATATATATATATATATATATATCCATCAAGTCATTCATTTCTGTAGTTCACTGCTACTAACAAGCACAATTTTTTTCTCCTGATGATGGCCGGGCTTGCCGAAACTAGGAATCTAATTGAAGTAATAAAGCGAAAAAATATTAATATACAAGCCAGTGTGCCTGAAAATTTTAATTTTTTTATATTTTTTATTCTTCAAAACACCCCCCCACACACGCATACACACACACATTATATATATATTCAATTACAAACGTTATTATTACAATTAAATATTTAATTGTAATATAAGGATAATATTCGTGAATATGAAAGGATTGTGATAAAAATAAGCAGACATAATGCTTGTAATTTATTCAATCAGACATGCCTAAAAGAGAATTTACTGCCTAAATACAAAAACACACACACACACACATACACACATGTACACACACACACACACACATATATATATATATATATATATATATACCGTAGAAGGTTTTAATAAAGACCAGATACTAATTTTGTTTCTGATTTTATTTAGTGATTTTCTCTTGTTTAGTTCCAGCATGAATAAAAATTTGTCCGTACTTTCAAGCGTTTTTAACCATCAATTGTTATTTTCAAAATGTTTCTGTCATA
>OZ038478.1:76830239-76837739 GCA_964036315.1 Acanthosepion esculentum
AATAATAATGTTCTGACTTCGAATCTCTCCCCTTTTTTATTATTAAGTATTATTAAGTATTTATTATTATTATAAGTATTTATTATTATCACTATTAAGTATTATTATTATTATTATTATTATTATTATTATTATTATTATTATTATTATTATTATTATTAAGTATCTATTCAATTCACTTCTGTGCCATGCGTGATACACGCTTAGGCGATCATGTATCTTTCGATACATGACTGACGAGGCAGATTTTTCCCGCAGTAGGTTGCCATTTATTTCTGCGGTAGACAAGTTGCCATCCAAAGCTATAGAACCCGGTCTGTCCTGCTATTTACCCATAGCTAGGTGGGGAGAAGATGAGGATTCATACCTTTCCCAAGGGTATTAGCACGTCAGTGAATGTAATGGATTCGATTGGAATTTGAACTCGGTTCTCCGATTCCTCAATCCGAGTCGCTATCCACTACTAAGTATTATTAAGTATTTATTATTAAGTATATAGTTACTAGGGTCCTCAAATTGGAGGAATGAGTTATCAATGGTAAATGTCTGACTTTGAATCCGCGGTTATCTCCCTTTAACCCCCTTTTTTTTTCTTTTTTTTTAATGTACTTTTAATCACGTAAAATTCAGTGAGGCGCGAGCAAACTTTTATTCCGAAAATACGACCCAGAGAAAAAAAAAGTTTGGGAACCATTGCTCTATACATTCAACTTCCTGATACGGGGATTAAAATGACGACTGTCAATACTTTACAAATGGTTTTACCCACTCGGCCATTGTCACGTTCGACGAACAGGGAGCGTAAGTTTAGAGTTTTAAACCTAAAATTTGTTCCTTCTAATCAAAGACTCCCATAAAATTCCAATAAAATTCTCGAATATGGCAAGAATCTGTAGAAAGCTGAACAGTGCAATATTCGAAAACTAATGATTTTAACAACCAATATTAGGGCGACAGTTTGAATAGATCAGAGCATAATAATACGTAATGACGATTCCCTATCTTATAAATGCAGGTGGGAACGACTAGAGGAAATTGAGTATTTTTTTTATTGACCGTTTCGCTGACCACTTCATACACATAAATCACAGTTTCAAATATAAAAACATGAAGTGACTATTTTCTGTTAACTTTAATTAATGCTTTACTCGTTCTTATGAAAAAGAGAATAACATGTATTCAATAGACCCATATATTGTTGATATAAAAAGCTATAAACTATTTTGAGACACTTTGTCAGTTGAAATAAACTAAATAAGAGCATGATGTTATTTTTGCTTTCAGCACGTCAGTAATTCTAGTGATTCAGCGCATAAAGAACATGGTTATAAGTTGGACGAACAAATACTCTTTTTTGTTTGACTATACCATCTAGAACTTCATACACAAATACAGGCCTATGTGAGAAATAATTGTGTGAACAGCTACACGATATATAAAGAGAAATCACTATTTATTAATTAATAATTTGGAAAATACGCACACATGCGTTCCTGCAATATACTAAAATATATGTCAACATCAGCTTTATATTTTAAACAACTTTGCAAGCAAGAAAATTATTAAATTATTAAGTTAACTAGTTTGGGCGGATAGAGAGACATGTTGGTTTAGGCTTATGGCTAGACATGTTGGTTTGGGCTTTTAAATAGATCTTTCGGTTTGAGCTTTTGAATAGACATTTGATTTTGGCATATGGAGAGATAATTTGTTTTTGGCGTATGGATACACATTTTTATCAGGGCTTATAAATAAACATTTTGGTTTTAAGTTTATGGAAAATCATTATGCTTTGGAATTTTAACAGCCATTATGGATTGGGTTTATGGATAGACGTTTGGGTTTGGGTTTGGGCTTGTGAATAGGCATTTTGGTTCGAGAATGTAAATAGACGTTTTAGTTTGAATACACGGAGAGATATTTTGGATTAAACTTTTGAATAGATATTTTAGTTTGGGTGAATGGATAGACGGTTTGATTTGGGTTTGTAAGTAGATATTTTGGGGGTGCTTATAAATAGACATTTGGGTTTCGATTGGTAGAGATTTTGGTTTGAGCGTAAAGATACATATTTTGGTTTGGGCTTGTGAATAGACCTTTTCATTTGGGCTTTCGAATTGACATTTTGGTTCGGCTTTGTGAATAGATATTTTGATATTAGGTTTGTGAATGGACGCTTTGTTTTAGCTATATTGATAAACACTTTCTTTTGGGTGAAGAAGAGACATTTTGGTTTGAGTTTTTGACCAAACAATTTGGTTCGGACTTGAGAATATACATTTTTATTTGGGTGTATGGATAGACATTTCTGGGGCGGGGGTTGTGGATAATCATTTTATGAATAGGTTTTATGAATTGTATGTGTTGACAGGCAATTTAATTCGGATCTAAGGTGAGTCGTTTTGTTTTGGGTTAGGGTGTATAAATAGACTGTTTGGTTTGGACTAGATACACGTAGTGGCTTAGTCGTATGGGCAGGAATTTTCGTTTAGTTTTTCAAATAGACCCTTGGTTTTGGCATGTGAATATACGTTTTGTTTTGTGTGTACGCATATACATTTTGATCTGTGCTTGTGAACAGATGTTTTTATTTGGGCTTATGGATAGATATGGCGGTCTCAAAGATGGCGAAGATGATTGAACAAAGTGGCACGGATATGATAAAGTAATTCTATGTACAAATATTTAGATATTGTCTTTGAAATAAATAAAAAAATCTCCAAGATCTTTTGTACCGACCCAACACACACACACACACACACACACACACACACACACACACACACACACACACACACACAATAATAGTATACGCAAGATCAAACGACAAACGCATTCTGTTCTTGCAACGTTGTAAAAGTCTAGAAAATGCAACAACATAATGTTGAGGAATAGATTATATTTCCGAAGATGTCGCTTTTCAGTATTCATCAGGTATATGTACATGTAACGTTGAAATTTCAACTAGTCACTCCATCGTTCTTTCCCAACTCAAGTGTATGAAGAAATTCATGAAACTTACTTTAGATTACAGTGCAATTAGATAAGTATATGTTTAAGGAGCTTCAAGAGCTCACATGATCAACAAAGTCATTGTCCATGTGTTTGTACTGTTTTCAACATCTGTATATAGACAAATTTGTCACTGGTTCATTTCTCAAGTTCTACTGAAGTATCGTTTCTTTTCATTTTATAAAAATGGGAACATCTTTGTTTGACTAACAGCCAGATTTCTTTCGTCGGTCAATTCCAACTGATTAATATTTATACCAGACTTTATATCAGATCCAAAATCTAATTTCACATAGAGTTGTGAACTTTTTGAATACAAGGTTTTCATTAGTTAGAAAATAATTTCACACCGGCTCACGAAAATCTTTTTCTTGAATATGTCGGTGTGGTAAAGGGAGTAATTATTGTTATTTTCTAAATGGTCCAAAAATAACACGTGGTAGGTCTATAAGTACGTCCGCAAGTATTTTGACAGTATTTACCCTAGTAATGATTGTTTATGAAAGAAAATTTCTGATAGGATTTAATTGGTTGAAATATATATATATATATATATATATATATATATATATATATATATATATATATATATATTAGGTCATCCCATAAGTTCTGTCCGAATTTTATTTTTTTTGTTAAAATGAACGAAATTTAAAGAGTATTTTATAATGTCTAATGGAGCTGAACATTATTTTTATGTTTAGATGCATTTAAACTGATCAAATTTTATTTCAGAGAACAATAAAATTAAATTTTGTTTGATTAAAACCCTTCGAATATGGAAGTACCCAAGAATCATTTGAGGCACATAATACTTTATGAGTTCAAGAAAGGAAACTTAGCAGCCGAAGTGGCTAGAAACATTCACTCAGTTTATGGAGAGGAATGTGTGAATGAAAGAACTTGCAGAAGATGGTTTGCAAAATTCAGAGGTGGAGATTTCACCCTTGAAGATGAAGATTGAACTGGACCCACCAGTTGAGTTTGATGAAAAGCTTCTTGAAGTATCCCTTGAAGAAAATCCTGCTTTATCAGTTGAGGAATTGGCAGTGGTTCTCAGTTCAAACCATACAACTATTCATCGTCATTTTCAACAACTTGGAAAAGTTCCTAAACTTGGAAAATGGATGCCTCATGAATTGTCTGAAAACAACCTCAAATCCCAAGTTGACATCTGCTCTTCTCTCCATTCTCGCCAACTTGTTTCACCTTTTTTGGATAGACTTGTAACTGGCGACGAAAAATGGATCTTTTATCGAAATGTTAAGCGTCGTAGACAGTGGCTTGGTAAAGGGGAAGGACCCCAGCCACAGCCGAGAAGTGAACTTCACGGGCAAAAGTTCTTCTTTCAATCTGGTTGGATTGCCAAGGAATAATCCACTTTGAATTCTTACCACCTAATGCAACAATTAATGCTCAAATATACTGTCAGCAATTAGAGCGTTTGAACCAAGCTTTGAGAAAAAAAAGACCTGCTCTAGTGAATCGAAAACGGGTGATGTTTCATCAGGACAATGCGCGACCACACACAGCAAGAATCACGTCACAAAAGATCGAGGAACTTGGTTGGGAAAAAATTCCTCATCCCCCTTATTCTCCCGACCTTGCTTCTTCAGACTACCATTTGTTTCGTAGCTTACAGAATCATTTGGAAGAAACAGCTTTTGTAACACAGGAAGAGGTTAAAACTGACATTTGTAAGTTCTTCGAATCAAAGCCAAAAGAATTTCACAGTAATGGAATTAGTAAGCTTGTTAATAGATGGAAGGAAGTCACAGATAATCAAGGAAAATACATTGTTGATTGAATCGGTAATTAAATGTAACATTTGGTCACTTGTTTTCTTTATTCAAAATTCGGCCAGAACTTATGGGATGACCTGATATATATAGTTTATATATACATATATATATATATATATATATATATATATATATATATATATATATATATATATATATATATATATAGTCCCCCGCAGACAGTTTCGCTGTATCACAGCTCATCAATGTTGCTAGACATTCAATTGTTTCAAGCTGGGATCGAAACCTGACCGATTTGGCATCAGTCAGAGATTCTAGTCTCAAGTTATCATCGCATGGCAGGGAGTAAGGGAGATTTGAATGTCTTTACTATACGAAAGATGTCAGGAGAGCTCAATTCTAGTTGAAGAGCCTTACATTAGCAGCAGCAGCTACTCCGTGAGCTCAATCGAATTATTTCGAGAGAATTTAATTCCTATAAGGTTAATCGCACGAAAGTTGCGAAGATTAAACCTGATGTTATGGCTAACGTAGATTATGTGTTAAATGAAATACTATGGTATTCTTGACAATTGGCGAATATCTAAAAACTAGTGCAGTATGTTGATGTACAAAAGATTATGTAACCGCCATGCAATATGAGGGGATACTGGAAATTTATTGATACATCCCATTTCCAAAATGAAATATTTGATCATTAGAATATTGAACTTGGAAGTGGATAGGGCCGAGAAGTTTTCATTGTGTTCTCGTATATGACAAGAGAAATATTCTTTAAAATTGTGCAATGAGAGGTTGAATTAAAAGAAATAATTCTGATGAATAACTTTTGGAAAGAGTGTATATCCCTGGAAAAATAGTTGATTTAGTTTTATATCAGACAGCAGGTAGAGCCCCTTACAGAAAAATAGTAAGACCTATCTGATGAAATTCTGAGAGGTTGTCAGAAAAAAAGTATACTGTGTCGTAAGGTGAAGACCAACCATTCCAACCTAGAAAGCTGGATATCTAGTCATTGTGTTGAAGGAAAAGAATGTCTACCAAATTGGAGATTTGACACTGAACAAAGTTGGAAAAAAAGAATAGAAAATAAAAATAAAAGGACCTCGCCGAAAAAAACATACTGAATACGACAATTCATAAAATAAATCAACATACCAGATAATAAAATAATTAACGCATTAACCCCACTGTCCAGTGTGACCCAAAAAAGCACAGAGAAGTAAATAGCTAAACCTTTCCTCAGTTGCATCAAAAAGGGACTCAGCTCAATGAAGCGAAAGACGAGGAAACTCATAACCGCACAGAAGGTACCTTAAAGATAGCCCAGATTATATATGAAAAGAAAAGAAGGTAGCTTAGAACACGCCAGCATCGAAGAATGGCTAAAATAGAATTGGATACATACAATAATGCGAAAATAATCGAAACAGTATAACTAGAAAAAATGACAAGAGGAATGAATGACGAATATCACAAGGAAAGAACAATGGGAAGCAAAAACGGAGAATTCTAAAAAGAAAACATAAAATATTACGGACGAACAATCATTGACATGACTATGAGAGGTCACCTAAAGAGAGAGAAAAAAATCTTCCGAATATCAGAACATGGAGAAAGTGAATTAAACAGTAACGCGCATGATCAGTGAGTGAAGCATCAGTTCAGTTATGTACCATGCGGGATACACGCCTAGGCGATCATGTATCTTTCGATACATGACTGATGAGGCAGGTTTTATCCCCGTAGTATGTTGCGATTTCTTTCTTCGGTAGACCAGCTGCTATCCATGGCTATAGAACCCGTATCTGGGAGGGAGGAAGAAGAAGAGAATTCATACCTTTCCCAAGGGTATTAACACTTAAGTGAATGCAATGGATACGACTGGAATTCAAACTCGGCTCTCTGATTCCTCAATCCGAGCCGCTATCCATTACTCCACCGTGACTAGCTTAAAAAAAAAAGAATACAAAAGAAATCATGCCAGGCTGGCAACAGTATGGCTAAGAATATTGTAACTATTATACGGAACATCATGACTAGTTGGAATACAGTATTAACATCGAGAGGAAAAGAACTTGAAAAAGTACAAATTTATTCTAGATGATTCGCTATCCCCACTGTTATTTGTCCTCATGTTGCCATTTCTCAGTCGAAATTTGTCTACAGCTCATCAACCACCTGTTATTCATGGAGGATCTTGAGTTATATGCTGCCAATAAGGACTAGATGAATTCCTTAGTAAACACCACAAGGATATGCTCTCAGGATATCAGGACGTCAGGACTCAATAAGTGTACTGCGCTGGAAATAAAGAGGGGAAGAAAGGTGGATAGCACAGAGAAAGAGCTCCACCGATGGGGAATCTATGAAGGAGGTAGCAGAAGTTATAAATTCTTGAAAGTTCTACAGATGAACAAAACTCTCAATGAAGATAATGACCATAAACAGGTGCTTACATCTTAGGAATAATTTGGCTACACTTTATCTATCCAGAAAAGAATGTGGTTGAGGTTTGATAGGAGTATGTACCACCAGAATGTAAATACTTACAGGATAGCCAAGAATGAATGCTAAAGGTGCACTGAATGAAAAGATTATTTTGGAGATAGGTTAGCGGGTTATGGGAAAAGAATTTATGATGAGAAAATCAATACATGGACGGAAAAGGCTTCCAACGGAGCATTCGCCCAAGCCAAAGAGGTGGCAAATCCGGATTCATGGA
>OZ038478.1:76840239-77065239 GCA_964036315.1 Acanthosepion esculentum
TATCGCTAGCTGTGCTCACATCCTCTGTTTGATCCCCGTAACGGTTCGATAAGAATTAATTTGAACAATCTTTTTCAGCGTGGTAGAATACATTGACCCACCTCTGCTTCGTACGCAATTTCATCATTTTGTTAGACTTCTTCTCTCTCTCAGCTGCCGCCTGTAGCAGTAGAAAAATTATGGGTAGTCAGTGGGAAGATTCAACCTTTACTGCCATGAAACCAAGAACCGCCTCTTATGCCATGAGCCAATATAATAAAAATAGAAAACCTTTGTTTGTTATTTTTTCTTTTTCCCTTTTCTTTTTTACGTTGCCACTGACGCCGCCACTGCCGATCTACCCAGGACATATATTTTAAGATAAACTGTCAGAGAGATATATAATACTTGAGCAATACTGAATCACAAAATATAGCTAGCATAAAAAATTGATAAAGACCTTCCTTTAATATAGTAAAAAGACGAACGTGAACATTTACAGAATCAGACAGTAGGCCATAACGATCTTTCATACTTGCACATTTAAATTTACACTTTGTTGTCAACCGAAAACAGTCGCTGCATGACACTGCATTTTGTTTTTCTTCTTTTCCTCTTCACTCCTAGCGTGAGAAGATCGTTTTTTTGTGTGTTTCTACGAGAGTCAATTCCTTTGTCCCCACGCAGGCGTCTCTTGAGTTGCAGTGTCTTTTTACCCAACACTTGTGCCTCTCAGCGTCTTTAGTTTCAGACTGCTTTTCTTAGCACATCTTTCTCTCGGGGGATCCGATTTTCTACTTTCCCTATTTTTACCACATGTTGTTTCCGGTGTCCCTCACTTCATTCATTCATTCGCTGGCGTCCTTGGAAACCCCAGTAGACGATCTACTCTCATCTACCTACAATAGCAACTCTACTTCAGCTGGTATTTCTATGCGTGTTTATCGTTATTTTATTTTATTACTTTCTTTTCTCCGTTGTTTTTTTAATTTTTTCGTTTTTTTTTAAATTTCTATTCTTCATAGCATAAAATCTCATAAAGTCATTATCAAGGCCAAATTGTTTAAACATTGTATCACAGAAGTAGAATTATATATATATATATATATATATATATATATATATATATATATATATATTCAAAAATTATAACATAAACATGTTATAACATCACTACAAAAATATCCATTTTGTTTCAACACTTCTGGTATCTTCTCAAGTAATGGTGTTGAATGTAGAAAAACATTTAACATTCTACATTCACCACCATCACCTGAGAAGACATCAGAAGTGTTGAAACAAAATGCCTATTTTTGTAGTGATGTTATAACATGTTTATGTTATAATTTTTGAATAAATAATATTTGGTCTACTCTGTATTGAGCACTCTTTTAAGAATACCGTTTTTGGTTATTGGAATTTTATTCCGTCTATACCAAACCTATACTTATATATATATATATATATTACAGGTAATACATTCATTGGTATATAATCCAGGTAGTTCCTAGTAATATCAGATATTAAAACTGATCTGCAGATAGACCTCAATGTATTTATTACAACAGAGCATATATATATATATATATATATATATATATATATATATATATATATATTAAGAAATATTTATATATATATAATGAAATGGACAAAGTCCGACAATTATTTTAATATATTCTTGTTTATACGTTATTTTTATAGATACAAATAGTTAAGTAAATGCTCTGTTTATAATAAACAGTATTAACAACATTTACCGGCCTGAAGGTCCGAGAAATATCATAGAAAACATGTGTCCTTCAACAGGAATCGAACCTGTAACCTAATTGAAACCGCCATGTAGTCTGACGTGCTATACCATTTAGCTACAGAGGACTCATCTGCTTCGCAAGGTTAAATTACTGTTTTTGAACTAATCAACGTATAAACAATATATATATATATATATATATATATATATATATATATATATATATATATATATATATATATATATATATATATATATATATATATATATATATATATATATATATATATATATATATATATATTCACCTAGTATGGGTAATAGCCTATTTCGGAAGACGAAGATATCGGTTGTCTGTCTCTTATCGACCCTGCTGTGGACTGAATTCGTGTCAGAAATAGCTATTTAACTGTGAAGCCCCCCCCCCCCCCAAAAAAAAGAGAAAAGGGACAACCAGTCGAAAATGGCGATGGTGGTAGGTATTTGAAGACGTTTTATAAAATTAAACCCGAATATTAACCTTATGATATTAATTTAATTTAGGGGTATATAAAGAATTAAATATTAATTTAAAATTAAAAGTGGCATAAAAAGGGGCTTAAAATAACTTTAAAATATACAGATAAAAGGATGTAAGGGATTAATGGAAAGAGAGTTGGGGAGATCTTAGAGGAGGGGAAAGTTTATATATATATATATATATATATATATATATATATATATATATATATATATATATATATATATATATATATTCAGTATTCTTTTGGAAGTGACACAAGATTCATTTCTTCTGGGCCATTTTTGTACACTTGTTTCATTTCAAAGAATAACTTCCATCCAAGAAATGTCATCAACGCAGAAATATTATATCACAAATCAATGCCTCCCCTTTGCTTCTCCATTTTGATATTAGTTGAAAAATAACAAATATAATTTTAAGGCGGATATCAGTGCCCTCTTCTGAGAGTGGAGTTTCGATTTTATGTTGGGTGATACTTAATGAAAGAGATAGTACAGTGGTAGTATTGTGTACGTATGGGAAGTTACGAATGAAGTTAAAAGCAATATTGCGCAATTAACAACAATTTTATTCCTTTAGCAAACAAAATAGTATTCATAATAAGCACATGAAAGTGTTTATATAGATGTGGCATTATTCGTACGTACATGTGTGTAAAATTCGATCACTAAGGCATAATGTAGTCAAAAGAGAAAGTGGAGGGAGTGTGTGTGTGTGTGTGTGTGTGTGAGAGAGAGAGAGAGAGAGAGAGAGAGAGAGAGAGAGAGAGAGAGAGAGAGAGAGAGAGACTTTGCGCCTATTTCTTTTAACGTTTTTGCTTTTTGGTGACGCCATCTAGCGGTCGTTAGCTGAAGTTCCTTGCTAGACAAATTGGTTAATCCCGAAACTTTATATCAAGAAATATGATACACAAAACAGTTTTAACTTTATTATTATTTTTTTTATTAATGTTCGCCCAATACAAGGCCCAAGGGCTACTCAAGGTAGAGGGTTACTGTGTGGAGTTGTATTAGCTTAAGAAAGGGCAAGATAACCGGAAAGATAGACAGCTAATTCTAGACTTGAAGAGGTCAAGATTTAATTAGAGAATAAAATTTCAGAGTTCGGGCGAAGATGTTGGGAGTATAGAGTTGAAATAGACTCTAGAAGGAACGGGAAACCAAATTGTAGACCAATTACGTGTTATTTTTGGATCATTTAGAAAATAACAATAACTCCTTTCACCAATCACGTAAATTCGAGAAAAATATTTTCGCGAGCCAGTGTGAAATTATTTTTTAACCAATTCACAAAAGTTCACACCTCTATGTGAAATTAGATTTTGGATTCCCTTTACGGATATAAAAATAGAAGAATACTGCTTCTCGATGTTCAAAACAATTTCGCACCAGCACAGTAGAAGATAAAAGCCAGTATCCTTGTCTACGAACTCACAAACACATTAGGCTGACCGCCACAAAGTAAGTCTGTCCACACATCTTACTTTACACTAAGAACAGTTAATTACTTGATAAAACAAACTTCACTGCAAGGAAAATTGAATAGTTTTTGTTATTGTATATTTATGAAAAGAATATGTAAATATAATTTCAACTGGCATTCTGCTTCTACTTACCCTTCAGAGAATAACTTTTATATGTTTCATTTAAAAGATGTGTTGTCGTTGTTAATTGTTTGGAATCACGACACTCAGATAATCGACCTCTCGGTCAAAAGGCTTTAACAAAATACAAGGTAACCAAAAAAGTTCTGTCCGTTTTTAAAGGAAAAAAAGAAAACGCTTCACAGTATGTGTAACTTATATTTAGTCTTCGAAGTAATCGCCATCGGCATCCAGCACCTTCTGCCAACGTGTCTCCAGCTGTTCAATGCCCTTGCGGTAGAACTCGGGGGGTTTCGACGCAAAGAATTCCGTGAGGGCTTTGCGCAAGTCTGCTTCATTGGTGAAGGATTTCCCACGAAGATGATTATCTAGGGAGTGGAAGAGGTGGTAATCGGATGGCGCAAGGTCAGGTGAATAAGGTGGATGGCACAGTCTCCCACCCAAGTTGCTGTATGGTATCCCTGACCACTCGCGCGACATGCGGCCTGGCGTTGCCATGGAGGAAAAGCACACCTTTGTGATTCACCAGTGCTGGCTCCTTCTGGCGCAATACCTGTTGCACACGTTTCAATTGCTGCGAGTATAGGTCTCCAGTGACCGTTTGGCCCGTTGGTAGCAGTTCATAATGAACCACTTGACGACCTGTCCACCAAACACAAAGGATAATCTTGCGTGGGTGCATAGGCGGTCTTGCGGTGTGAGGGACAGCATCCTGAGGAGACAACCAATGTCTGGAACGCTTGGAAGTTTCGTACAGAACCCACTTTTCATCACTGGTAAGCACTTGATTGAATAAGGATGCGGTACGATGGTGAGAGATCAGCGATACGTAGGCTGCCACTCGTTGTCCATTGTGGAACTCCAACAGCGTTTGCGGAACCCACTTGCTCAGTTTGTACGTATTACCTAGACGGTGCAGGTGATGTCTAACTGTTTCATCGGAAACGTTGAACTGTCTTGCAAGTTCACCACACGTTAGACTGCTGTCCTCTTCAATGGCCGCCTTCAGGACTCCGTCATTCAAGACCTGTGGTCGTCCACTGCGAGGTTCATCATGGAGAGATAAATCTCCCGACTTGAATTTTCGAAACCAATGCCTTGCAGTACGTTCATCCACAGCACTATCCCCAAACGCTTGACATATGCAGCGACTTGATGAAGCTGCTGATAAGCCCACTTTGAAGTCGTAAAGCAAACAGCCCCGAACGAGATCTCTAGACACTTCCATCCTTCTCACAGCTGTCCGGCTTATAACTGATGGCCGGGCACGGTGGGCGTGTTTTTAATAACGTCTGATGTTCCTACTTCCGGCTGTCCTAATTTGAAAACAATTGCTACACACATTTCGTATATATTTCAACTTCATTCAATGACTAATCAAAAAAACGGACAGAACTTTTTTGGTTACCTTGTAGAATTGCTTTACAGTCTCTCATGCAAACGTGAAATAGCACCGTATTCGGATCAGGGAACATAAAACGTCTGCAACAAAAACTAAAGGAAAGAGGAACGCCACTTTTAAAAAATTATTTTAAAACTGACGTTACATTGTCATCAACTAATAATATATACATCGTGTATCTGCATAGCCGGTGCGGTGCGTACTATTCAGGAACCCCTGACGAGGTTGGAGCCCCAAAATGGCTAGTTTCAGCAGCATTTTTTTCCTTGATTTTTGTACTTTTTACTTTTTTTTTTATTTCGAACTTATATTGTCAATCAACAACAACAATAATCGACAGGGCCGGTGCTTATTACCCCGAACCTCTTAACCGCGTGGGGCGCCCATGACTACTGGGGCGATGTGGGGGGGGGGGGGTGTCAGAAGTGCTAATTTCAGTAAAATTTAGTCATGAAAATATTGGTGGTTATTACAAAATTATAATATTTTCTCAGATATTTAAAAAAAACCAAAAAAAAACCTATTCATTATAAAAGTAGATAATTAATATGTACTGAAAATTTCATTTAAATTGAATAATTCCCTGATTTTTGATAATTAAAAAAAGCGCTTTCCTTCCCCCATTTTCCTTCCCCCATTTTCCTTCGAGGGTTTGTAGCCCCCATATTGGGAAAACTTTGAAATCGACAGTAGAGAAGGGGGGGGTCGTATAAAAATTTCGAGGGTGAGCAGGCACTAGCGCCGGTCTTGAACCTCCGGACAATTTCCACATAGAGGAAGAGGAGACATGAAGCAACAGAGACGTGTTTCTGTAGAAAGATGTTGAGAATGCAAATGGCAGAGTAGAGGAGCCACGAGGAAGTCGAAAGGAAAATGGAAACAAAAAGAATACTTTTAATTACAACCAGAAAGAGACAATTGACATTTCTGAGACACATAATGAGGAAAGAGGGCTTGGAGAATTTGACACTTACAAGACATACTGAAGACAAAAGAGACAGAGGAAACCAGCCAGTAAGCTACGGATGGTAGAACAACGCGAAAAGCTACAGAGGATAGGAAGTTGTGAAGAGTCATAACTACTCACGTTCTTAAAGGAACACGGCACATAGAAAAAGATTATTACAGCTTACAGATTAATTTGTGTATGAAAGCTTTCTTAAGAACAGATTTTATTAATCTTACACGCGCACACAAAGCTTATTGTCTCTTCACATCCCATGGACTCCTTGTTCACTCTGATTAGATTTGTCGCTTGCAATTGAATATACAACCTCGGTTCGCATGTCGAACAAATCGGTTTTCGAACAGAATATTCGAGATGAAAATGCATCGGTTATCAAACAAAATTTCGGTTATCGGATAACATTGCCGAACCGAGTTAACCCGAACTGAATCATTTCTTACTTGACAGACATGTTGTATACATTCGTGTGTTGTGCTGTGCTTTTCTTTTCCGATTTTATTGTACTGTGCCTTTTTTCTCCTTATTAGTCATTAGTCATGGCTCCAAAGAAAGCTAGCAGTGATACTAGTAAAAGAAAAAAGAAAAGTTGAGAGAAAAACAATTGTTGATGATATTCTCTCTTTCAACTCAGTTTCATATGGCAAAATCAACGATCTTATACTATTCTTATAAATCAAGAGACGATTATGTATTTCCTTTCCCTTTTCCAAACACTAACATCTCTTTCCTTTCCCTTCCACTTACGCCATCAACTCTCCGACTTACAGGTACGGTAAAATTAAAGTGTTCGTCTATATTTTATCTGTTTAGTACTGGGTCTATTTATTTTTTCTTAGATTTATTGTGTATAAACTTGTGCACAAAGTACTGTTGTTAAAGTTTAAATAAGCAATCATCTTGGGACCAGGAACGGATTAATCCATTTTACATTGATTCCTATTGGAAAAAACATTTCGCGTTACGAACGGGCTTCAGGAACGAATTAAATTCGTGAACCGAGTTTCCAGTGTATTTAACACTTTAAGCTTGGTGATTATTTCCTCTAATGAGAATTATTTTCTTCAAAAGATAGCTGAGTGAAGTTTGTAGTTTATCATTTAATAGTTGTGATTCTACACGAAATATTATGAAAAACGAACTGAAAACGAAACGAAAATGCCAATATTTTAAAATGTGAAATTAGTACGATTCCTATAATAATATTTTGAAATGTGAAATTATTACAATTAGCATTTTAATTTCTATATTTCTGTAATCGAGTAATTCTTTTTCTTCACATTCATCAAATATTACTAATTACTTAGATCTTTGAACAGCCCATCCAATTATAATAAATAAAGCTGATTACACTGACATCGGCAAAGCAACAGTGGAAACTAGACACACAAGATAATTTAATTTATCTAGTAGCAACTTATAATATTTATTTTGATATTATATTGCTATTGCGATATTTTATACAACAATAAAAATTATCAAATCAAGGTATAATGACAAAAGTACGCAGGTGTAGGTTTTAAGAAAGTTTTATTCAACTGAAAATACAAGGTTCACGTATAGTGTACTTTTATAGTCCCAGTAAACAGAAATAGCTCTCTCAAGGAGGAAAGTAACAAAACAAGGGGAGACCACTCTTGATTATTCATAACAGGGATTCATTATGTCTCATGCCGAATTTAATTTCTGTCATAAAATTGAAATTTTTATTTTAAATACAATTTTTTGCTGTTCATTTTTACTTATTTTCTGAAAGGAGACTGATAGACCCCCCCCCCGTCATAAGACCTATATAGAGGTTCTACAGTTCTAAGAAAAAAGTGAATGAAATAAAATAAAATAAAATAAATAAATAAAAAAGATGAAGGTTTATTAATTACTTTGGAAATTAATGTTAGTAATATTTTAAGACAATCGTGGGAACTAGACATGGGGAAGTAATATTAGCTTAAGCGGACTGTCACAGATTTAAGCCAAGCAAACAAATTTATTCTGTTTATTTTTTGCCAACAGAAAAAAAAATTCCATATTGCGCCGGGGGTATGTTATGGCTATAAGTGCTTATTGAAAAATGTTTGTTGCTTACGTCACATGTAAAAAGAAATTAAAATGTACCCCGATTGTAAGATTTTAAATTTCCGTAAGTCAAAGTGTGTCAATGTATTGTAAATAAATGTCAATCACATCAGCAACACATACAAAAAGAATATTACAAAATGAAAGAACAATGTTTTCCAAAGACATGTAATGTGGCAAAGTCATTTATTTTAACCAATCACGAAAAATTCCTGAACTTCAGAAAAGTCTTCCCAACATAATTATTCCGTGATACCAAATCATAATATTCATAGAAATGCAAATGTTCAGAAGAGCGTAGATTATAAAAAACAATAATAAATACTACTGTCTTAAAAATGTAGTAGAGTATGTTTTATTTCAGAATTTGAGTGATTTATTTCCAAACCTGTTGAAATGTAATAAGTAGTTTCTTGTCTACTTTTATTACCGTTAAACCCACTTTGACCATGTGTCACATTCGGTAGCGACGTAGTCCAATTGGAAAACAAATACTTTTAATTTGAATATTTGAAGCAAGGACGTAGATGTATAAACAAAACAAAAAAAAAAAAAGAAAAAAAAGAAAAGGGAATTCATTTTGTTTCCAAACTGGTAAGAGTTGTCTTTCTTTATGATTTTAATTTAGCTCCAGTACTCGTATTTTTATCACAGTTTAAATTTTTAAATTTAAAAATAGGATTTTGCTTTATAATTTGCACAATCTTCAATGTAAGAAAATTTTAAAGGGAACGTGTATTTGATCAGACTGTTAATAACTGAATGACGATATTTTGACTGAAATGTTAAAAAGATATTCATTTTATCGTTTGCTTTATACTAAAATAGGTACCACCAATAATTCGCTAAAAAACAGTATAGCATGATGAAAGTTACCGAACTTAATAAAAACAAAGTTTTATCGTCAATATGTTTGTTATTATTTAGAGGAAAGAGCAAAGTATTTTTTAATTATTTTAAATTTTTTTCCTCTTTTGTAACACGTTCTAAATTTGGGTCAAATCATAGTTTTTTTTTTTTTGTCAACTGTGTAATAATTGTGGTAATGGACATTTTCGTGTTGCCGTTTCCGTTTTAGTAATTAAAATACTAAATTAATAAATCTATGTTCTCTGAATATAAAAATTAAATTAATAAATCTCGTTCTCTCCGTATAAATACAAACATAATTATGATAATTCATTTCAGAGAATATTTAACGAAACAAGATTTTAAAATTATTCCGTAAGATTCTTATGAAAATGATATTTAAAGAATGAACTTCATTCATTTAATGTTCAAATAAATTGTTTTCAGGCGGAAATAAATCTAACTAAAATCATTCTATTTTTATTTCAGTATTTGAAGAGACAACCTGAAATGACAAATTCCCAACTTCTGGTTATTTCTTTAAAAAGAGTTTTGATATTTTATTTATGTCAATGTATAGCCGATAATGTATAGTTTGCTCAGGCGTATTTGTGTTTACTCAATTCAACGCCCACCAGTGGTTTATACTGCAACTATGCTGAGCAGACCTTAGTTACAGTTTACAGGAACGAGCGTGTTAGCTAGCGCGAGCAATTTGAACAAGCACGATCAAACACTCGGACACGATGGCTTGTGACTTCGCTGTCGACGTCAATTTCACTGACAAGGTATGGTTTTCAGGTTTCCAAAGGTGCCGAATCCCTCCAGTTCGACAATATCAAGAAATCTCTTTCCTGACAAATCGACCATTGCGAGATTCGAATCCGGGTCTCATGCTCAAAATGCAAACGTTCTAACCACTCGGCCATTTATATGTATAATCTAGTACATAACCAAAAATTATTTCTCATGAAAAGTATATATAAAAATTTTTTTTTTTTTAAATGGTTCAGGTGCAAGATTAATTGAAACATTATTCTAAAAATAAATATGAGAGAGGTTGAAACGTTCTCGACCCTACTCACGGTTAAAACTTTGATCAAATGACTAATTTACAAATTTCTTTTTGAAAGGGCTTCTTGGTCGAACCGAGAACTTTTCAACACCAACTCGTGAATAGAATTTAAAAAATCGAGAATCTAAAAAATATATCATGCAATTATTTTTTTTTAAATGATTTATAGTACAAATATTATGGAAAAAGTTAATCTCAAAACTCAATTTTTAAGAAAATAATTCCACCCCAAGCAAGGCAATAGAGCCACTAAGACGCAAGGGGTTACAGTGTTTGAAAGAATATGAGTAAAGAAAAATATTATTAAGGGAAGAGAAGAATAAAAGGGACAGGAATTAAGAAGACAGAAGATAACGATTGACATTGCATTTAAATTTTTGAAAATCAAATTTAACTGGAAAGCAAGAAGCCGGAAGAGAGTCAGACAAGCGTGAAATGCGAGTGAAGAAATTGTTAGCATAAAACTTACGGTTACATCTTCCTATCTCAATTAGGATTGCTTCTTGCTATTATTATATTCTCATATTATTTCTCACAAGAATAGGCACACGTACAACCACCCAGCCAGCCAAACACCCCCCACACATATATATATATATATATATATATATATATATATATATATATATATATATAGTCATCCACAGACAGACTGTTTCTCTGTATCACAGCTCCTCAGTGTGGCTAGACGTTTGATTGCTTCAAGCCGGGATCGAAACCCGACTGATTTGACATCAGTCAGATATCTTACCTCGTCGCACGGCAGAAAGGAAGGGAATTTTAACATTTTTCTCTATATGAAATACGCCAGCGGCTCGGAGAACTCAATTCAATTTACTTGAAGAGTAATGCTTAATAGCAGTAGGAGCCGCTGTTTTGAAAAATACCCTTTCCCTAGAGAGCTCAGCCGGATTTCCGGGAGCGTATATATATATATATATATATATATATATATATATATATAGTCATCCACAGACAGACTGTTTCGCTGTATCACAGTTCATAATTTTGGGGATTTAGGCAAATCATTATAGTAATTCGCCAAATCATTATAGTAATTCATCGAGTCTAGAAGAATCCTCAACAGAATGCAGAAAGCACTGGACGGCCGTTTTGTCCTAATTTGGGGACTCATCAGCAGTGCGCCATCCACTACCGAGATTCGAACTCGAACCGTTTCGATACAAGTGGTATGACGCTTGCGTTGGATCGAAACGGTTCTCGATTGCTGATGTTGCTAAACAACATCAGCAATCGAGATTATCCCAAGGAAAAAAAAAAAATAAAAAAAAAAAAATGGATGACAGATAAAATTCTCAAAATGAAGGAAAGAAGACAAAAGGCAGTGTCAACTTATGGCACAGAGTATAGAACACTGCACAAAAAAAAAAAAAAAAAAAATTAGGAACAAATGCAGGCAGGCTAAAGAGGAAGGTCTCAACGAAAGATGTGTAGATATAGAAAGAATAAGTATCTGTAGAGGACCGGGGTGTGAAGATGTAAAGAGATGAGGAGATATCTCTGGGTTAAGATTTCCTGCTGGCCGGTCCAGCTACATAGGAATGTTGGACTATAATTAAGTCCAAAGAAAACAAACAAGACCGATATACATGTATGCAACAAATATATATTAATAACAAATTACAATGACATGAAGACATGAAAGGTTACAGAGTGTTTGTATGGAGAAGTTATGTGTGTGTGTGTGTTGAGTATCCGTACGTACGCGTATTGTCCTTAGCGTGTTCCCAGAATATGGGAAACGCTGTATCGGTGAGAGGTCACATATTGGTGTAATTGGAAAAAGAACGATTTTACCTCGTCTCCGTGCGAGGTAGCGGCCCAAGGCCTGGGTCGAAAAAGAGAGAGATAGAGAGATGGGTCAGACAGTATTTATAGTCAGGGGAGAGAGACCTCTGTTGAAGGATTAAGGAAACTGAGGAGGAGCTAACTGCGACATATCACAGATAAAGCAGATATGCATAAAAAGTGAACTAAGACAAAAGAAATTCTCATCAACATGATGCATAAAAACCGAACATGCGACACTTTATATTAGAGAAGGAAAAATAATTCAGAGATGGAACGAATACACCGGAGAACTCTTACATGACGAAAGAGGGCAACTGGCAATACACGGAAATATCGAACGACCAGGAATATTGAAATCTGAAGTGAAATCATCACTGGCCAAAACAGAAACGAAACAGAAGGACTGGATGGAATTGTAATTGAGATGCTGACAGTTTTAGATGGTTTCGGTACTGATAAAATTACTGGCATAATAAAAGAAATTTACGACAGTGGTGATATACCGCAAGACCTAAATAGATCCATTTTAAGCGCTGTTTAAAATCCAGGTGAAAACGAATGCGAACTCCGTCAGACAGTCAGCCTAACAAAACTTATCGTTCAAATACGGATGAATAGAGCACGCAACAGAATCAGACCGATAATAGGACAAGAACAATGCGGTTTTGTTAAAGACACTGGAACAAGGAATGTGATATTTAAGTATATTAGAAAGAACAATACAAATGCAAAACTATGTATACCTATATTAATAACTTATCAAATGCTTTTTTGAATAATCTATAAAAATAGATTATTCAAAAGCGTTTGATAAAGTACGTCACAAAGAACTGTTTGAATTGATAGGTAAACTTGATTTATTTGGGAAGGACATTAGAATAATCAAGAATTTATACTGACAGCATGAATTCAGTGTATACACAAAAAGAGAAAGAAGCGTAAGACAAGGAAGTGTCTAATCACCAGACTTATTCAATCTTTATAATGAAGCAATACCGAGAGAACAAGATGTCCTATCAGGATTTATTATTGGTGGCCACAATCTCAGCAAGATTAAATATGAAGATTACTCAGTGTTGATAGCAGACACGGAAAAGTAGCTACACGAATTCCTACAGAAGGTAGTAAAGGAAAGCGCGAGGAAAAGACTAAACATCAATTGTAAGAAGACAAAATGTGTGTTTGTTAGCAAAAGGAACAGCCCAACATGCGAATTACAAACTGAAGGTACCAAAATCAAACAAGTACAAAAATGTAAATATTTAAGAATTGTTTTAACAGAGGACAGAAAATGCAACACTGAAACTCAAAGGCGCATTGGGATAGCGAAAGATGCCTTCTCAAAGCTAAGCAAAGTATTAAGTATAAATTTAGCTAGAAACAAAGAAAAGAATAGTGAACTGTTATGTATGGCAGTGAATGCTGGACAATCTACTCACAGACGAAGAAGGGGTTGAGGCAAGAGAAATCTGGTTCTACAGAAGAATACCATGGACTGAACAACGACGAAGATTTAAAGAAAATGGAAGTAAAAATGGCACTTATATTTAGCATCAGAATGGAATAGTTGAAATTTCTTGGGCATATAATGAAGAAGAAGGACTTAGAAAACCTGACACTAACATGGAGGGCCATAATCGCTCACGACCTGAATGAACACGGTTCATAGAAAAAAGATATCGCAATGAAACGTAGGTCTAAAGGGAAAGAACTCTTCAAAATTCAAACCCAATCTTTATGCCGAGGACATAATTATTTCCCTTAGATCAGATCAGTATAAACTGAGTGTAATTCACATCGATTTTATCATCTGCCATCTAAAGATATAAGAAAATTTATTCATTACATTTTATTTATTCTTTGTATAACAATAGCATGTAATAACATTCTTGTTACCTGCTATTTATTCTAATTAATATTAAAAGCATCGAGATATTATAACACTGTGTTTTTAAATTACCAAAATTAAATAATATTTATAGAGATTCTCTCTGTAGGAAAATGCTTGTGAAAAGACAGAAATTCTTTTTTTTATGGAAAGAAAGAGAAAGAAAAAGTAAGTCTAACTGAAAACATTTGAAGCGTTGTTCACACATCAACGGTTAGATATCTACTGACGAAATCAATTTTGTTCAAATGACTGGCTCCTGCAAGGGTCGTTAGGCAAGATTATGGTGATTTGGCGCCAAGCACATGAACTCATTTTTGTGAATAAGGAAAGGCTATTCTCGTCATCTGATTGGGGAATGACGTGAGTGTTTCTTTCTCTTCCATCTATAGTTCTTGCAATTTGGTATTTCTCATTCATCAACTTTGGTTAACTGTAAGTAATTAGCATGGGCATTCTCCACCTTACTGGATATGATGCCATTAAAAAAAAAAGAAAAATAAAGAAAAAAAAAAAAAAGAAAAAAGAAAAAAAGAAGAAAGAAAAAAAAAACAAAGAAAAGAGAAAATACCGGCCCTGTTTGCATCACTACTTGCCTGCTCTTGATGGTAATTCTATTCGTCTTTTTGATGGTCTACCTTGCTTGGAATGTGGGTTCCTTAGCATCAGTGACAAACTTTTTGGTAACTTTGTGATCAACAGCTTTCGCTATGATGGCGCTTTTTCTAACAATGGTATTATTTTTTTTCTGACAACAGTATATATGCTGTTTTTTCATCTCTTGTTTCTGCCTATTATAACAGACAATAATAATGTGTTGGTTTGATAATAATTTATATAGCAAAATTTGTCACATTTATGACTGTGGCTTCACTGCAATTGTTTGAGATATTTCGAGGTTATTGTATTAGATTTCTGAGCTCATCGTCAGTTAGTCTGAGCAAACAATAGGAATTTTCCAAAGATAGAGTTGTATTTAATTTCTGGTATGAAGGGTTATCATTATCGACATTATTTACATAATTATTTAGACTCGGTGGAAACAGAACAAGCAATAACTGAGTAGTATTAAAAAAGAGAACAAAAATAGATATATATCCATCGACATGGTTATTGGGACGAGAACAATTAAATGTTTCAGTTCGAAATTCCCAGAAAGTTACCAGGATCGACCAGATAGCTTAAGAAGGGCGAAGGGCACGATGCCCGAAGGATCGTGATAATAACAACAAAGATTAGGACAATAATCCGAATATAAATAATGTAAACATTTCCATTTATTCTAACACAATCAAAGCCTATTTAGTTGCCAATTCTTAGCCTGGCACATTATATACCGTATATACTCGCGTATCATGCGATGTTTTAAGACCTAATTTTGAAGTTAATTTTAAGGGGGTCGCATCATACACTAGATATAAAATTAGCGTATATTCTGCTGGCCCTGGCTATGCCGTTGACCAAACTATATATTCATTTACTGTAATCAAATTAGCTTCAAAATTAGGTCTTCAAAGGTCATATAATACGCGATTGTATATCTATCTATCTATCTATCTATCTATCTATCTATCTATCTATCTATCTAGCCACCTGCACTAATGCAAAACTCTTCAGTAAAATGAATGGAGCACTTTGGCTGATTGGCATTTATTTACATTTGTAAAAACAATACGCTAGATTTAGTTGTGTAACTCTACCGAGTGAAGATAGCTCTGGCTGACACCTAATCAGTTGTGTTTCAATCCTGGCTTGAGGCATTCGGATGTCTAGTCGCACTGAGGAGCTGTGATACAGCGAAACAGTACTGTCTGTGAATGACATTATATATATATATATATATATATATATATATATATATATATATATATATATATATATATATATATATGTGTGTGTGGAGAGGCAGAAGTCTTTTTTTATACATGTTTCATTGAATGAGATTGACAAGGAAATTTTCTAGTGTTCTTACAGTTTTCTTTTATGAACACCGGGAGAGTGTAGAAACTGACCATAGTGATTATTGTTCCAATATAGTTTCGTATAATTCCTTAGTTATTTTCAAGTGTTTCTTTGTCAGTATATTTTTCTGTATTTATATTCCAAAATTTGTTGTACAGAAATAGTAGTAATTCTAAGCTGTGCTGTATAGGAGTAGTAGTATTTCTATTTTGGTTTGCCTTTGAAACACCCCTAACACGTTCAAGTTTGTTTCAAAGCAAATAATATTGCATGCATTATCTTTAACAATTATCTGTTTTTAGAATGGCAGTATTATCTACAAGGATTTTTCTTGTGAAAGCAGGGAGTGTATTAATATTTAAGCACTTTCTTATCAAACTAATATCTCTCAAGTGGATTGTCAATTTTTTACTTAACGAACCTATCGTGTGACCAATGTCAGTGTTTCCTGTTTTTTTGTTTATTATAAGAATCACAGCCTTGGATTGGACAATGAAATCGGTAGTTTGAAGTGGAAATTTTATAGGCGTGTTATCATGAGGTTGGTAAATTTTAATTTTCTATAGTATTTAGTAAGTTTTACACGTTTGCGAAATGTATTGTTTTATGATGCGTCGCATGGCGAATTCATTTCCTTTATAATTTTTATGCTTTTGGTTGCAGTAAAAGATATTAATGTTTCGTTTTGCTGTATTTTTAGTGTTAGTGCCGTTTCATTTTTGTAAGAATTATAATTTGTTTGTCGATTGGATCGTCAGATAAATTTGTTCGTTTATTCAAAATTATTTCAGTCCTATTAATGGCCAACAATTTTAACAAATCAGTCGTCAATGATATATTTTGCATTGTTCACGACTTCTTGCCAAGGTTCCACTAGTTTGTCAATGCCTTTATGTTAAAAATCAACGAGTCTTGACTCGAAGAATTCATCGAACGAAATTCCTCGCAGACTGATGGAAAGCGACCGAAAAAGGTGATAATCTGAAGGTGCTAAATAAGATTATGGTGGATGCAGTAGAACTTCCCAACCAAGCTCTTGAATAGCATTTTCATCAAATTAACCACATGGGAACGAAGGTTGTCATGTTGAAGGAGTACACCGTGTCATTTCGACTGGATTGCCTTGTTGGGCCGGCGCATTTGCTGAGCGTAAAGTTCTCTATTGACAGCTCTGTTGTTTTCAAGTATTTCATAATGGATGAGCCAGATAATTGTCTTGCGTGGATGCTGCTCTGACTTGGCACGAGGTGCTGCTTGTTTGTCGGTACTCAACCATTATTTTCTCTGCTTCATATTGACGTAAAAAGACAGAAACTCACGAGTAGTCTGGTGTCAATCGATCAACACTGGTGGCGATGGAGGAGAGCGGAAGATTTTCTCTTTCATTCAATGCGTGTGGTACACATGCACCGAGTTTTTAGACTTTACCCATCGAGTGATGGTTAACGAAGAAGGTATCATGACAGCATACCATTTGCTGGTCCAATTCCCATCAGGGTTTGGCACGGATCCTTTGCAAATGAGTTCATTCAATCAGACCTCATTGAATTGAACAGATCGACCGGAATGTGGAGAATCTGTAAGTTCGAAGTTCCCTTTCTTAAAGCATGAAAACCATTTCCGTGTACATAGTTCTGTCTCTAATTGCATCGGTTCTATATATAACTGAAATGTCTTCAACAGCTTTGGCAGTTTTGGAACCTTGAAAGCGAAGAGATACACGTGTCGAAAATACTCAATTTTGTCTACTTGGAACTCCATCGTCAAGCCTAGAAAGAGGTAAAATTCAAACAGATTTAAAAAAACGATGAACAAAAGTTGCAGGGGAAAAGTAGAACTACAAAAAACATAAAACACTACGCTTAAAACATCTTGTGTGTTAATTCAAATAACATTGGACAAAACGAAGGAATTTATCTGACAACCCAATAGTTATGAAAATTATTATTAATCAATTTTATATATGTTTAATTTCGCTGAAAAAATCTAAGGGCATATGGCCCAGTGGATAAAAGCGTTAGTTCGATTCAGTGACTTGACAAAATGGGTTGAGAGTTCAATACTTGGCTGATAAAAGTTTGGAGAGTTGAGTTAAGAAGGGAGATAACTGAGACATCCGGAAGACGCCTGGCATGTTGAACTAGAACAATCAACTCCGGTGGACGAAATAAAGGGTTGAGTTCGAGATTCCAATCACCTAGAAAAGGTCGGAGCGTAAAACGGCCGAAACGTCGTGAATATGTCAATAAAGATGAGGCCAGAAGTTCGAACAATGTAAATAATTACGATACCTCATCTCAGAAATATAGACAGATATCAGACGAAATAATGTTCTACGTGTTTTTTTGTTTTTTTTTAAAACTGAACGTGATCGATTTAATTTAGTTTCCGTTCAGGAAAAAAAAACCATGAGCATATTCTGTCTAACCACATTTCAAAATTCAGAGTAATTTGTGTTCATTGTAAATCTGTATTGACTTAAAAGGTTGTTTAAAAGAGTGCACTCGATTTAGAGAAATTATTCTATATTTCGTTTCGTCAAACATTTAAAATATCAGTTAATCATAACAATTCTTGTACAGCATTTACATCCACAGTAGAATCCCTCATATCCGGAATCCCGCATATCCGGATATGATTTTAATGTGTTTCTTTGAACTATTTGGATGATATGTAACTGATTTGAAATTTCTGTTTTTCATGAAATTTACTTTGGATAATTGCTTATGCTTATTTCACCCTAATGGCTCGTATTAGTGCAAAAGATGATGGGAATAAGAGGAAAAGATGACAATGAGATACATCTGCAACAAGATAGCGACGAGATGCATGATTGTGATGAAACCTGGAGCGAAATTGAAAAAGCTATTGAAAAGGTTGTCAGTTTTATGGAAAGAAAGACAACATTCAGTTATGACGATTGCAATAACGCACGTAGAGTTAAAAATATCTTTCGTTTAAAAAATTTGAAGACCAAAAGCAAAACGAAATGCGGAAAAAGTTGAGAATGACATTAGAAGAGAAAGAATCATCATTCAACAGCGATTAAAAAATCCTCGTTACATTATTTGTTTTGCATACGTGGCATACTTAATTTAATGAATTTTCATTAACATTACATAATTTATTTCTTTTTCCTTAAAATCAATTCCGTTATATTTCACTCACCATTATCTTATTTTGTTTACGATAAAACATTGAAAATAAATGTTAAACCTGATTTCAGTTCTTTTATTTTAATGTAAATATAACCCCTCACATCCGGACTTTGTAACCAATTCCTCATATCCAGAAGGACTTCTTACTCCGTGTTGTAACCTAGGGAAGGTTACTGAATAGAATAATCACACGAAGGTTGGTAATGAACGATAATACTTAGGATACGAACAACACATATAAGATTCGCCAGCGGCGCGTAGTAGAAGTATTCAACTGCTAGAAGTGAGTCAAATGAATTACACAATGAATCTCCAAATGCAGGATATCTACCAACCGTTCCACGCGGTCAGATGTGGCACAAGGCCGAATTTAATGTAGGGTATCCGAGTCCCTAGGCTAGGCCAAAATTTCCCCGTAGACCCCGTATAAAACGGGGTCGGGTAGCTGTTCTCCGAGACGAGAGTCTGCTCTTCGACAAAGCCTCGTCTAAAGATCCTCTCTGCCCGGAGGTAGATAGATAGCTTGACTGGCACAGCTGGAGCCGAATCTCCAACTGCTGACCAACATACAGTATTTATTACTGTATTTATGCGAATGGGGACATACCCATTATCGTCCGTAGGTATGCTACAACAGTCCGGTTGTCAGGGAGTCAACTGTATTTGTCCACACATATATAATAAACGACATCATGTAAAAGCAAAAAAAAATATCATTGAGTAAAACTATGGAGACGTTCTTAGTAAAGGTCACAATTAATACTTTAAGTAAACTCCCACTAACTGTTATAAAATTTAAAACTGCAATTTATTTGTATCTTTATTCTATATGTAAGTTTATTTTTTACGGATATTTATTTTCATAGTAAACTCGGTTATTTAAATTATACGTAGAATTGGACATGTGTCTGATACAGAAATAGTTAATACATTTTACGAAATGTCATGACTCACAGTTTAAAGGAGAGGAAATAGAAGCATATTGTTTTAGAAAAGATGACATGTAGTTTTAGTTGTTAGTGAGTCTTTCGCCTTTAGCCGCTTTGCTTACATCTTTAGGGAAAAGTAATCGCTTGGTATAAATTTGTGTAGACGAACTGGCATTTTAGTTTACTTACTACGACATTTTTTTTTATTAATTCTCCCAAGCAAGGCGGTAATGTCACCAAGATGTAAGAGATTAATGGGAGTGAAAAAGAATGCAAGGTATCCAAAACCTAGTACTCTACGGCAGGGGTGTCAAACATACGGCCCGTGGGGCTGAACTGGCCCGCTGCAGAGTTCCATCCGACCCGCGAGATAATTTTGAAAAAGGTAAAAATTATATTATATATTTACTTACTTATTTAAAAAAAAAAAGATTTCAATGACTAACAACGTGTTTTTAGGTCAACATTTCGCTCTTACCTAAAATGTCTTTGTCAAAAAGGAGAAAAGTGGGTGCAGAGTGTAGATCGTTTGGTCCTTTTCTTATTTATTCGTGGCGGTGAATAGGAAACCTGTGTGATTGGTGTGTTCATAGCAGGTTTCAGTGCTCAAAGAATATCACATTTGGCGCCACTATGACACTCATCATGTCGACATATGTAATAACTTGCAAGGACAAATGAGAAGAGAGAAGGTAAATAAATTGTTAGCAGATCTGAAGAAACAACAGTCTACTTTAACCCAAAGCCGAGATATCAGTCAGGAAGCAGTAAAAGCTAGCTACCTTGTTGCTAGAGAAATATCATTAACATCAAAGCCATACTGTGAAGATAAGTTCGTTAAAAGATGCATACTAATGGCTGCAGAAATTGTATGCCCTGAGAAGCGTCATATGAGAAACACTGCGGCAGATAAGATTTCAGATTTTTCTGCTGATTTGGACAGGCAACTGAAACACAATGTCAAGTCATTTATTGCATTTTCGGTTGCAATTGATGAGAACACGGACATTACAGATGTTGCGCAACTGGCCATATTCATTTGTGGTGTAGACGAGATTTTGACCGTCAGCGAAAAGTTCCTGGAGTTGGTTCCTATGATGGACACCACAACAACAAATGACTTTTTCAAGTGTCTCGTTTGAGCGTTGGACGGGGTCGGGGTGGACTGGGGCCGTGCTATCAGCATGGCTACAGATGGTACTCTATCAATGATTGGGAAAAAAGCAGTTGTTGTGACGCAGTTCAGACAGAAAGTACAAATGGAGGACGTGATTTTTAATATTTCACTGCATTTTGCACCAGGATGCATTGTGTTGCAAGTCTTTAAAAATAGATCACGTCATGGAAGTAGTTATCCGAACTGTTAATTTCATCTGAACTAGAGGTCTGAATCACCGTCAGTTTGACAATCTTCTTAGTGATATAGGCCTTATTTATGACTTAACATATCACACCGAGGTAAGGTGGTGAAGCCGAGGTGCTGTGTTGAAACGTTTTTTTTAATCTACGAGAAGAAATTGAACAGTTCATGTATTAAAAGTGCAAACCATCGTTAGAATTTCGATCGCCAGAAATATTTAGCATTTATCGTGGATATTACAGAGTACTTGAATAATCTGAACAAAATGCCGCAAGGCCGTAAAAAAGTTGTCACGCAGTATTTTGAAAGTATACGCTCGTTCAAGTTGAAGCTAACTTTGTGGGAGACACAACTGTCAGGTAGTGACCCTGCTCTTTTCCCTTGTCTAAAAGATTTGGTTGCGACCGCAGATAATGTTGATATAAATCGGTGCAAAAACAATATCGCAGGATTGCTGCGAGAGTTTGAGAAACAGTTTCAGATTTTTGGCAAACTTGAAACAGATTTCACAGTTTTTCGCTAGACATTTACAGTCAACGCCTCTTATCTGCCCGTCAACATCCAACTCGAAATGATTGACTTGCAGTGTGATTCAGATTTGACGAACAATTTTACCTCGGACACATTTCTTCAGTATCTCTTGTCAAAATGCCCCAAATTGACAGCCCCTGTTGCAAAAGTTTTGTGCATAGTCGGGAATATTTACCTCTGTGAACAAGCTTTCTCTGAAATAAGCATCAATAAAGCAAACCTGTGCTCAAGGCTCATGAACATTTTCAGAATGTACTTTTTTACACTAAAACAAATAGAAAATTTTGGAATTGCTATTTATAAGTTCTTATGCCATGATTTTACTGGTCCAGACCGCTCGAGATCAAATTGGGTTGATATGTGGCCTGTGAATTAAATTGAGTTTGACACCCCTGCTCCACAGGAAACATGGGATAAATCCGTACTTCAAATCTGTTGTAAAATCTAGTATTTACCAGTTTTAACGGATATAAATGCTTACATGATAAACAAGAATGCTGTTGACAGATCAAGTAAGTTCAACTCAGCAAAGTAATTTACACAAGCAATTCGTAGAAACATTTTCACATACACAAAAACACCATATATATATATACTGTTCGCTTAAAAACGGTATTAGCTTTCTATTTTTTCTTTTCAGATACGTTACTCGCTTTCGTTGATTAAATCATTGTTGTTTGTTGAACCTTGTTTGGTTCTTTCTTAGTTTATTCAGTGAAAAATCCAAGCTCACCTTGTTCATGTCGCCTTTTCTTTCTCTCTGACATAGCTTTTCCCCATCTCTTTCTACTTAATTCGTCTGTAGCTGACCTTCTAATTTTGCTTATACTGACTAGTGACTCTTCCATCAACAAAACTAATTTCCAACTTTGAAGCAATCTCTTTTTCTCCCTACTTTCGACCAACGCTGATATGCCCTCACATAAATTTAGTGGCTATTATCGACCTGTCTGTCTACAACAAGATTGTGGTGTGAATGTGATATTCTGAGAAGATATAGTGACAAATGCGACTTTTTGTACTCACCATTTAAGGCCTTGGATCAAAATTTCATCATTTTTATGACATTCATGTTACAGCGAATTAAATATTTGTACAGTAATTATTTTATGCACAATGTGAATTAATCTATTTTTAATAAGAAAATAATTGCAATTAACAGTTACGATGCTAAAATGTTTGGGATAATATTGTAATTATGTAAAGGCGTAAAGTTTACTGTCACTACTTATTCCACGGATGATATAAAAAAAGTGTTTATTATCAAACCCTAAAAATTGAGAAATATACAGCATAAGAAATTATTGTAATCAAATCAACGGTAATATATTTGTTTATGAATTAACTATTCAACTATTTATGTGTACAGTGTAACCCGGATATAAGAGACCCGGATATAAGAGAAACCCGGATATAAGAGAAACCCGGATATAAGATAGATTTTCTCTGGTCCCAAATTAGAGCCATACTTACCTAAACAAAATAGACTAAACCCGGATATAAGAGAAACCCGGATATAAGATACTTCTTTTCCGGTCCCGACAACTCTCTTATATCCGGGTTACACTGTATATCATAAAGGTTCGTGTGCATGTTTGAATTTATAATTTCAAACTAGCAACTGCACAGTACAATGTGTTGCTGTTTTGTATAAATACGATATATTTTGGTATTGCTGACGAGATTCGAAAGACGCACATAAGAAAATAGAAAAAGATAAAATATAACTTCCTATATTGTTTGAGAAAAGTTATCTAAAATGTTCATGCTCTTTTTGTTTAAGCCAAATATTTTTAAATGCATTACGAAAATAGCAACAAATGACCAAAAAGTATTTTTTTCCTTATTGTTCTCGAATATTTTAAATAAAATTTGAATTTAAATATTTGCCATTTCTTTGCAGAACATGCCATCCGTTTTCGTATGGCAAATAAAGCTTTTGACTCATGTTCAATTTTGACAATTCAAAAAGTAACACATTATTTTTTTAATCTTGTACATCAACTGTACACACACACACACGCACACACACACACACACACACACACACACACACACACACACACACACACAGTGCGTGTACGTCCAGACACACTCCACTTAATATTTTAAACATTTCCGAAACGAATATCCGACAAAAGCTAACAAGTGACTTTTGTTGAAATTAGGTTCCGTGCGGAAATTCTCATTTTTAGTGTATGGTAAACTAGACATATTTTAATTCTTTATTCCATCAGTATATTCACCAAGTATGTACGTATGTATGTAGTCAGGTCACTGTACGAGTGCGGCTGGTATCATTTAACCCAGTACTATCTGCTGTATTTATCGGCGATTAAACCGGTTGCCCAACCAGGCATTTCTGGTGAGGAGGTCGGCTATTTTAACAGTTTTTTTGCACTTCCCACCTGTGGAACTCCCTTCCAAGTTCTTGCTTCCCTTATAACTACAATTTTAAAAAATATAAATGCAACGTCAATCGTCATCTTCTGTCTTCATGAACCCTGTTCCTTTTTTGTCCTTTCTTTAATCCACCCCATCTTCAATCTTTCTCATTCTATTTCCTTTCATTTCCTGTAAAATAATAATAATATTCTTGTGTATAATATGACTTTAGTATAATATAGAAAAACTCATATTTATTTTGATTGTTTTATTGTTATACTGCTGGTTAAAAAATTAAAAAAGTCTTTTTTTTTGTGTTGAAATCTGTGCTAACTTGGTTTACTGTAAATAGTAAAATGTTGGTATTTCTTATAAAATATTTTTATTGACAAACAAAATATAGTCATTTTAGTTTATATAAAGCACTTGCTGCCTGTCACACATTATTTTTTTAAAGAAAATGATGATTGATTTTAAATCATTTGTGGAGAAAAATGATGCATTTCAATATTACTCAATGATCTTGCCGATGTGATCTCCACCTTCTGGCTTTCTCCTTTTAATACCCCTCCCCACGGGACCCCCTTTTGATAAAAATGAAATATGCTCATCCAAGTACCCTGGGTAATGTAGTTTCAGAATATATATATGGTTATGGGGGTCTTTCTCTAAAGCCCTAAGAGGAGTTTGATAAACAAACAGACAGACAGGAGCTACAACTTTATATATACAGATTCGCAATAAGTTTACATCAAGCTATATAAATGTCTCTAAAATATATAATGAGCAAAAAATATTCAAGCAGGTGCGGGGTAATTAGATGATGGGTCTGTCTGAGGGGCGACCCATAATTTCATTAGCCTAGGTGCCCCAAAAGGTCATAATCTGGCCCTGATTGTATCCACATAAATTATGGTAATATTTTGCGATTTAAAATTACATCTAACAGTGTACACTATTTATATAGCGATATAATTGTTTCAGGGGCTGTTTACATAACATCGATTTTTTATTGTTTTATTTATATCGAAAAGATAAGCAATTTTTCAAAGTGGATATTTTGTGTTGGCAAGCATGGGAATTATCGCCACCATTTTTCAAGCCTTTTAGTTGGGATGAAGACGGAGTATCTGTTCACTCGTTCACTCCCTATTTTTAGATGGGAGGAGGAACCCAGTCCCAATGATTCCAACTGTGCGGCAACACCTTCCTATTTGTACTGAGAAGTTGTGTCGATGTAATATTGATGCCAAGCGTGGCCGTCGTCGCGGGAACTGGGCAATTTTTATCCTTGGCCCACATGCATATTCATGTGTATAGGCATCTCACATTAAAAACGACCTTAATAATAATAATAATAATAATAATAATGATGATGATGATGATGATGATAATAATAATAATAATAATAATAATAATAATAATAATAATAATAATAATAATTTTAAAATTCTGTAGCGGTCAACTGATACTGTTATTAAATTAAGATTGTATTTACTCATCAGAAATGGTAACGCTCAGTACAATTCTACGACCCCCAATATTTTAAAAACAATTTTGATGTTTTGTGCATAAACCTATCGATTTTTGTAAATACGGATGCCTAAACGCGACATTATCGTAAAATAAGGGTGGTAACTATAGTATGGTTAAAATTTATTAATTTTTTTTAACATTTCCTCAACAAGCATTTTCGTAAGTAACTATAAAGCCAAAATATCTAAAATTCAATAAAATATTAGATTGTTAAGAATATTATTATAAATTTTTAAGATTACTGGGTAGTTAAAAAATTATTTAAAAGGCTTTAACGTTATATACGTCAAGTAAAAGTTACAATTATGTCACTCTTAGAAAAAATTCACAAACTTAGGTCTATCGAGAAATTTGTCAACACCCCATAAAAATAGCCAGCTCCGTGTTAAAAAGATGCTTTTCTGTGATATTTTAAACAAAAAGTAAATTATTTCAAATCACATTAATTAAACTCCAAATCAGGTAATCTTCCTCAAATAAAGTCTATTTTATTTTTTCAATATGGAGGATTTTAGCGTTTTTACTGATAATAATAAAACAATTACAATCAATTTAAATTCAGTTTGAAATACAGCAGAGTATTTTGCTTATTGGGAATATTAACTTTAATCCGCTAACTTGAAATTAAAACTAAAATAAAAGCTACAAGAAAGATTTTTAAAAATGCATTTTAAACTTTAGGTATAGCATTTATTTGGATCTCTCTCTCTATATATATATACATATATAATTTGCAGACAGTATTGCTTTGTAGCTCCTCAGTGCAACTAGACATCCGAAAACCTCAAGTCAGGATCGAAACCCGACCGATTTAGTACCAGCCGGAGTCTCTACCCCTAAGACATTAGCAAATAGCTAATTCTAGCTTATTGTTTTTACGAGTATAAACAAACGCCAGTCAGCCAGGGTGCTCCTATTCATTTTACCGAATAACTTTGCGTTTTAGCGTAAGCGGCTGCTGTTTGTAGAATTAGGCTGTCTCTCAAGAGTGCTCAAATGAAATACCCACACACGCATCTAAATATACACTGAGATAAACTTGAATATTCCTATTTATATTTGATTACAAACATGCCAACTCCGCACGGGCACATGTTGCTTAGTTCTAAATAGGTGCATAAGTTAAAATATCTGGGAAGCGTTTTAACAGTGCGACACTGAGATCCCTGGACTATTAGGATGGCCGAGGACGCATTCCAAAATCTGGGAAGAGTATTGTGAGACTGGAGGATTTCTTTGGTAACAAAGAAAAGAATACTGAGCAGTTACGTGACATCCGTCCTTCTTTATGGCAGCGAATGTTAGACGATTTCCTCAAAGATGAAGAAGAGACTCGAGGCGACAGAGATGTGGTTCTACAGAAGGATGCTAAGGATATCATGGACCGAGCGTGTGAGAAACGATGAGGTCTTAGAGAGGTTGCAAACAAGGAGGAGGCTTATACTTAACATTAGGAAGAGGCAGCTGAAGTCTCTGGAACATATAACGAGGAAGGAGGGCCTGGAGAATCTGATACTCACAGGTCGAATAGAGGGAAACAAAGACGTGGTTCTGGGGGAGGGAGCAGAAGGAAGGATATTGTTGAAAGCTGCAAGTGATAGAGAGAGGTGGAGAGCCATGATCACCTACGTCCTGAAAGGACATGGCACATAAAAAGAAAAAAGATTCAGTATTCATACCACACACCTATTGCCAGACAGGCCAACCATTTCTGAGATTAATTGATCTCGGTTTGACATGTTCTCCTCCACTGCTATGCAATCTTTCCATAGAGATGAAAAATGAATTGTTGAAGAAAAGACAAACTGATTAGAATTTAAAACCGTATTCTTACATTATTTTTCTACATTGTTATTATTACACACACACACACACACACACACACACACACACACACACACACACACACACACACACACATATGCTCATACGTGCACACGCACACGCACACGCACGCACGCGAACACATTGAAGCGAAAACCCGAACGTACGTGTGCATGTAAAAACATAAACATCTGTTCATATACATAGATATAAGTACATTTACTGATAAAGTGAAAAGCAAAACGGAAAAAGGAAGTAATATATTATTAAGAAAAGGAAAGAAAACGGGTCAAATTAAATGAAGTTACTCGGTACGAGAGATGAAGGGAGTGAAAGTGATGAAAGGAAGAAAAGGGTTTTGGCGGGATATCGAACTTTTATGAAAAACTTTTCACAACTTCCCATCACGAAAATTCGAAAATAGCGATAGATAGATAGATAGATAGATATGAAGTACATAAGATGTGTATATGAATGATATAGCCTCGACTGTTTTTCTGTCTACTTGGTGGCAGAAAGAGTAGCGAATTTTCTTTCTCTTACTTTAAGAGTTTTTCGAATGCAGGTTTTTTTAGCGTGAAGGTTCGGCGCGAATGAGGTCAACATAATCATTTATTTGTAAAGCCTTCGATAGATTCTTTCAACCGCTCTCTCTTGAGTGTACATTCATCACTTACACACGTATGTTTATATTCCATTCTATGATAGCCATTAATAGATTTCCGCACACCCTTACTTTTAAATAGCAACAAAAATATATTAAAAATTTACGTTCGAAATACAAGGACAAAATTTTATCCCTAATTTTCTCGTCTGCCTTTGAAATATATCTTTTGATTGCAACTGTGGCAGACAGATTGCCATCCTTATAGCCAATGTGTAGTTCCATAAATAAATATATGAGAGAGAGAGAGAGAGAGAGAGAGAGAGAGAGAGAGAGAGAGAGAGAGAGAGAGAGAGAGAGAGAGAGAGAGAGAGAGAGAGAGAGAGAGAGAGAGAGAGAGAGAGAGAGAGAGAGAGAGAGAGAGAGAGAGAGAGAGAGAGAGAGAGAGAGAGAGAGAGAGAGGAGAGAGAGAGAGAGAGAGAGAGAGAGAGAGAGAGAGAGAGAGAGTAAATAAATTTAAGTTTATTCATGCCCGAAAATGAAAATATCCCTTGTTCGGTGCATAAAGAAAGTTGCAGAAACCAATCCAGTGCCGAAAAACAAATGAAGAAATAATTAAAAGTAGACAGGCCTTGAGATGCAAGGAAATAAAAAAAGAAGAAAAAAATCAGATGAGGTTGTGAATCAGACTCCATTTTGAGACACTGATCAAGCATTTTTTCAGAAGCAATTATAGACATTCAGGTAAACAAGAAACAAGATGAAGCCAAAATTTTGTAATTAAAAAAAAGTTCGTTATTTCATACTGTCATTTTGAAAAAAATATCTTTTCAATTATGTAATCTATTTTTTTGCGGAATTAATTTTTCCTTCTTTTTCTCTTATTGCATTTTCTTTCTGCTTTGATGTCATATAAACTTTTTTGTACAAGAACTTCTCGAATGTTTTTTCAATTACGGTTAATATATGGAAGATAAATGAGGTTGAGTAGATATAAATTCTTGTATTTCTGATCTCTTATAATAAGTTGGCTCAAAATATTGTTCGGTATCTTAAGCAGATATATTTTTGGACCCATAATTATTGTACACTTTTATTGCTTCGCATCACTACCTTCTGTCATCTCTGAGGATATCTTACCATTCTTTGCAAACAACTAGTCTAAGGAACTTTTGCACTGTCCACGGGAATTGTTCTTATTCTCGAAAGACCAGAATAAATGGAAGCCCAAAGGTGCAATATCTGGTGGATAGGGCGTGTGAGTAATAATTTCCCAGCCAAACTCTAATCATTTTTGTTTGGTAATTGAAGAAACGTTTAGCCTGGCGTTATCAAGATGGAATATTATTTCCTTTCTCTGAACTACGCACAGTCTTCGTCGATTGCCGCATTCTATTGGTCTAATAGAAACTTTCCTAATCAATTGTTTTCTAATTCAGAAGGTGCTCATAACAGGGAACTCAGGCCCATTGCCAACAAAGGCACAGGATCAACTTTGAATGAAGACCGGACTTTGGTACGCTTACTAGTTCCTCATTATATTTGCCTCGCGATCACTGCATTTCAAATTGTTGCAAAATATCTACTTTTCGTCAGTCAACATTTATTTTAAAAATGCAACATTCACATACACTACAATAGGTCTTACGATTTAACTTACATTGAAACCACACATAAACGTGACTAATATAAACAAACAAGTGCAAATTACTTTCACGTCTTGATGTAGAGGTTTTGAATATGTTTGTCTCTTCCCCATGCCAGGTTAGAGGGATTGATCACTCAACCTTTTGATTTGATCTCTCTCAACTTCAACTAGTCCATTCGTCTATGAATAAATCTAGAGCACAAGCCGATTTTGACACGTTTCATCATTCAATTTAACTTATCCATCAGCTGCTGAAAATGTCTTTAACTGAGACGCATTTTTACCTGAATTGATTAAAATACCGAAAACGTTAATTAATATTCAAGCTTCAATGTTAAAACGAATAAACAAATATGTACCAGTTATGATATCTTATAAAAAGAATACTAATAACACAGCAGTCACAAATCACAAAAGGTTTTTCGTAAAAATTCAATTAAGTGGGGCTATAAAAAGTTTTCGGTTCGACCCACTACCTTAAATCTGACCAAATGACCAAACATCAAATTTTTAGGGAACCTTAGTCATCATTTAACCACTCCTGAATATATATATATATATATATATATATATATATATATATATATATATATATATATATAAATAAAAAGAAAGAACAGTAAGATATAAAATCCGGTGTTCTTAAAGATATTTTTATTTTTACACAATAGTGCTCAATGTAAATTTACAGAGCATTAATATTTTATATTAATTGATTTAAAATATGGTTTTATCGCTACACAGTGATAACCATGTTTCGAAAATGGAAGCCAAAGCCTTTGAATTCAATTTTTTTTTACCAAATCAAAGACATTAGTTCCATTTCCTCGTCAAGCGAATTTTGGAGTAACTTATTTTTTTATCTACGGTTTTAAGGCACGGCAAAGATTCATAATTGAGGGTTCCCATGGATACCGAGAAATCCATTCATCTAGATAAGGGGCGGCAGGGTGTTCAATCGTTTAATTTTCATTGTATCAGTCAACAGTTACATTCGAAAGCGGGGTTATGTCTCGGGATTGGTAGGGATGTATCTTTCAACATATTCTGACATCTGCTAAATGTTCAGAATATGTTTTAACCACATGTATAAAAAAACTTAATTTTTAATATCCAATATACTATATTCCTTTTTAAAAATCAAACAAATGTATTAGAATTGTAAAATTATATTTTCTTATCCAGTATGAGTATGTATGTTACCAGATTATTATTATTATTATTTTTATTTTTATTTTTTTTGTAAACTTTATGACAATGACGGCAAAGATAGCTACATTATTTCACTAATTCAGTAAACTTTTATTTTTATAAATTTAGTAATATAAATTTTCCATGTATGTACAAAGGACATGGGTCATTTAATGTCCTATATATTCTAACCTATATTAATTTCATTTAACTTTAGGTGTTCTATTGGATTCTTTTAAGTGTTTGAATTGCTTTGAGAGATGTGTTAAGTTTAGAGTACGTTTTATTTAATTATAATTTTAATATGTTTAGGTTAGAATCCGTTTTATTTAATTACAATTTTAAAACCAATTTAAAAAATTCTACTTTTAAATTTAACTTTAAATTTAATCGGCTATACTTTTTTATAAAACAAGTAAATGTAATAGAATTACTTACAGTATTTAAAATTATTTAAAATTATTTATTCACATCGAATATGGGTATGCATATTATCAGATCAATGTTTTTTTCTGTTTTTTTTTTAAAATATTATTTAAAGAAAATTTTTGACAATGACGGCACAAAATAGCTATTTCATTTCTCTGATTCAGTAAATTTTTATTTTTTATAATCCTAGTAATATATAGTTTCTCATGTATGCATAAAGGACATGGGTCATTTAATGACCTACATATTCTAGCTTTTCTTATTAACTTCCATTTTACCGTAGGTGTTTTATTGGATTCTTTCAGGTGCCAGAAGTACTTCGAGAGACATGTTTGATTTTTATATTTATTTATCCTAAACGAACTTTGGTGTTGGTTGAACCTTTTTTTGAACTCATGGCTAGTGCAACCTATATATATTTTTATGTTTTCAGGGTTTTCAATAGAAGATATATTGCATTGGTATACTAATGATTCCGTGCAACATTTATTTTGTAGGGGACAGTTTTGAGGGTTTCTACAATTACATAATTTTTGTTTACTCTCATTAGTTGTTGTTTTTATTTTTCCATTGTCTAAAATCTTTTGGTTCTGGTATAAGTGTTTATTTAAGATATTGGCATTATGTTTCTTAATAATTTTTTTTAGGTTATCAGTACAGCTATAACTTAATTTTAGTGTATTTTTATTGAATATAGCACTTAGTTTACTTTGACTGGGGAAATGCTTGACTATTAATGCGAGGAATTTTTGACCCAATTTGCTTTTTACCATTTGGTTGTATGGGGGTGTATACCAAATTATTTTCCTGCTTCTGTTTTTTCTATGCTTACCATTTTCATTTTTAATATAAGCTAGTTTTAGGTTTTTGTAGCCACTATCTTTTAGAGCTTTATTATAGAAATTAATATGTTCATCGAAAATCTTGTCATTTGCTGAATTTGTACTAAAGGTAAAAAATTCCTCGCATTAATAGTCAAGCATTTCCCCAGTCAAAGTAAACTAAGTACTATATTCAATAAAAATACACTAAAATTAATAGTGCCTTAAAACCGTAGATAAAAAAATAAGTTACTCCAAAATTCGCTTGACGAGGAAATGGAACTAATGTCTTTGATTTGGTAAAAAAAATTGAATTCAAAGGCTTTTGCTTCCATTTTCGAAACATGGTTATTACTGTGTAGTGATAAAACCATATTTTAAATCAATTAATATATATATATATATATATATATATATATATATATATATATATATATATATATGTATGTATAAGATTTCAGGTCGGTAGACACAAACACAGACACACACACAGATATATATATATATTATTTTTATTATAATAAAAACATATTGAAATCGCTACACAAAAGCTTTCATGTTTCAATACTTTTACTCCATCTGTTCTTTTTCTCATATATATATATATATATATATATATATATATATATATATATATATATAACATTAGTAGTAGCAGTAAACTTATAAATATAAGTAACTACACTCGTTTCGGAAAACCTTTTTTTTGTCTTTGTTCACGTGGTTTGGACTTTCGTTTATTGACTATAAGTATACCATTTCCCCCCTTTTTTTACCTCTTTAGCCAGCCTTCCCTGACGATACGCTTAGGTGAAACCTTGGTAGGTATGTCTGGCTCTCTAGGTTTAACTATATATATATATATATATATATATATATATATATATATATACCCTGGGTACCCTTGGGTAGATATATATATATATATATATATATATATATATATATATATATATATATATATATATATATATATATATATATACCCAAGTATAGGATTAGTGTATACGGAATAAATTCCAATAGCCAACAATTACTATTCTTAAAAGAGTGCTCAATGCAGAGTAGAACTGATGTAATTATTTATTTAAAAATTATATATATATATATCAGCATTACCGGGTAGAGGGTTTCCTAGACAAAAGTCAACGGGCTAGGCGGTTTGTCTCCCAGTGTAATATATATATATATATATATATATATATATATATATATATATATATATATAAGTGAATGTTCAGAAGATTGCGTTCAAGACTCTTGTTGCTTGGTGTTGACCCTAACGTTCACCCTTATATTTTATTTTTATATGCGCTCTATCTCTGATATTGAGCACGTTTAACCATAAATATAGCGTATCGTAAAACTATGTTTTTTTTTTCATATATATATATATATATATATATATATATATATATATATATATATATATATATATATATATATATAACCCTTCAAAGTGCCAAAAGGAAAAATAGGGGAGAAAGTAACTTTTTTTATACTCTTGGCGCGCGCACACGCACAAATCTACACGGTATACATATACTACCGCCAGTGAATACCCGGCAGTACATTAAGACAGTGGAGAAATCAGTACGCTGAGTAGTATCAGAGTAGTATTAGAGGAGGATAACACAAGAGTCACCGTCACAGCACCTAGACTCAGTAAGGAGTCATACCGCGATACTTCAATACCAAGACTGTATATATATATTATTGCTACTAACCCGCATTCCTGGATCTACTAACCCGTATTACCAGTTTGTATTATTACGTTAATACATTTATTTTCCTTATCTATTCCTGGCGTTTGTTATTTATTTATATCGTATTTCATCTCGTCGACAACAAATTGGCGAAGAGGAATTCGAACTCACACGGCAAGGAAATCGAAACAAAAGTCTCTCTCTCGTCGACAACAAATTGGCGGCGAGTATATAGAACTCACACGGAAAAGAAAGAAAAAAGAAAAATTCCCCCTCGTCGACAACAAATTGGCGACGAGGTATTCCAACTTACACAAAAAGAATAAAAAATTGCCGTCTTTGCCAGTATTCACATCAACTTGGCGATTTACGAGGATTAAAACACGGAAAATCGAGTTTTTTTCGTAAGACTCTTATCATGGAGGATTTTAAAAGTATTTTAGTAGATCTTGTAAAATACCAAAATGAACAGCAATTACAACTCCAAGAAAGACAAAACGAACAACAATTACAATTCCAAGAAAGAATGGAAGAAAAATGGCAAAAACAATTACTACAAACGCAGGAACTAATATTAAAGGTAGCGGGTAACAAACAACAAAATATCGAAAAAGAGGCGACTTTTTCCCAAGACGCAGTGTGGAATACGATAGAAACTTTCAAATACTCTCTAGAAGAGGATAAAAATTTCGCGGATTATTTTAGACGCCACGAAGACATCTTTAACATCGATTGTCAAAACTGGACAGAAGCAAAGAAGCTACGTCTGTTGCTCAGAAAATTAGGAACTGAAGAATACACAAAATTTGTGGATTACATTTTGCCAAAAAAGACGAACGAATTAGCGTTTGACGAAGCAGTTACATGTCTTACAGAGCTGTTCAGTCCAAAAACGTCACTCTTTCACAAGAGGTGGAAATGTCTTAACCTAGTAAAGGGCGAAAATGAGTTCTATTCCACGTTTGCCGCAATAGTGAATAAACATTGCGACGACTTCAAGTTGGCAGAATTAACACCGGACAATTTCAAGTGTCTCATCTTCGTTCAAGGGTTAGTCTCAGCAAAAGATAGTGAAATGCGCAAAAGAATGCTTTCAAAACTACAAAATGAAACTGGACTAACACTACAACAATTATCAGAAGATTGCCAAAAATGCCTGAGTATAAAGAAAGACTCGAAGAACATTGAGGAGTCAGGAGTTTCTCATATACGTAAGTTAAACAAAAGTTTACGTTCTTCACCCTCCCCGGAAAGAAAACAAAAATTCTATAATAAGGGAAAAAGTACAACATATTGGGCAAATTATGACGAAAATCGAAGCAAATAGAAGCCCCCCCCCCCATCTGCATGTTATCGATGTGGAGGACTACACTGGAATACGGATTGCCGTTTTAAATATAAAAACTGTCTCGTGTGTGTGGAAAAATGGGGCACAAGGCATCCCAATGTAGGAACAGAAAAGCTACTAGTAGGATAAGAGCTACTAGGATGCATGACGAAGACAATACCAACATAAGGAAATATGTGGAACTTGAAATCTTAAATAAAAAGATAAAATTGCAACTAGACTCGGGTTCCGATGTAACGAAAATTAACCTACAGACATGGAAAAAGCTTAACAGACCAACCATGTTACATTACACAAAAAATTGATAAGTCGGTGACAGGAAAGCGTATAAAATTCGAAGGAGAAATAATCGTACATGTTAAATTTCACGGGAAAACAAAAAACTCAAGATATACGTAATGAAAGATACAGAAAATCTAGTGGGGAAAGACTGGATGCAAAAATTCGACAGCTCATTTTGCAAAAAGTTAGACGGTGAACCACCAGAGGCGACAAAGTTAAACGAAGAATTATATAATCAATTTCCCGAGGTATTTGCGAGCGGGTTGGGACGATGCAACAAATTCACAGCTAGAATTGAATTAAAAGAAAACGTCCAACCAGTATTTAAAAAGAAGTGAAATGTACCGTTTGCTACTATAGAAAAAATCGACAAAGAATTAGAGAGACTTGGACAAACTGGGATCCTCTCAAAAATAGAGTTTAGTGAATGGGCAGCACCGGTAGTCTATGTAAAAAAGAAATCAGGAGAAATCCGTGTATGCGCAGATTTTTCGATGAGGCTAAATAAGGCTATAAAAGACCATCATTACCCATTACTGAGCCTAGAGGAAATATTTACAAAGCTCAACGGCGGTAAGATATTTTCCAAAATAGATCTAAGTGAGGCTTATCTGCAAATCCCAGTACAAGAAGAGAGTACGAAAATTCTATGTATTAATACGCACAAAGTGTTGTATAAATTCAACAGACTACCGTTCCGGGTAAATGTTGCACCAGCAATTTTTCAGCAGACGATGGACACAATGCTCACGGGCCAGAATTTTGCGACCGCTTATCTGGATGACATTCTAATTAAGTGCGACAATGTTGAAGAGCACACATCGCACATAAAAGAGGTTTTCAGAAGACTTCAAGACTTTGGGTTTAAAGTAAAAGGAAAAAAGTGTGATTTTTTCCTAAATGAAATTAAATACTTAGGCCAGATAATTAATGAAAATGGCAGGAAACCAGACCCAGAGAGGGCATCGGCAATTAAAAACATGCCTGAACAAAAAAAAACTTTGCAGAATTACAAAGTTTCCTGGGCCTAGCTAACTACTATGGCGAATTTATTGATAATATGCATAAATTGAAGGGCCCACTAAATGAGTTACTAAAAAAGGAGAATAATTGGAATTGGACAGAAGACTGTAAAAAAGCGTTTAAGGAAATAATACAAACATTAACTTCGGAGTTAACACTGACACATTTCGATCCCGAATTAGAAATCATTATTGCAAGTGACGCGATATCACATGGAGTAGGTGCGTGTATTCTACACAAGATGCGGGACGGTACAAAGAAACCCGTTGCGCACGCATCTAGATCATTATTACCGGCGGAGAGAAACTATTCACAGATCGAAAAGGAGGCATTAGGCATAATATTTGCAATAACTCGTTTTCACAGATATATTCTTACGATTTTCGGTTCAAAAAAAGGTCTACCAGTCTATACAGACTTTTAAGATGGGGAACTGTGTTACTAAACTACAATTTCAAACTTGAATTCTTACCATCAAAGAAAATTGGGCACGCTGATGGACTATCGCGATTAATACCGGCGAAAAGTGAACCGTTGGAAGACGCGGTAATAGCGGCATTACAAGCTGAAGATGAAATCAGTAAAGTGTTATACAATACAATAAAGGAACTACCTGTGACTTTGATAGAGATAAGAAGAGAAGCGGAAAAGGATGAATTTATTCAGAATACCAAAAAAAATAAATAAATAAAAATAGAAGAGAAGGAAAGGAATTTAGCAGACTGCTTCTCAATCTGTGACTACATATTATTGTGTAACGAGAGAGTGGTAATACCGAAGTCGCTACGAAGGCGAATCTTGAAAGATTTTCATTTAGGACATCCGGGAAAAAACCGGATGAAGGCACTTATGAGAAGTTTTGTTTACTGGCCTAACATGGACGATGATATTACGCAAATGGTTGAAAGTTGTAAAGGCTGTGCTGCTGCGGCGAAAGCACCACATCTATACAAAAGCCATGGCAGACCGTGGCCCAGAATCCACATGGATTACGCAGGACCCATACTACTTTATAACAGTAGATAGTTTCAGTAAATGGCTTGAGGTTTCCAGATTCAAACACCCGACGACAGAAAATACCATAAACTGTATACACGAATTATTCGCCAGATTCGGCGTCGTGGATTGCTTGGTAACTGATAACGGTACACAATTTTAGAATTTTATGAGATGTACCAAGTAAAGCATATCAAGATAGCTCCGTACCACCCGAGGTCGAACGGACAAGCCGAAAGATTCGTAGACACACTAAAAAGAGCTTTAAAAAAAGCCGAAGTTGTACCGAGGGAAAAAGCGATACAGCAGTTCCTCCAAGTATACAGAATAACACCTAACGGGAACACACCATCTGATTTTTCACCAGCGGAATTGATGTTTGCCCGGAGAATACGGTCTGTGTTTGATAAATTATTGCCAAACAAGAACAAAACCAGTATACACCTATTGTACCAAAGAGATCATTTAATCCAGGAGAACGAGTTTACTTTAAGATGTTCAGAAACAATATGGCTTACTGGGAGCCTGGCACAATAATTAACAGGCTGGGAAATGTGATGTACACAGTACAAGGCGAAAAGTTTACCCATAGAAGACATATTGACCAAATACAAAAAAGACGGGTTGAGGAGCCAAGCTCGTCATCCGCAGAAAATGACGACTCTATGGATGCAATCTTTAAAGCTTTTGAGATTCAAAGACCACAGGAAGATACAGAATTTAGGTAAAACAGGAAGAGAAAATTTACTGAACCTCTGATTATTAACCATAAAAGGAAAAGATACTAACTCCTTATCTAAGGAAGGGGGTGTTAAGGGGTCTCCCCTTTTCACACAAATGGACTCAACCGAGGTATACATATACTACCGCCAGTGAATACCCGGCAGTACGTTAAGAAAGTCGAGAAGTCAGTACGCTGAGTAGTATCAGAGTAGTATTAGAGGAGGGTAACACAAGTGTCACCGTCACAGCACCTAGACTCAGTAAGGAGTCATACCGCGATACTTCAATACCAAGACTGTATATATATTATTGCTACTAACCAGCATTCCTGGATCTACTAACCCGTATTACCAGTTTGTATTATTACGTTAATACATTTATTTTCCTTATCTATTCCTGGCGTTTGTTATTTATTGATATCGGATTTCATCTCGGAATGCACAACAGTTTTAATATCTTAAAATAGATTATATATATATTTGTGTGTCTGTGTGTGTGTGTGTGACACACACACACACACACACACACACACACACACACACACATATATATATATATAAATATATATCAAGAAGGAAAAAAATTAAGACATCATCGAAGAATTTGGTAATAAATTTATTTCAACAGATAGGTTTTTAATATCTGCCTGATCAGACCGAAATTACAAAAGACCTAATCAGGTTATCCTTCCCCTTACGGATTTAATATTATCTATCTATCTATCTATCTATCTATCTATCTATCTATCTATCTATCTATCTATCTATCTATCTCAGTCTATTCATTATTTATCTATCTATCTATCTATCTTAGCCTGCTATCTATCTATCTATGAGAAAAATATATCTTTACATATCAAGAACAGTATTGACAAGTGCAGGACAAAATGGAAAAAGATTACTTGTGTCGCGTTTCATCCGTTAGGACTTCATCGGACTGTGTTTGTTGACGTTGTTTTGACTACACATGTATATGAATGAGAGACGCTGGTAGTTTCAAAATTCTTTCAAAATTTTTTAAATATATGGCCTGACGATTGCGTTTAAGCATGAAACAGACTGTCACCTCTGGGTGTTGAGTTCAATGTCCACTTTTTTATTTACATACGCCCTATCTCTGATAATGAGCACTTCAAGCCATAAATATAGCATACCTTAAAACTATATTTTATCTCAGACATATATATATATATATATGTATGTATGTATGTATGTATGTATGTGTGTGTGTGTGTGTGTGTGTGTGTGTGTGTGTGTGTGTGTGTGTGTGTGTGTGTGTGTGTATTTATTATGTATTATTTTAATACCTATACTAACGCGATGTGAAAAAAAATAGATAACACAATTTCTAAATAAAAATATATTTATACAAACCGATATCAGGGAAAAAATCAGTAAAAACAGAAAAGACTAAAGACATCCGTGTTGGTGGAAAATAATCAAACAGCACCGTAATGCCTAGTCAAAGAAAAAACACCGACAGAGTAAATTAAGTAAAAACGTAAAAGTAGAGCAAAATGTAAAAAAAAAACAACAAAAGCAGTGAGCCAGAACCTATATATAAAGAAATAGAGAGAAAGAGCTGGGGGTAGACAAAGAGCGACTAAAAGCTTGATGAAAAGATTGTCGCCACATCTACTTTCCAACGTCTAAGGATTCTAGTGCATAGAAAAACAAAAGGTTCGTATTTTCAAAGTCTCTTGAAGCATTGGTTTATTTATAAAATAGTCATTAACGCACAAGATATTTTATAATCGGCAAATTATTTTACAACTTTTTCTGTTTAATAGAGACTCGTCAATTCTAAGCAACCACGAATAGTTTTGACACTCATACTGTCGATATTATTAAATGATAGTTTTTTAATAGAATTGATCCGTTTTGCCTTATGGGTAGATTTAATTAATTTGCCTTGAAACTTATGATTACATAACAAGCAAACATTTGATACTGCGTCAGGTGCACAGAGACAACGGCACGTACAGATCTTCCAGTAATGGCGATTTTGATTGCAATTCTTGTATCTTTTTGTGTCGGCTTTATTGCGGTTATTGCGTTTGTGACATTGCACGCGGTCCACTCTTCAATTCAATTGTTTTACTGTCTTCATACATATGTGTCTACGTAAGTGCATCTAGTAATACTGTATTATGATTTAAGAAGAGCATTCAAGACATGAAAGGTATTCATTTTCAGTATGCGACATTCTTGTTCATTTTTTGCTTCAACATCTGTAATCCAATACTTTTCATAATTTCGACAATTGCTAATTTCTCTTTAAGCGCGTCATGTTTTTTTTTTTTTATTTTGCCTAGGAGCTGAAGCCGGTTGGTGGCAATTGCAGTACAAAATGCTTTTGCCTAATTATGCTGTCATCTTGCTTCTTAGTGATGCATGAAGAAGTACAAAGAATTTTTGCACTTATTCACATGCAGACGCACAACGATGAAATGGTACACGATCCTTATATTCAGACAATTTATACATTTGCAATTATATTTTCTTTTTGCATCTACACACCTGGATACATGCACATAAATATAACAAAAAAAATCAATATATTGATAGGACATTAGAAATAAATTCTAAATAAAGTTCTTCATATATTTACCTATTGATATAATACACCGGTATTTATATACTTATGAAGACATATTTGTGTTTGCTTATACCCACGCAAGTATGTACTTATAAATAACACGCATGCGTGTAAAGAATACACGATTACAAAGTAGGTGCATGCATATATTTGCGCACATATACAAAATATATGTATGAAGTAAGTGTATATATGCCCGAAAATTCGGACACACAAACATATTTACAAGTATGCATTTAAAAGCGCAAATTTACACACACACACACACACACGCACGCACGCACGCACGCACGCGCACACACACACACACACACACACATATATATATCTTTCGGAACGGAAAAAAGTATATTTGTTTCGGAACGGAAAATGCACCGTGAATCAACAAAACAACCAAGTGATAATCGCGCTTAGAACATGGATATGTCGTCTGTTTTCGCTACCCTCCATTATTTGAGTCAAGTAAAGCCTAAAAATTGGAATAAGAACATTTCGTTTCTGAAAAACATGACAATGTAAAAACTTTACATGCATCGACTGGAAACAAAATATATTAGAAAGCGAAATCAGTTATCGTTTAACTTTTCGCTACAAACAGCTACCATCGTTTTGGTCTAATGTTTTTCAGAATAACATGGACACGCAACACTCTTTAACAAGAAATCCTACTTCGTGCTGACGTCATTAGCATAGTAAAATGGAAGATGGCGAGCAAAAGTGAGTGCAATCTTAAGCAATCGCCATTTCTAAAATCCTAATTCTATTTAAAAATATTACTTACGCACATATTTTCCAGGTTCGACTTAAATGTTTTACAAAAAAAGAAAGACTCTAATTCGAAAGTGTAAGCGATATTTAGGTTTTTGCATTGGTTTCAATATTGAATAACAATAAAACAGCGTATCTGTATGTATTTGCATAATTTGAAAACTTTTGAAAATGTGATAGGAATGGAATAAGATTGAAAAAGGATGTGTCTGGGAAAAATAGATGGAAACAAAGAGAAAAAAGCAGAGAAAATAGAGAAAGAGGGAAAATAGAGAAGAAGATGAAACAAAGAGGGGAAATAGCTTCATTCCCATTCCGGTTGGAGATTTCATTACGCTACTTTTCTATCAGACACATTTACTTTTATGGATTTCAATTCAAGAAGATCGACCACTCTTCTTTCGTGGTTGGTGCATTTATAGCAATATTTATTCTGTGCTATACAGAAATGTGGCACAAGGCCTAATGGGGGTTGGGGAAAGGATGGTCTTCTTCTGTCTTAACTATAACTTAGCTAGCCGGAATCACTGACCCAATCGTACGAACAATATTCCATACACCAAAACAACACATTCATACGTACCTTTCTTACTCCAAACACCATAATGCCTCACTGTCTCTATGTAAATACTAACTAGTTCCCATATTTACAATTCATTGTCTGTGGGGGCAGCATCTCTTGAGGAGCTCCATCACATTGTTGGTGAAAGAATGGGTTTTCAAGTTATTAAGAGAGTCCTAACTTGTCCTTTTTTCTATTTATACCCGGTGTTTTTAGTGCGATGGTGCCTGGTTGCATTTCTTGATCACAATAACCACTCACTAGACAGTCAGTGCGAGACAAAAACTTTAAGAAATAGTTAGATCAGAAGCAACTCAGAAACAACGCCGTTTGATATATATTAGTAAGAAAGTCCTAAAATTATAAACATTTCTGTCTATGCTGCATAAAAGTGAGTCCAAAATAAATGCTGACGTTTGGTCAGACTTTTGGAAGTGCGTTGGATAGATAAACTTCTAGCACATCTCGCATCTTTTCCTGCAGACGATGATGAAATTTCTTATATATTAACATAAAAAGGTCATGGGATAGGTATCTCGTTTCATGCAAGATACACTCTAACGAAGCAATACGATGTGGCATCAATTACACGATGGACAGAAAATTTCTGGAGACATACTAAACCAGGACGTCTAAATAGCTGTCCATGGCTCCTTGATATATGTAAATGCAGAATCTGCGAATAGACCTCTTCACTACGTCCCCATAATTGATATATGTAAATGCAGAATCTGCGAATAGACCTCTTCACTACGTTCCCTAAATTCCTGATTGTACTCATATCCGGAGAAAGTGATGGCCAATCAATTCATCTGAAGTCTCCTTCAATCTAATTCCCGGCATCTTGAACCTGTTAGCCCGTTGCCATTATCCTGCTGGAATAACCCATTCTATGATGTCATTGGTTTCCCAACAAAAAATATGCTGAAACATCAAAATAAAATGGTTAAATCCATCACTTCAGCCTTTGAAAATGTACAGCACAAACGTCCATCCCATACCATAACAATCTAATCACAATCCAAACAATATTCATTTAAAAAAGAAAATCTTGAATATTACTCGCTCACTTTACTTTATACAAGAATTTGAATTATGACACTTAATGCTTTCTACATGCTTCGACTGACCTTCCAATCAACTGATAAACATTCATGAAATTTCTCAAATTTATAAGCCTTGATAAACCAATGACATTCATCGCCTCTGTATATAAACACGTGTAGCATAATAAATCCTACATTGCCTTGATAAAGTCACCCAGAGGACGAAACGCGTCGCCTAAGTATAGTTTTTCCTCTTGTCTCCTTTTATTTATTTTGTCTCCTCTACACAATATATATGTAAACAGGTAGAATGTGTATACACATACAGGCAAAACACACACACACACACACACACACACACACACACACACACACACACACACACAATACACAAAAATAGAAGGACTGAATACACGGGGACATAAAAAGAGAAGAACAGAGACATCTTCTTTTCTTTCTTTTTCTCTGACCAAATTTAATTGTTTTATTACATCTTATTTTCGGCCAGTCCAAAATGGATTCAGATGACTTTACAGCAAAGGTTAAAAGATTTAACATAGGAAGGAAAAAAACTAATTCCTTTAAATAACATGCGGAAATAACCATTTTTTGTCTGATGAAGGTCACAAAACCCGAAACCCGTGTAGAAAAAAAATATAGAATAAAGTATATAAAATAATCCACATTATAATCCAAAACGTCTGCGGCTTTTTCTCTTTTTAATATATATATATATATATATATATATATATATATATATATATATATATATATATATATATATATATATATAGAGAGAGAGAGAGAGAGAGAGAGAGAGAGAGGATGATTTTAAGGTAATTTGCACATGCCCGTCGAGATGATGTTGCTGATTTTTTTTTAGTATCTCCTCATTTTCTTTGACTGTCATGATTATAATTTGATGAATATTTCTGAAAAATTGTTAAGTGAGCTGTGTTGGTTTCAGTTTCCATAGTAATCGAGAAAAAAAATCATTTTCATAAGCATTACATTAACTTGAGAATATTATTTAAGTTTGCACATTATTCTTTTCAGTTAACCATATTAAGTAGAGTTTTGTCAGCTTTTTAGAAACGAACTGTATAGCCCATTGCAAAAGTGGATACTTCTCTTGGGGAATATCATTTGCGCAGAAAAACATGCAGTGCTTATACACAGTAAGAGCATATCTATCAGTCTCTCTGCGTCCTGGCACAAGACTACATGGGTGTGACGGTACAAAACACTCCTAAGAGCGTGTTATCAATTTAACTATCAGCGATCCGATCACTTCAAATCATTTTATGAATTCCCCCCTTTTTATAAAGTAGTTCTGAAGTTCACTTTACCTCTTTAATACAGACGATTTTGAAAAGCTCTCTCTTTCTCTCACACACACACATTTTGAAAATCCCCCCTTTCGCGCGTCTTACACAAAATATCCATGCCGAAAACTTCATAACAGCCAATCAGTCGATGATTGTTTATAATTTTATTTGACTTCAACAAAAAGAGAATCATGATCTTGATTTATGCTGTCCTTTTCTTATCAATCGAATAAAAAAAATAATTGTTGATAAAAAGTTGAAAGTATAACTGAAGAAATATATCAATCCCGATCATGAGCTACAGAAAAGTCCTCAAACCAACTTCCTAAAATCTTACCAAATAATTTTACATCAAAAGTATTTTTTTAAAAAGATTTCTTGGTCTGACGGTGAAATTTTCAACACCTTTCTATATTTAAAATGTCTAACCGAGGGCCGTCCTAGGTATGACGATAAACTGCAACAGCAGGAGGTTTTGAGGAGTGTGGAACCACCTCTTAATTGCTGGTGTTCCCAGGTCCAACCTGACCCGAGATGGCAGCACCTGTTACAGTCCCAACTATGGACAAATAGTTAACCCCCCAAACTGTGGTCAAAACACTATGAAAGTGTAAAATAGGTTTTAATACCAGTAATAAAGTTTTGAAGGAAAAATTATTACCAACAATACATTATTGCCAGCAATACATTTTTTAATAAAATAAATACTACCAGCCAAGTTTTTAGGAAAACAATATTACCAGCGATACATTTTTGAAGAAAAATATTACCGGCAATAAAAAACTTGTCGGCATTAAATAACCCATTGAGGTTGATATGCCATAAAAGAAAACAAACCAAATCAAACCAATCTAACCGAGGAAAAAAAGTAAAAATTACTTTTATAAGTATAACTTCATCAAAATAATCAGTTTTGTCATATAAAATCAGAGAGAGAGAGAGAGAGAGAGAGAGAGAGAGAGAGAGAGAGAGAGAGAGAGAGAGAGAGAGAGAGAGGGGGGGGATGAATTAAAGTGATTGAGCTAGAGAATATAAACTCGCATACATACTTTTTAACCAGTATTACCCCAAGCAAGGAAGTATCGTCACTAAACCACAAAGGGTTACAGGGTGTGGAAGAATTAGGAGCAGAAACATTAGTAATGAGTAGAAAGAGAAAAACTAATAATCAGGAGGACAGTAGGTAATGATTGATATTGAATTTAAATTTTTGCAGATTAAAGTTGGCTGGAAAGCGTGGAGCCGGAAGGGAGTTCCACAACCGAGAAGTGCGAGAAAAGAAACTCTTAGCATAGAATTTACGGTTCCATCTAGCCAGCTGAACTGTAAATTGATGATATCCCGACACCAGTCTAGTACTGCGCTTAAATTCATAAAGTCTAGGTACCATAGTGAAGAGCTCATCCGAACTATTACCATGAAAGTATTTATAGAAAAGGCACAGAGAAGCAACCTAAAGGCGGTGGGCAGGTATATCATTTATTTTTTAATTCTGCCCAATTTGCGCCATTTAGTAAATTTTAAGAAGCATTATATAAAATGTTGTAAATAACAAACATTGTTACTGAAATCAGAGAAAAAAATTTAATCGATAGATTTAAATTGCAATTTTAATCTCGACGGAAAGCCTTTAATTGATAACAATTTTTCTGTTATGTTTTCCAAGCGTCAAACAATGTATGAGTGAAACAATAAGTCAGTCATAGCTAGGGGTGGGGAGAGAAGAAGAGGATTAATATCTTTCCCAAGAGTATTTGCGTGTAAGTGAATATCAGTCAGTTATGTGCCATGCGTGATACACGCTTAGGCGATCATGTATCTTTCGATACATGACTGACGAGGCAGATTTTTTCACCGCAATAGGTTACCATTTCTTTCTGCGGTAGACCAGTTGCCATCCAAGGCTATAAAATCCAGTCTGTCCTGCTATTTATCCATAACTGGGGGGAGAAGAAGATGATTCATACCTTTCCCAAGGGTATTAGCGCATAAGTGAATGTAGTGGATTCAACTGGAATTCGAACTCGGCTCTCCGATTCCTCAATCCGAGCTGATTTCCAAAATGTATGAAGACCTATGCAGTTTAATTCTATATACTATTTAATGTTTCATTGTTTGTTCATAAAAAAGTCAGTAGGTAGGCATTTGCATTTATCATTAGCATTTAGAGCAGACAAAATGACGTTCATTTAGTGATACAGTCTTTTTAGACGCACAATACATTCAAGTTCTTGCAATATCTGCGATATCTTGTTCACTACATTTTATTCAGGTTTACTGGACCGTTAAATTAATAACATTCAGGGTCGAGTATCAAATTCTCTTTTTCATGTGCATGTGTTACTGTATAAACTACTGGAAATTAGAACTTGTCTTAAAAAAAATATATTTTCTATACTACAAAAGTAGAAAAAGGGAGAGAAATAAATGTGAGCAAAGTTTATGAAACGACATAAAATACTAGGTTAAGAGTAAACGGGAAATAAAATGTCAAAGTAGTACAGAACAGCGCGTGCGCGAATACACACACACACACACATTCGTACGAACACATACACACACACGCACACACACACACATATATATATATAAATTTACAGACGACTGAAAAGGTACTGCGATTAAGCTTTTTATTTAATTATTTTGTGTACGTACAAGTGTTTTCTTTTCTGGACACAGAGTGTGTAAAAACTTATTTACATTGCTCGGATTGTTGTCCTCATCTTTATTGTCATATTTACGATATTTCAGCTGTTGTACGCTTCGGCCTTCTTCGGGTGATTGCAATAAGGATAAGGACAACAGCTCGAACAATGTAAATAATGTAAAACATTACAATACCTCATCTCAGAAATATTGACAGATGTGTAAAAACTCTCCAAAAGTTCTGCATATCCGAGCGCTTTCGGCTATAATTTTTAGCCATTATCAAGGATGATTTTATTTTTTTACTTTTAACTGAATGTATGGGTTGTGGGTATGTATCTAGAGTTATAGGGATGTTTTATTTTCCAAACACGGTCAGCACATTGTGGCCGTGTTCGTAGCTGATGTTATTGAGTGTTGGCTTTTTCTTTTTTATTATTAGGGCTTCCATTATTTTAAGCTTTTTTTTACATGTGGATGAGGTTATTATGCTTGTGTTTTCTGCTAGTATGTTTCGGATAGACGAAGGCGATATTTTTATTTTAGCGAAAAACACACAAGAGATATAGAATCTCAAAACCACATTTGAAAAAGGCTCTCTCTTTAACTCTACCTACGAAATAAGTCAAAAAATAAATCCCCATTCTTAGACGTTCTTGTAGAATACAGAAACAACACTTTCACCACCTCAGTGTTGCAGAAACTCTTGCCACCTTAATTTTAAGAGTGAATGACTACTCAGATACAAAATAGCAGTGATAAAAAAAACTTACTGAAGAGAGCATATATACATATACACAGACATGACAGAATTGAATAGACACCAAGATAAATTTTATTTCTGATTTTTTTAATAACCAAGATAAATTAACTTAGATTTTTTTAATAACCAAGATAAATTAACTTAGATTATTTGATTAAAATTGCAGATAACAATACTGGAACATGCCACGAACCAAAGGAGCATCAGACCTATCCGAATTTCAGAGAGGACGTATCGTGGGCCAACATGAAGGTGGTCTTAGTCAAAGAAAAATATATGAAAATCTTTCAATACCCCTTTCTACTGTTAATAGAGTGATTGTACAATTCACCAGAGAGGGCAAGAAGTGCACAAAACCTCATCCAGGCTGCCCTGGGCCCTCTGAAAGAACCATGCGTCTTGTCGAAAGAAATGTTGAACATGATCCACGTTGCAAGGTCTCTGACATAACAACACAAGTTGACGAGGATGTTGTTGTTTTGAAGGTTGTTGAAGTATCTATTTAGAACGGAAGAGGTGTGCTGTATATATATATATATATATATATATATATATATATATATATATATATATATATATATATATATATATATATATATATATATATGAGAAGGGAAAAATTTATAGAAAGAATAAAATAGCTATGTTAATGTGATTAATGGCGAAAACACTTCGCTAACAATACTTAATGAGATTAACTTACTATCAGTTTCTTGAATAATAAGATCCTTATATTCGAGTTGTTGTTGTTGTCCGATGGAAGACACATGATTGTCATCTTCAGAGCGCAATTTTCACATACACAGTTGGATATATGTTTTGGAGCGTGATAGTAAGTTAATGTCTCATTAAGTCTAGTCAGCGAAGTGATTTCGCCATTAATCACATTAACATAGCTATTTAATTCTTTATATAAATTGTTTCTTTATTATATAAAATAAAAGCTGCACACTCTTATATATATATATATATATTTTTTTTTGAATTGGACAAAGTCCGACAATTTATTTAAAGACATTTATGATATGTTTAACGTTCTTTTTATAGATACAAGTATTTAAATAAATACTTGTATGTATAAAAAGAACGTTAAACATATCATATCATATATATATATATATATATATATATATATTGATCCATATTTTGCTGAAATTCAGTAATGCTCCCAACAAGGTTTTTTATCTGGTGATAATCCTGGGGTTACACATAGGGTTACACATTTCAGAGTTGAAACATAAATGACCCAGGACGCCCTACCGCCGTCTTTCAGTAGCAACAGGGAGCTCCATCAGTATCTTAAAATAGCACCAACTTTTTTCGTTTGGAGAATTATCCTGTCGTGTGACTTTTGATATCCTTTCCACATTCCAGCAGATTTCATTCCTGCTCAGTCATAGAGTTTTGGTCTCATATGACCGTTTGATTTGTTCAGTCTCAGAAATCTCAGATATTTCAAGATCAACGCGACGGGGGCATGTGTTTGACCGACGTCCTTCTTCTTCTTCACACACATATTTCGATCTTTACCTTCTTCAGAGGATCAATGGATATCATCCTCAACAGTTAGCGCCACAATGTGAACTATTTTTGAATAATGGAATCTGGATATTTATTGGTTAAGGCAATTTAAGTTGAAAAATCCAATTTTTGAGCGTCCTGGATATGATGATAAACTACATTCGCGTCCCGTGTAAGACGATAAAGTATACACGACAGCAAGGTCTGTGATCAGGTGGTTTTGAGGAATGTGGAACCACCTCTTAATTGCTTGTGTTCCCAGGTTCACCCTGACCTGGGGTGGTAACACCTGTTAGGATCACAGATATGGGCAAATGGTTAACCCCCAAAATGGGACCAAAGCACTGTGAAAGTGAAAAAATAGGTTTTAATACCAGAAATACATTTTGTAAAAAAATTAAAATGTTTGAAGGAAAAAATATTACTAGCAGTACATTTTTGAAGAAAGAAAAGTATTACAGTGTAACCCGGATATAAGAGAGTTGTCGGGACCGGATAATAAGTCTCTTATATCAGGCTTTCTCTTATATCAGGGTTTGGTCTATTTTGTTTTACAATGTAACCCGGATATAAGAGACCCGGATATAAGAGAGATTTTCTCTGGTCCCAAATTAGAGCCTGTGTTAATAAAACAAAATAGACCAAACCCGGATATAAGAGAAACCCGGATATAAGATACCTATCCGGTCCCGACAACTCTCTTATATCCGGGTTACACTGTATTAACACAGGCTCTAATTTGGGACCAGAGAAAAACGCTCTTATATCCGGGTTTCTCTTATATCAGGGTCTCTTATATCCAGGTTACACTGTACCAGAAATGCAATTTTGAAAAAAAAATATTAGCAACGATAGATTTTTGGCAAAAAATATTACCAGCAATAAAAAATGTTAGCATTAAATAACCCATTTAGGTTGATATGCTATAAACACAAATCAAACTAAACCAAACCAAACCAAATTTTTGAAATCATCTGCGACTTACCAAACTGCAACACAGCAGAACAAAGTTTTTTTTTTTATATTTCATGTCTAAAAATGGTTTAAGGATTTCTCCTTTATTTCTTCATAAAATTTCACTCTAATTGGCGAAGTGGAGGGATTCATACTGGCTACTCTACAATACTTTCTGGTAGTGTTAAGGAAATCTTCTGGTACCTGGTTTTGTCTCGGTGTATACGTCCTTAACGATTATTTATAACCTATGAGGACGCGCATATTACTTTCCCACACTTATTGCACGACAACCGAAGCGTCAACAGAGTCTGAAGGTTGCAGGCCTAAAAAGTAGGTCATAAACAGTCTTTATAAGGAACCTTACTCTATTTGTTTCCATCTGGCTGAGGTCATTCCATGTCAGAAATCTTTGCTTGACATTATCCTACAAAGTCGAGGCATCTTGTTACGCTTGCCCAAGATGATCTTCTCTTCAGATTTCAGAATTACTTTTATTGCCACATCATATTTAATTTGAGGGGTTTGCTTGGACCACCATCAGACCGTCACTTGAGACATAATACTGGTAGAAATTAAAATCAAAGTAGCTGTAGAAAAGATATAATTAACTTTAGAGACGATAGAGCTAACACACACAGACACACAGACACACACACACATACACACACGCACACACGATTGCACATGTATTTGTAAGACTAAACAATTATTCCCAGAATTGTTAAACGTACCACAAGGCAATGTAATCTAAAGCAGGCAGGTCAAGCTCAGGGCACATGGAGGGCCACACCTGCTTACAGTCTTACATTAATCACAGCTAGTGGCAACTAAACTTTAAATACAAAATACTTACAATACAAGGTAGTACAATTGAATCATTTTTATGTTGTCCTGATGATTGACATTGCTTTAGACAAACCATTCTCATTATATCAGTTTGGAATGTCTGTGTAGATCCCACTTTGATCAAAGATGACAAATGTTCATCAGTTAATCTGGTTCTGTGAGACTTTTTTGTGGCTTTCATAAATGAAAATAACTGCTCACAGACACATGTGGAACCAAACATCGCCATAATCTTTCTGAAATTCTTAAATGTCCGAGGAAGGTATGAAAAAATTCGGATAATCATACTTCTAGATACTTTCCCTTGGGTGTTGAGTCAGTCTGCATTTCCAGTAGTTCTATCTGTAGACTTTCATCTGCCTGAGCAACATCAAAAGCGAATGGTGCTGAGAATAATGCAAACTGATCTTCACAAGATGAAAAATCACAAATTCTTCGCTGAAATTCCTTTGATAGCAATTCCAGGTGACTATCGTATTTGAGGGCAAAGAGAAATACAGACTCAGTATCGGCAGTCTTTTCAACTCCTTGCACATAGGAAAATGAATCAAGTTTTCATGTGACAACTGGGACTTCAATAAAGCTAATTTTGCAATGAAACACTTGATGTCATCATATAACTGAGTAATGAGTTTATTTTTATCTTGTAATTTCAAATTAAGATCACTTAATTGGGTATTAATATCCACTGAAAAAGCTAGATCTTGGAGCCAGCTTACCTCTGTGGTTTGACCCCTCATCTCCAAAAACATAACAATTTTGTGTCGCAATAAAAAATCTTTTCAGTACCTTGTGACATGAAAGCCACCAAACTTCTGTGTAGAATGGGACATATGTGAACTGATTATTCACGTCTTCCAATAACTGGCTAAACTGACGGTGATGAAGAGCAAGACCTCTGATATAGTTCACTGTTTTTATGACAAAACTCAACACATGATCTAATTTTAAAATAAGTTCTGTTGATGAATTATACAGTGAAAATGCTTGAATGTTGAATCTGGATATATGTTTTCTATTTTTGTACCTAACTTGGTAGCAACACCATTATGCTTCCCAACCATACTGGCAGCACCATCAGGAGATAAACACACAGGTTTACTCAAATCAAGGCCATACACATAGAGAAGCTGTTCAACTTTCTCAAAAATATCCTGGCTTGTTGTAGTATCATGCATTGGGACCAGTTCTGTTAGTTCTTCATAAAATTGAAATTCATTGTCACAAGCCCTGATGAAAAAGGAGAGCTGTGCTACTCCAGCTATGTCAACAGTCCCATCCAGAGCAATAGAAAAATGTTCAAAACTTGATGATAAAGTCTTCAACTGTCGACTGAAATCACCTGCCATTTTATCAATCCGTTCAGCAGTGTTTCTGCTTAATGAAATGTTTTGTGACTTTTCCGGACATACAATTTCAGCTGTTTTTACAAGACATCGCTTTATGAAATCTCATTCACTGTAATATTTTCCACTAATGGCGACCATTTTGCAGAGTTCAACGATTGCAGGAACAGAACTAACGTCGCCTTTCTGAATTTTTGTAAAGCAACTCTGTTGCTGTGTTAACTTTGAATTCCTTTACTTTTGAAACACGCATATCTCTTTCATATTTATCATAAGACTGATGGTTTGTTTCACAATGACTTTTCACAATAAATTCTTTTGGCGTCGCAATGCAGTGGTAGCAAATCAAACGGTTTATTTTTCCATTAACAGTGGTACAAAAGTACTGTAATTCCCACTTTTCTTGAAACACACATCCTTCTTCAGATAATTTTCTCTTTTTACGAGATGGAGTAGAATTCGACATTTTTAAGGCAAAATATTACTTTAGATTTGTTCTATTTTAGTTGTCAAGGATGATCACATGATTAAACGGAAGTTAAAAATAGTCGCTGACATTCGAAAACGAAAAAAAACCATTGAGATAAAATAAACAATCTAATCATACCAATTGAAAAAAATCTCACTGTTTTTAATAATTTGAATTACCAACATAGAAAAAATTTTCGATATACCACAGCTAGAGAAAACTTTATGAGGGCCGCCAAGATGCATGTAAAGGGCCGCATGCAGTCCGCAGGCCGCCAGTTTGACACACCTGATCTAGACAGAATTAATCTTAATAAGAATGGCTGTGAAATCAGGTCGCTTACCACAAAAAAAATGAAAAGCCTATTACAAAAATACCCAATCATAAAAAATCAGGGCGCTTACCGCAATAGTAAAAACACTACTCTGTATATTTAATCAACTCACAGACCTGTGATGGGAGTATCTAAGTGTCTCAGTATTTTTTTTACCTTTATACAGTCACCTTCACAAAAATGCTTGATTGCAGGCGATGAAATTATTATCATTGAGAAAAGTCAAGCTTACGCTATTAACAAACTCTTTCTGCTTTATTTAAAACACATGGATGCCTATCTTAATTAACGATTAGTTAGAAAAAATTGACCTTTATATTTCCTAATAAATAAGTAGGAATTAAATTTGAATTCGAGGAAGAAAGATAAAATAATTTCTTATTTGTGTTGTTTTTGTGTTCGTTTAATCCATGAAGCGTAGTGTATTCGTTTTAATATTTACTTTAAATTTTAACAGTTGACAAGTGACTCGCTTTATCTATTTAAAGATGAAAAATACAAATATTGCAAAATATAGAAGTAGAAAAATTTATTGAATACCTTAAACTGATTCAAAATATTCCTCTTTGGTTAATAAATCTAGATCAGTCCATCACCGATGTGACTCTGTATCAGACCCGACATTCACGCAATATTTTACATATTAACAGAATTAGAGATTCTCTCAAAATCGTATTCATTGCATAAATATTGCATATTTACCACTGAGAAAGATCGTTTCAAATAAAATATCCTTCTTACTTTGTCTCTGAGTTTTCTTATTTTTTTATCCCGTAGAGTCGTAGGGTCACCATGTGTACTGCAGCCATAGTAGTAGAAATGGCGTTTCTTGGGCAAGATAGCCTGACGGAGCCTAGTCCTCTCCAGACCGGTTTTGAATTCAGAGATTTTCCTTCTCATAGACTGGTTGCCACCCAATGTTATAGAACCCAGTCTTTCCTGCTATATATCCATAGATAGGGGGAGACGGAGATGATTCATACCTTTCCCAAGGGCATTATCTAACACTTTCGCCCCAGCCCCTCAACCTCCGACGTCTTACTCTCTGGGTTGAAGTGTTTACTCGGTCTTAACCGAACTTAAGGGAGTGACCGTAGGTCTCCTGAGCATCTGTAGATCATTCGACCGGTCCACCTGCTTCCTGTCCACGTCGTGTTTGGTTTGATCCAGAAAGCAGAAGTGATGTTCATCCATTCACGGTCGACTGAAGATGTAGACACGGCTGGAGAGTCTGTGGTAAGAAATTTAGAATGCACAATATATATATATATATATATATATATATATATATATATATATATATATATATCTGCAGAAAGCCGGACAAACAACTATTCAATGATTGAATTGTTAATGTCTTTTATATAGCAGAAAAGAATAATATAGAAAAGAAACGGGTTACAGAAAAGAAAAGTAATTGACGTAAAAACTCATACACTGGATTCTAGATAGATAGAGAGTGGGTTGTGATTAGCTTGTGAAATCGTCTCAGAACGATATACGACTCTTGCGATGGAGAGATAAAGATTTATGTGTGCGGCTTAAAGTTTATAGTTGCGTTCCTCCTCGGCGATAGTAACAGTAGTAGTAATCTTCGTGGTAGCAGAAGCATCTGTACTTATATTAACAGTACATGTTAGCGGGGGTTTTGTTCCAATTCCCGACGTTATTTCCAGTCTCCGATATCTCTCCACCCAGTTCGACTGTAGTCGACGACAGACGAGCCCCAAAACAACCTTTTGATTATTGTAGCTTGTTCGACGTTTCCGTTTCCAGTGGTAGTAATAATAGTAGCAGTAGCAGTCTTAGATTGTTGGAGGAGTAATTCGCTTCTTTGTACTTATATCAACAAAATATGTTAGCGGGCGTTTGGTTCTAATCTTTGACGTCACTTCCAGTCTCCGACCTCTCTCTACCCAGCTCGACTGCACTCGACGGCCGACCAGCCAACCACTCTGTCAACAGATTTCTGTGCACGCTTATATAGATAAACCTGGCTGATCATAAATCGACCCTTGGCCCGCAGGCGATAATCACAACCCAAAATCATGTGAATTTTAAAGTTCCTCCTAGCCTTAGTAAGCTCTATTTCAAATTTTAATCGATTAAAATTATCTCGATCATCTTTCCATTGTCTTCCTAATGACCCAATTCAAAATGGGCTAGATCAGATTCCCATCAGCAAACAAAATTGTTCTGATCTAATTTCGCTGTTCAAATCTACTCCAATATCAATAAAAAAAAATATATGTGTATGTGTGTTTCCCAAAATCTCTCTGTTGCAATTAGCACGTAACTGAATGTAATAGATCCGACTGGAATTCGAACTTGGCTCTCCGAGCTGCTATCCATTACTCCACCGTGCCTCCTTTCTGAGTTTTTTTTATTTATTTGAGGTTAAATGGTGTAAGGGATAGATCTTCGCTTTTATTTGTGATTTGTGAAATCCGTTATTTTTTAAAAATCGAAATCACCCTAAGCAAGGCATGCCACCAAAACACAGGGCGTTACAGGGTTTGGAAGATTTAAGAACAGAAACATTAATGATGAGGAGAAAGAGAAGAGAGTAATCAGGTGGACAGTAGATAGCGGTTGATATTGCATTTAAATTTTTACGGAATAAATTTGGCTAGAAAGCGTGGAGTCGGAAGGGAGTTCCATAATCGATAAGTGCGATAGAAGAAACTGTTAGCATAGAATTTACGGCTACGTCTCGCCAGCTCAACTGTAAGTTGATGAGATCTCGACGCCAGTCTAGTACTGCGCTTAAATTGAAATACTCTAGGTACCATAGCGAAGAGCTCACGAACAATTACCATGAATGTATTTATAGAAAAGACATAGAGAAGCAAACTTACGGCGGTGAGAATGTGACTGTAGCTAAGCTGCCACATCAGGACCAATAATATTGCAGATTCTTCTTTGGATCTTATCAAGGAGCTAAAGGTAAATGGCAGGGGCACCGGACCATATGTGGCAGCAATATTCCAAACATGGACGAATGGTAGACTTATAATTATGTAAGTTAGATTCTGGTCAGGAAAATTGTCTTGCTCGACATAGTGAACCGACTTTCTTAGCAGCTGACATAGCAATAGATTCAATATAGTCTTTCTACTTCATATCAGCAGAGAACGTGAGCCCGAGAAGACGCAACGAGACATTTTCCTGGAGGATAGCATCAGCCATGCTGATGGAAGGCAGAGAGGGTTCTCTCTTATGATTAATGGTGAGAAATTTAGTTTTGGAGGCATTAAAATTAACAAGCTATCTTTTGCTCTAGTTAACAACGGACTTGAAGTCGCTTTGGATATCGGCTGCCATTTTGACTTTGTCAGACTGATAAACCTTACTACCGAAGCAGGAGTAAATTGTTGTTTCGTCAGCGTAGATACCAAGTTGAGAGCTGATATCATTAGGAATGTCATTAATGAAAATAGATTAGGACCAAGGATGGAGCCCCGCGGGTCACCTGCGTAAGGTTGGTACGAAAGGATCTAGAAGAGTGAGTTTTCGGGATAACTCTCATAACGATCTGATAGGAAAGACTGGATCAGTTCAAAAAGTGTCTGGAGACACTGTAACTTTTCAGCTTATGGAGAAGACCTGAATGCCAGACCCTGTCAAAGACTTTCGAGATGTCCTTTGCAACAGCCCGGGCTTCACCGTTTTTATCTAGTGCATGATAAACTCTATCCGCAAATATCGTCAGCACATCAGAAGTTTCCCTGGAGAAGTGAAAACCATATTGCTTGTCTGAGAAAAGGCCCAGGGAAGAGAGGCGATGAACCAATTCAGCATTGATTAGGGCCTCTGGGAATTTACTCAAAAGAAGTAGAAGGCTAATAGGCAGATAGTTGGAAAGGCCGGACAGTTCACCAGAGTTTTTAAAAACTGGAACAACAGATGATGACTTCAAGCAGGCAGGAGAGCAGGAGGCATTTATTATAAAGTTCAGAGAGAACAGGAACCAGTTCAGGAGCACATTTCTTAATGACTATTATAGGGATACCATCGGATTCACATGCTTTTTGCGGACCTGGGTAACTAGCAGAAACCATAGATGATGTTATATATATATATATCATAAAACAGAGACTCCGTTCTAGAAAGTTAGGCAGAGATATTCCAGATAAGTCAAGAGTAGAGTTTGAAGAGAATTCACAAGTAAAGCATTCAATTTTATCAGCAAAGTATGATAAGACCTCATATTAATTGAAGAGGGGGGGGGAATAGAGACCTTACACTTATTTAATGTGCTGGATTATTTTGTGTATAATGTACTAGTGAGAAAACCCAAATGATTAGAATTACTTTATAGTTCCCCAAAAGAAGGTTAACCAATCAGGAGACGTGAAATATTCAATCCGTTGTGTATAAAGGCGGCCATTTTGATTACTCTCTCCAAAGATGACCAGAAACCAAAGAACAGAAGGAAGAACTACGCTCTGCTACTTTATCGAGATATCCACTGCTAACCTGAACTAAGCTTCCCTACTGTCTTCGACATAGTCAATACTACCGTCATCATGAACAACATAATGCCCTATCACAGAGCTGTCAGTAAACGCGAGAGCCAAAGTTTTTAGAGGTTATGCGGTATCTCATTCTTTTCGCAAACAAGGATTTGTTTCTTCGAAGACTCGCTTACATTTATTATGAGCAGCAACAAATAGGCGCCTATTGTGACGAGAGCTGTCAGGCTGTTATAGCCGAAAATAGTGGTTCCTGTGTGCCATAACGGCCGAGCATGCTGGTATGAACCATGGAGAGGATTGAGGCTTCACCTGGTATTCCCGAGAAGAGATGAAAGCGTTCAGCCGACTTTGACCTAAAAAGAAACCTATGTAGCGCAAATTTCACTTGGAAGTTTAAACATCTCAGTCCAAGGGGCGTCACAGAGAAAATCACGGAGTGATTCCCAATCAGCATGCTGGTAACGGAAAGACGTCTTGTGGATAGGAGGTTCCTGTCTGATAGAGAATTGGAACGAAATATCAATAGCTACTACAGAGTGGTCGCAAATACCAAGAGGGTAGTGTTGCGAATCTTGGCAAGAGCGAGAAGCTTGTTGCTAGGTTTTACTAGGGAAACGAGTAGAGAAGTCCACGATTTGAGTAAAGGTTTGGACAATAGAAAAATTTAATATCTGAACACTGCCAACACTAATTCCTTTAGAATGTGGTGAGCATTAAAGTCACCACAGACAAAGATGTTTGCAAATGGGTGGAGGGAACGTGCCTTTTCTATACTGTCAGCAATTATGTCTAATATACTTCAGTCCTGGGAAGAGGGGGGGGGGCGATAAAGGAAAAAGAGATAGCTAACACAATTTAGTAACGAAAGACGGAAGCACATGAAGGAGTAGTCGTGGGTCTCACGAGACAATTCCCTGGCCATCGAACGATTATCCCAGATGTAAACACCAAGGCCATGCATGTGAATGCTGGAATCTTTTCGACAAAAGGGAAGACAGCCTGGAACCAAGAATTCATTGGTTGTAATAGAAGAATCTGGCAACCGTTCCAAGAAGAAAGCTTCTACGCTGGAAAAAGTTGGAACGGATGCCACGAATATTAGTGAACGAAAGGCTGGGGGTAGGTGATTTTTTTTATTACTGGTTTAGTTGTATTTCGTTGTGTTTTCCATGAAATTCATTTTGAGGAGAGAGAGAAAAGACCACTAATTGTCACACTCTGCCGTCAATGGTATTACAAACCATGCTGAGAACAGAACATAGTGTGGCCTCGGGGTTGCCCTCTGGAAATACATGTAGGGACACCTATCCATGTGCAACACGGCACTACAAATACTCCGATATTATGTGACTGTTGATCAGAGCAGCCTCTCTAAGCGCTACCAAAGTGTTCGGGCTCCTATCGACCAGTCGGAAGCAGCAGCCAGCAAACTACCAACCCGGGACCCTCATAATGGAAAGTCACAGGTACTAATTAGTCCGATCACCAAGAAGTAGAAACAGTTAAATCACTGTGGTCCTGGTAGAAGAAAGAAAGAGAAGCGGTAAACCGTATCTTGAACAGGAAACAAGGGATGAACATCTACTTCTTGTGTGGAAAGAGTTCGAGCCGGACGATAGGTGAGTCTATCTACTCCTATTAGTCAAAACAAATAGTTTATAAATAATAAATTATATATTTATAATTTAAATAATACATTATATATTTATAATTATGAAAAAAGTGATTTCTAATTGTTGTTGCTACTGCTCCTGTTAATCTGATTAGTTGTTAATTAATTAAAATATATTATTGTTGTTGTTACCATCATTAATCCTTTTAACGACATTAATTGTCAAAAAAAATTAATGGAAAAAGAAAAAGTTAACATTCGGTTAATAAAGTTATATTTAATGATATTAATAACTTTTCTTTGCCCGAAAACAGCAATACATTAACTCACTTTCTGTAATGTAATGATTTCAGAATCTCACATGCTATCGATAATTCAGTTTTCTCTGTATGTTAAATACTTATGTCCTTGTGTTAAATTTAGGTATAAAGTTATTCATCTAAAATGCTAATAGCCCAAAGTAGAGAAATAAATTTATTTAATAATCATGAGCGAAACTATTGAGATATATAATTTTTTAACCTGAAATGTCACATCTTCTGGTTGAGTGGAAGAAACGAACAAACGAAACAAAGATAAATAAGACTGGTGAATATTACATGATACGAAATATTTGTTAATAATCAAAAGTGAAATGAAGATAATCTAACCTCGTGGGCTAAATAAAGGGTTCAGTTCAAAATTCCATAAAGATTATCGAGGGTTTGAAAAGTTATCGAAACGATGTCAATCTAATAAGGAAGATAAGCATGCTGGTTCAAGCAGTGACAGATATAACAATGGTAATTCCTTATCTAAAATAATCCGACAAGAATGTTGATTGTCTTGCATGGATATACTCTTAATTACTGGTGTTCCCAGGTCCACCCTGATCCGGGTTGGTAGCACCAATTAGGGTCTCAGCTATGGGCAAATAGTTAACCCCTAAGCTGAGGTTAAAACACTATGAAAGTGTAAAATATTACCAGAAATACATTATTACCAGCAATACATTTTTGAAAAAAATATTAGCAGCAATAGATTTTTGAAGAGAAAAAATATTACCAGTAATACATTTTTGGAAAAAAATATTGCCAGAAATGAAACATTTTGTCGGCATTAAATAACCCACTGAGGTTGATATGCCGTAATAACAAAATAAACGAAACCAAACTAAACCAGAAATACATATTCTATTCATACGAACCTATCCTAAAAATCTTGGCAGCATTGAATAACCCACTGAGCTTGATATGCCGTAAAACAAAATAAACGAAACCAAACTAAACCAAAGAATACATATTCTATTCATACGAACCTATCCTAAAAACCTTGTCGGCATTAAATAACACATTGAGGTTCATATGCCGTAAAACAAAATAATCAAACCAAACTTAACCAATGAATACGTATTCTATTCATAGAAAGCTATCTTAAAAATCTTGTTCGCATTAAATAACCCATTGAGGTTGATATGCCATAAAGCAAAGCAAAGCAAACCAAATCTACATTTATGATAACCTTTGAAGTGTCCTATACTTTTATTGCCTACAAAACAAGACCGAAACGTCACTCTATCTTTTCCCTTAACTTGTTGGTTGACTATTTCCATGAAGGAGTCACTCTATAGGCCGGCCATTAAGAGTTCATCCATTGTAACTCTAGATCAGTGATTCTCAACTGTCTTGCAGTGGCACGCTAGTGCTCCGCGCAATCCTTACGTGTGCCGAAAATATTGTCACGTCATACATATTTGTGTGTGGAAGTAGTAATAGTACAGCGTTAGTATTTGAATAGATAGATAAATATTGAACTTTTTCAAATAATTATTTTCACTATTCTTCCATTATGTTATTTTAAATACTTTGTTTTTAGATTTATTTTTCAAAAAGTAATTTTATTTTTTTATTTTAAATTTCCTTTATCTGAATAAATGAATATTAACATTTTTTTATATAACTTTATTCGACATTCTTTGTTTAATTCTAAAATTTTATAAAGTTATATTGAATTATGAATTAAAATGGTCGAAGTTTCCGATATGCATCATTGAGCATTTGATTTAATAATTTTCCAATTTTTGAATAATATATTACTCTGAAATTTGTATAAAGTGAAAATGGCATTAATTGTACTGGAATTGTTATTTTTTTTCATAGTAATATTTTATTGCGCCTTCGCGCACCCGTAATTTGAAATGACGCGCAGATAAATTCAAGGGAGGGCAATCAGCATATCGTTTACATAAAATACGTTCGTCCATTTTGGGGATTGGATTCAAAATCCCTACATAAATATTCGTTCTAATATTGGAGGCAACTCGCTAGTTGATACGAACTCCTGTTTATATATGTTTTTGTACCCTCCAGAACCCAGTAGAATTTTCTAGGGAATTCTAGAAAGTTCCATTCTATTATTACGAAAAATAAAGGGTTTGGTGAATGGGAGCTTTTCGTATGGTAAAAAGGGCATCTAGTAGCTACACATTTGTCATCATTTTAAATTAGATTTTGTATTTTATAGTATAAGCGTAAAGAAGTAGGACAAAATGGGGCCTCGTAACACTATATATATATATATATATATATATATATATATATATATATATATATATATATATATATATAGGTTTTATGAATGTCTTAGTATTATAAAAGTCTCTCTGAGAACAAAGAATGTTTGTCATTCTTTTTCCTTTCAGCCATTCCGTTCCTTCTTGTCCATGAACTACGGTATTACTATATCATAGATATATCATCATCATCATCATCATCATCATCATCATCATCATCATCATCATCCTTATGATTATTATTAATTTGTTGCTTAAATAGTTCATGTTTAGCAATTTTTGTATCATCCTCTAAATTAATTGTTTTCTGAGTATACAGAAGGCACTTATCTCCCTTTGGGGGACATAAGTTACGTAGATCACATGACAGCCACTTCGTGATGTCACTTCATACAGTAACCAAAGCGGCAGTCCTTTTTAGTTCGTAGACAGCAACCAAATGAGAAGGTTTAATTTTTTCTAGCCTGGACCAAAGGACCCAGGTTGAGGCTAAACGTGTCTCTCCAGGTAGCTTAGAAACACATGACGCAGTTTACCAGTCGGATAGATTAATCCGACTCGCTTAAATCTGGAGTCCTAAAAATGTCTTCTCCAGTTCAGAATACCTCCAAATTATATGGAAGACCTTTCCTTTTTGTTCATCCTTATACTGTATAGATATTTGTGATATATTGTTCACTGCGTGGGATCTAGGTGTGCTACGATGTTGTTATATCACGGATATAATAATAATGCCCATAATGGGAGAAATATAAAGGAGAGAATAAATCTTTATTCCCTAGCTCTCCTCTCGTTACACATAAAAAAACAATAATGATCATTCCACAATTGATTAAACGAACAAGATCTAGGTATCTCGAAGAGCTACAAATATCTTATAAATCATGCAATAATAATGAAATGTGAACCAGTAAATGTGGACGTGAAAAATGGGCTGAGGCCATTTAATTGCCTTTCATAGAGTATAAAAAACAAATAAAAATTAGATTTATTATGTTTTTAGTTGTTTTTTTTTTGCCTTTTGTTGTTTGGCTTGTTTTCAAGCATTCCGACTAGTTTTATGATTTGCATACGATTATGTGTCTTTGTATACTATATATATATATATATATATATATATATATATATATATATATATATATATATATATATATATATATATATATATATATATATACGCGTGTGTGTGTGTGTGCGCGCACACTAAATAGTTGTCAATTTTACACACAAGTGAGTCTTTTTTTTTATTTCTTCAATCAACATTAATTACTGTGAAAAGAAAAACATCGGATATTTTGAGCGGTGTATAATTCTTGTCACACCACCAGTATGAGTGTGCCTAAAATAGCAACTACCTCGATTAAAAATTGAAGATTCGCTTTACTTATGACTTAATAGTATGCTTCATCCAGATGAAAATTATTCTCTACAAAGTTTATAGCAAATAAACTGCCTGCAAAATATAACTATCGTAACTATCACGTGGGAGTTGTAGTTGGTCCCGGTTTGTCTGTTAAGCATGTGTATCCACATGTAAAATATTAGGCCACAGTTTCACCACGCTATATGTTGCTGTGGTTTCCGTAACAAGTACCGTTTTACAGAGTGGAATTTTTAACCTTACACCTAACCAATTTTGAATTCAGTACGCAAAGGATACATCTGCAGTTCGTTCTAGTGCAGCACTTCAAATCATAAGAGCTACTTTACCATAAACAAACAAAAGAATATGTAGATCCCAAAGTTTATTCCACAGTAGCCATACTATTGGGTTGGTGCATAATTATCAGGTGTTTTTGTAGGCAAGTTATTTGTTAATAAAAATTGCTGTTTCTTTTACTTTTTTTTAGTAAAAATATTATAAAAATGCGTGTCAATAATCATACGCCCCGTAATAATCATTTAAAAATGTTATTGTTGAATTGTTATGTTTCTTTTTTTATAATAAATATAAATAATAAAAGACGCCTGATAATTATGCACCAACCCAATAGTTTTTACAAAGATATGACCATAGAACTTTTTATGGTGGTAACTGAACAAAAATTAGCAAATTTGCAAACTATTTTTGCTGTTTTATTCTGAGTGGCCAATTCCAGCCTCATATATATATATATATATATATATATATATATATATATATATATATATATATATATATATATATATATATATATATATAGTTGCAGCCAAAATGTTCAGAACGGCATTGTTTTCGTCAGAAAAGTAGGTATAAGTTTTTATCAAAGATGTTTTATATTCTATAATTTTCACAGACAATAAATACGATATTAATTGTTATTATATGAGAGGATAATACAAAAGTTATGGATGATTTAGTGATTTACTGCAAAACACATGGCGGCCAAAATGATCAGAACGGTTGAAAAAATAACAAAATAATAAAAAATGACAGAGAATACTGGAATTATTTAATATTTAGTGTGAAGCCCTTTAGCTTCAATCACACTTTGACATCTTCGACTGCATGAGGAAATTAAATTTTCAGTTTCTTGCTGGGTGATTTTATTCCATTCTTCCTGAAGGGCATTCCATAATTGCTCGGTTGTTTTAGGATTTCTGGCTTTCGAACGTTCTCCTAGAATATTCCACACATTTTCAATTTGATTGAGATCTCGGCTTTGAGCAGGCCAATCCATAACAATAACCCTTTCAGCCTTGAGGAAGTTCATGAACACCTTAGCCTTGTGACATGGGGCATTGTCCTGCATGAATATGGGTGGTCGCTTAGTTGAATTTCTCAGCACAGGCAAGACATGATCTTTTACAAGTTGTTTATAAACTCCTGCATTTACCTTTCTATGTAAACGCACCAAGGGCCCACACCATCTCCAGATATCATCCCCCAAACCATGACACTTCCTCCACCGAATTTAACACTAGTCTTAAGGCATTTAGGCAACAATTTTCCACCTACTTTTCGACGAACATGCCTTTTCCCATCTGAGCCAAATAACATAAACTTAGATTCATCACTGAAATGCACCGTTTGCCATTTTTCTTGAGACCACAACACATGTTCGGTTGCAAAGGTAAGACGACACTTTTTATTCTTGGAGCTGATCAGTGGCTTCAGTGCAGGTGCTCTTGCTTGTAGGTCATGTTCAACTAAACGACGAGACACAGTTTTTCGAGATAAAGTTTTCTTCAGAAATATAATTATATAAATATATTATAATATTTGATTTGGCTTAAATAATGGTCAAAGATTATTCAAGTTGACTTTGCATGCGTAATGAGGCAAAAGATATTAAATATTTGATTCAATCATTAATTGTCTAGATTAAACTCTAGTAAAGTTTTATAGAACGATTTAGGAAAAGGAAAATTTGTTTCAGACTAGAAGAAACAGATATTTACCTTGAAATATTCATGTTCTTACAATATCTACATAATAAACATAGATATAAACTTTTATGCAGAAGGGAGCATTTTCTCGCTCATGTAATTAAAACATGCACTTTACTGAATCATCATAAGAATCGAGATCTGAAACATTTTTTTTATTCCGAACGTAATAAACGTAAGATTTCTTTTGACCATATTTTATAAATATCACAGTGAGATATTATAAAATATCCCTACCAGACACAAAAACTTAGTTTAGTAGAAATAGTTAGTCATAATAGGTACAAAATTACAAAATAAAGCTTAACCACTGTGTTAAATTTTAAAGGAAAAACATTTATTATGCAACTACGAAAAAGGTACAAAGAAAAAAGTTTGTACAGAAGTTACCTTTTGTGTGCATATTAAGGCAGGATAATAATTTCTGATAAAAAGGATTGCCATCGAAAAATGAAAAAACTTACAGTTTGGGAAAAGACAAGGATTTTGAAAAAGACAAAAAGAGAAAACAATACAAGAAGTCAGAAAAAGAAAGGTGCATCCATCTTTGTGAAAAAACGAAAAGACCTACTTTCACTTGCCCCCACAGGTATCTCTGGGACATATAGTAATTTTAGAAAAGTCTCTTTTAAATTCATAATTCGTGCTTGAGAAAATCTCTTCAAATTCTTTGTTGTCCAACTGCATGAGAATTTTTACTTGAACTTAAAAATTCTTTAGTTTCTCTGCAGCTGGCTGGTAACTGGTGCCTTCTAGAGGCTCCCTTCTTGATGTCAAATGCCTTCTGCTCCTTGATTTTCATTTGCCCTGTCCTCTGATCTACTGACCTGAGCGCTATCTATCTGGAAAATTAGGTTCACAATCACCACCCTCATTCGGGTTACTAGAGCTTGAGACCATATTTCTCATCGGTCAGTATATACGAAAAAATAATTTTCCATAAACTGGAAATGGATCCTTAACAATTTTTGGCGGGTTTTAACCGCTGAGCCGAAAAAGATATACAAGTGTAAGCGGCCTTTATGAAAAAAAATCTTTTCTTAAAAGAAGGTGTATTATAAAAAAAAACAACAAAAAACAAAACAACCTCGGCGATTAAATATTTATTCAATGCTAACATTTTTAAAATAGCAAAAATAATTTTTTTATAATATTGATCTTCATCTTAGAAGCTCATCTTGTAATCATTTTTTTTATTTTTCTAGATTTGCTATCAACGAGGTAACCAACAACATATTCCAGTAACGCTTCACAATATTTCTTACAAGATTGCGTACTTAAATTTAACCCAATAAATTTTAGAGCAAAAATTGCAAAATTCATTGTGAAATTATTAAATTACACTTTTATGCGATCATATTATTATGGTGGTTTTTATTAATTTGTAGCTTCGTGTAAAATATTGCCTTTTCACAAAAGTGACAATCACCAAGAGATGACGATTGCAAATTCTTCTGTGAGGTGGCTAAATGGAGCCTCCTGTGTATCATCGAGGCACGCCTCTGACTTTAATATTTTGCATAAATGTTTCTGACGGTATTAAAAAGTGTTAAATGTCCATATATATTATTTCAGATATTTTATATATATATATATATATATATATATATATATATATATATATATATATATATATGTTCACACGCTAAATATTTTATGACATAATGACATTTACATATATATATATATATATATATATATATATATATATATATATATATATATATATATGTGTGTATATATGTATGCAGGTGTGCAGAAAAATAGGAAAGAACACGTTAGGTAGATAATCCGGTGTTCCTTAGTATTTTGCTTTTATTTTCAAAAAGACAGTGCTCCATACAGAAGTAGAGCTTATATTATAATATTTTTTGTTTTTAAAAATATGATTCCTTCGCTACATAAGAGTTCTCATGTTTCAAAAGCGAGAGCCGAGAGCCCTAACATAATTTTTGAAGTTATGTAGAGTTAAGGTGCCTGGACCCGCTTCCTTGTCAAGCGAGAATTTGGGAATAAGCTATCTTTTGGTTAGCGCGTGTTTATAAGTGCGGTTTCATTGGAACATTAGTTGCTATGGAAACGGCTAGTGTCGGCCATTATGGTTAGGTGGTTCAAAGAGCTAAGAATTAATTTTTATCTACAGACCAGCCCCCTTCGAAAAATGTGTGTCAAGTTACAATGGGGGGTCTATTTCAAGAGTGATCGTAGGTTAGTGTAATTTAATAATTTCACAATGAATTTTGCAATTTTTGCTCTAAAATTTATTGGGTTAAATTTAAGTACGCAATCTTGTAAGAAATATTGTGAAGCGTTACTGGAATATGTTGTTGGTTACCTCGTTGATAGCAAATCTAGAAAAATAAAAAAAATGATTACAAGATGAGCTTCTAAGATGAAGATCAATATCATAAAAAAATTATTTTTGCTATTTTAAAAATGTTAGCATTGAATAAATATTTAATCGCCGAGGTTGTTTTGTTTTTTGTTGTTTTTTTTTATAATACACCTTCTTTTAAGAAAAGATTTTTTTTCATGAAGGCCGCTTACACTTGTATATCTTTTTCGGCTCAGACGGCAATTTTTATTGGCATTGCCGCGGGTCGTTGAGTGACGAGAAGGCTGTGTTTAATTATTATCTATTTGATCTGTTTATTTATTTGTTTATACACATGACTTTTTTTTTATACTTTAACAAAGGGTTTTTCTCAATAATTATTGGGCTGAGCTTTTAAGGCTTTTAAACTATGGACTTTATTTGTTTAAATCTATTTATTAATTATTTAATGCGAAAATCATTTTATGTCGACAGAAAACCGTTAACTCATGTCTCCTCCTGTCTCGTAATACTCTGCTTAGGTTTTGAAATGCGTCTTTGGCCATCCCAATACGTCTTCGGATCTCAGTGTCCCAATTATCGTCTTCTGACAGAACACTTCCTAGATACTTAAATTTCTGGCCCATCTTTTTGCTGATGACCATTCATTCTGTCTTCTATAGTTTATACTTAGTACCTTCTTGTCGCTCGCCTTCGCTACCTTCTGTAGGAGGTTTTGTAGTTTCCTTTCTGTATCTGCTATTAGCACTGTGTCATCGGCGTTTCTTATGTTGTTAAGATTATAGCCGCCAGTGATGAATCATGTTAGGATTACCAATTCTCTCAGAATTGCCTCGCTGTATAGGTTGAATAAGTCCGGTGAGAAGACACATCCTTGCCTTATGCCCCTTTCTATTTTTGCATATCTGCTGAACTCATTTTTTTTTTATCTTTATGCAGGTGGTTTGTTGCCAGTAGAGGGTTTTGATTATTCTAATATCTTTCCCGGATATGTCAAGGTTGATGAGCAGCTCTAACAGATCTTTGTGTCATACTTTGTCGAACGCCTTTCCGTAGTAGACTACGCAAAGGCGTTCGACAAAACACGACAAAGTGTGACACACAGATGCACGTCCTACTGAATTTGTATTGCTCTTTCTGAGCATGAATATCGCGTTCCTTGATCTGGTGTTTTTAATGAACCCGTACCTTCCTTGTCCTGTCTCTGGCCTGATTCTGCTGTGCGCTCTTTGCATCAGAATACGTATGATGGGTTTTGTTATATAGCTCATCAGATTGATTGTTCGATGAAGTTCAGATTCGTTTGCGCCTGGTGTCTTAGCCAGTGCTATGAAAACAGATCTTCTGCAATCTTCTGGTATATCCCCACAGTTGTAGATTTCATTTATTATTTCTGTAATCTTGTCTATGCCCAAATCATCTAAGGTTGTCATCACCTCTGTTACAATTACGCCTGGCCCTGCCGCCTTGTTTCTGTTCAATTTAGCAAGAGCGGCTTCTGCTTCGGTTTTTAGAATTTCAGGCACGTCGGTAATTCTGTGCATTGCCGGTTGTTCTCCTGCGTCGTGGAAGAGTTCCTCGTATCTTCTTTTCACACTGTCCATATATTTTCCTTCAGGTTCGGGTCGCTCAGGAGTTTGTTGTATTGCAATTTGGGTGCAGTGTTAGGCTTCTTCAGTTTCCTTAGTTTCCCTCTTAGTTTATATATAACAGGGCGATGGTCAGTATTTACATTAGTCGGACTATTGTCCTCATCTTTGTCGCCATATTTGTCACAACGTTTCGGCCGTTGTACGCTCCGGCCTTCTTCAGGTGGTTGGAATTTCGAACTGAACGCTTTATTTCGATCACTGGGGTAGACAAGGACACATGTCACAGTGGATAAAGGCGTTGGTTAGATCCAGTGACAGACCCAAAGAGTGTGAGTTCAATACCCGGTTAAGGCAGTGGAGAACTTTCAGAGGGAAAAATTAGCAGGAGATAACGGATAACTGACATCCATCAAACATGGCTCGTGGAACTAGAACAGTCTACCCCAGTGATCGAAATAAAGGGTTCAGTTCGAAATTCCAACCACCCGAAGAAGGCCGGAGCGTACAACGGCCGAAACGTTGTGACAAATATGGCGACAAAGATGAGGACAATAGTTCGACTAATGTAAATACTGTACATAATACCTCATCTCAGAAATATAGACAGACTCTGAGGGCGATGGTCATTTCCGCAGTCGGCACTTGGGTAGGTTTTGCAGTGAGCCATTGCATTTCCGAATCTTTTGTTGATAGTTACGTAGTCAATTTGGTTTTTAGTTTCTCCCACTGGGCTTCTCCATGTCCATAATCGCCTCGGATGTTCTTGGAACCATGTGTTAGCTATTACCTGATCATTGGCCGTGCACCATTGCATCCATTTTTCTGCCCTCTTCCTGCTTACTTTGGCGTTCAGGTCTTCCGTGATAATTATGACTTCTTGTGATTTGCAATGAGCCTTGGCACTGTCTAGCATAGAGTAGAAAGATTCGATTTCATCTTCTTTACTTTGTGCTGTCGGTGCACACACTATTATGATAGCTACGTTGAAAGGCTTTCCTTTCAGCTTAACTTTGGAAAATTAGGACGTTTATACACAAAAAATCGAAATTCATTTTAAAAATATTTGGGTGTATCAGATTGTAATATACTTTATAATATATGATTAGTAAATATAGTTTTACTTAATAACAATATTTACTAAGAGTTACATCATTGAAACTGATTTTTTAAAGATGTTAAATCTTTATAAATTATCAATTTAATATTGTAAAAGAATGAAAACAAATCTTGTGAAAAGTCATTTTTTCATCAGAATTTTCTTTTCTTCAGACAATATTGTCATTAATATATATTATTCATAAAAGAAATTAAAAGCTTCTCTGATTAAATAATATCTTAGTTTTATTGTGTTTTTTATTTTTCAGATCCGAACGGATTTTCGATAAATAGGGGTTCGATTTTGCAAAAGAAATTGGTGATTTAATTTCTTCAGCGAATTCTGCTTTTAACTAATATTGCCACTAAAAATTGCGTTGAATTTCTCAAGTTTTCCTAAAATTAAGTTGATGACAAAAAATATTTTTACCAAGATTTTCTAATAAAAAATTTTCAAAAATAATTTCATTCATTTGTGAATAAGTCCTAAAAATTTCATTAAAATCTGACAATTATTTGATTTTTGCAAGAATTTCTAAATTAATATGCCTGTCATCGCAAAAAGAGGTCAAAATTTGCTATACTAAAAGTTAGTACATCCGCTGACACAAAAGAACAAGTTTTTTAATCAAGATTTCGGATGTTTTAAAAAGGAGTAAAAAAATTAATTAAATATCTTAAAAATACTTTGTTCCTGCCTTTTAATAATAGCATAAAGATTTTGACGATAAATTTATGTTTTCATTAAGTTTGGAGCCTGTTTTCAACACGGTATGCTGATTTTTTAGCGATTTCGTGTAGAAATTTAAACAGATTTAACAGTCTTTTCTCGCAGTAATTTTGAGTACCCAGTTGACGTGTAACTTGACATCCCAAAATACAATGACAATCATAAATTTTTTTTTTTAAATATAAGCGATCGAATACATAATTTATCATTTGAGTAATTCTTGACCTGTATATTTTTAATGAGTTTGTGGGTACAAATATGGTGATCCAACTACGATGGGTTGCCTCCTAATGATGAAAAAATATTTAATTAAAATCACTGCATAAATTAACCGAATTAAGCATGCTTCGTAAGAATTGGAATAAACTACACTTTCTTTTTTTCGAACAGAAATATCATTAAAAATTTCAATATATCACCATATATATATATATATATATATATATATATATATATATATATATATATATATATATATATATCCAAATGTAAAAGAACGGAAAGAATAAAATTCAAACATTCACAACATTAATTTAAAAAAGGGCTCAATACAAAAGTAGAGCAATAAATATTTATTATAAACTGTTGCATTAGAAAATGCAAGTTGCTACTACAAAACTGGATATTTTGTATCGACGTTTAACACGTCTCATCAGGTAAACAATGATGGTAATAACGATTTTATTTAAAATTACATTTTATGAATCACTTCTTTATTTCAAAAATGTAAATAGAAGTGATGTTTCATAAATTGTAATTTTAAATAAAATCATTTATTACCATCATTGTTAACTACCCGATCAGATGTGTTAAACGTCGAAACAAAATATGCAGTTTTGTAGTAGTAAATTGCATGTTCTAATGTAACAGTTTATAATATGTATGTGTGTGTGTGTGTGTATATATATATATATATATATATATATATATATATATATATATATATATATATATATGTATGTATGTTTGTATGTGAGTATGGATATGTGTTTGTGTCTCTGTGTGTTAGCGTTTTAGTTTTTTTGTACCTGAGGCTGTGAAATTAATATCTCAACTTTGTAAAGCAAAACAATTTGGCTGCTTAACATTGCAATAGTTAATATGCTAGTTTTGTAAACCACTGAAAACGAATGTCCATCGTACATATTTGCATTTTGTGACTTTCTGTCAGGCGAAACTGTGTAGAAGAGATGAAAATAGTCATGGAGGATTGAAGTGTTATTGTATATAATTATGAGAAAAGTCATCATTATTCAAATGTATTTTCAGACAATTGAACTCATTCGTTATTGTGTGTGATTTCCCACATTAAAAACTATGGATCAGGCTCTTTTTCTACATAGTTGCCGAAAATAGAATAATTTATTTAGCAAGTGTTTCTCTTAATATTTAAATTTTGTTTGTTACCGTTTCTTTTTACTACTTTACTTTCTTTAGTGCAAAGCAAAAAGAAAAAAACAAAAACAAAAAGAGATAATTTCTTTTTGGGAAAATAAAAAGAGAATATTACTTTTCATAGAGATAGTATATTTGAAACATTATGGCAGCAACAAAAAATCCCCCAAAATGTAAAAAAGAAAATGAAAAAGAAACAAAATAATGGACTGAAAAGTAGTTCTCGAACATTTTCAGCAGGGAACGCACATCGATAAATTTGCAAATAGAAATACATGAACATATATGTCATTCTACACATCGTTCTATGATATATAATTTCGCTTTTAACGGAAGTGTGTTGTTGAAAGAAGTAAAGCCATCTTGAAATGTCAAAGATTTTTGTACATGTTTCGTAGTCTTTGTGTTTTCGAACGCAGATTGGCTGTGAGCAAATTCAAAAAGAACTGTAAACGTTCTTAAATAATTTTTTTTATACTTCCATTTTTCTTTTTTTTTTCACTTTCTTTTTTCCACTTTCACTTCATTTAATTTTTTCTATCATTCAGGCGAATCGGACACCATAGTAATGTCCAATTTGCAGTTAAACACTTTCAATTAAAAATAAAAATTGAAAAGACGCTGGAAAAAAAGGGCAAGGATAAATGTTTATCAGAAAATAAAGAAGAGATAAGAAGCGACAGAAATATTGGAGAGAAAAACAAAACAGAGTGTTTGAAGTAAAAGCAGTGACACTCACATTCACCCAAATGTGGGTTTCTGTTTGTAATTATACGAAAACACTTCTGCCTTTTTTCTCTCGTTACGTGGAACAAAGAATGACTAGAAGGCATAAAAAGGAATGAAAATGCAACCGAGTGAAAGTAAACGAAATTGGTAAGGGATGCATAAAGGGCTTATATTGTAGATGAACTGTCTTGTCTTGAAAGGTGATACTTTGGTATTGTTGAAGCCGGCGAGACGCTCGAGTGAGTAACAAAATACGAACGGCGGTGGATGGATGCAGCGTAATGTGGGATAGGGAAAGTAAATAGGCAAATGGGTTGAGGTAGTAAAAGCAGTGTTTACGATAAACAAGATCCAAAGGGCAAAATGATTGCAAATATGAAAGAAAAGTAGGTCCCAAAAACGTGTTTTGTATAGATGTGTAGTTTAGTATTCATACTACGGGAATTTAAAAAAAAATGATTTATTATGTTGACCCATCAATAATTTCCTTTTTTAGTTCATCGAATTTTATTCTCCCAAATATTACAATTGATTCCTCAAAACGGAAATTATTTATGACTCAGCCTAATATTTACTCATAAACTATTCTCCGTCACAATCATATCGGCTGAAAATAAAGCAACAGCGTATAAAATGTTTTTTTATCTGTTGTAATATTGGGGTTAAAGATATTGCGCAAATAATATTGATTGTATTTTATTTCTAACCATTGTTACAGAAAATAATCATTGTAAATTAGCAGAAGCTAGATTTTGACTTTTTCTTAACGAAACACAATACTAAATATTTTGTTTGCTTTGGATAGAATATGACTCCTTTCTGAGTTTTTTTTTTTTTACATTTCAGGAAATTAAATATTATATCTAATTATAAAGAACATAGATTCAGATATTGATAAAAAGGATTTGATTTTTGCCTCTCTTTGAAAGATTATAGAGATATGATTGAATGGTATTCGTAGATATAAATTTATTTTATAGTTTGGCTAATTACTAAAATTTCATATGAGAAAAGTGTATCGGAGTCAATACAATATAGTACAGATTGATTATTGCATAAATACACGCATAAAACAAAAATTAACTTGGCCTGATTGGAATCATGCCATTAAAAAGAATCAGGTCATCTGTTACTTTCAGTTACAAGAATCTTGAAAGAGTTCAACTGTTCAAACATCTCTTCGAGTGGTACTTTTCAAATTTACAGAAAAATCATAGTGATGTTCATAGTTTTTAAGTAACACGTTTTCAGCAATTAATTTAACTTGAAATGGTTAAGAATGTTACTCAAAAATTGAAAGAGAGCACTCTTTTTATCTTAAACGTAAAATGTTAAGTGCGTAGTCCAGTGTTTCTCAACGTTTTCAAGCAACGGCACAAGGAGGAGCAAATGAAAACATCACGACAAACTTAGCAAAATTTTTAAAAGGTATGCATTTAAATGTTATGAAATAAAATCATAGATTTTTTTTAAAAAGAATACTCACAGAAATACGAACTTTATTTCAATGTTTCTATTCAATTATTTGTACAGCTAATTTAGCGTGAAATCTGCGATTTCTTCAATGTTTGGCCGAATGTGCGATAAGCAGACCCCCATTTCTTCTTCAGTTGAGCGTAGTCTTTCTCGCTTCTTATTTTTGATGCTATTTAGGGTTGAAAAGCCAAATAAATAAAAAGTAGAAAATTGCAATAAAACTGATGAAGTCTTTTTAGCTAATGTAGGATAAATAGTTTAATACTTTAATTTTTAAAAAGTTCAATACTTTAAATCTATTCAAATACTAATTCTGTACCATTACTACTTCCACACGCACACACACATACATATATATGCGTGTGTGTGTGTCACGACACATTACATTGCCTCTAGACATAAGGTTCTGTTGTTAATATTTCGGTCTCTCGCGTGGCATGACGTCATAGAACCGCATCTTGAACTTATGACCTGCGTCTGCTAATCAGCGACCGTTAGCGTCGCATAGCAATCTTGTATGTCAGCATAATAAAATATCATCTTCGATGCTGAATATCTTTGTTTACATGTCAGTATAAGCAGTCTGAAGATGGCTCATGTGAGCTGAAAGCTTAAATCAAGGACCAACTTAATAAAAAAATATCCAAATGTTTGACAATTTTTGTCTTTATTTTCACCTGAAATTAAAGCAAACATACGAACTTTAGAACGGCTCATGATCAGACATAATAGACATTCATTGTCTTTTATATTTAATAATATATGTTTAAATATATATATATATATATATATATGACAATATTTCGCGGCATACTTAAGAGGATCGCACTGCGGTTGAAAGTCATAGGCGTAGTATGTGATTCAGGTTATAAAATATCAGAATTTTGAATTGATTTTAATGCCAAACAATAACCTCTGATCTAAGAGGAGTAGATCCGCGGCGATCCCAATATATACTGGCCGCACCAAAAGAGATATAAAAGTAAGCTGCGTACTCGATGTCATATCAAAAGTGATAAGTGCCTCAGAGGTTATCCTAAAAGTGTGACTCTTTGACTTCTTCAAACTTGCTAAGATTACAATACAGCTACTCTTAAAAACAATTCCGCATTATAATACTACACTATAATAAAATACAGCGGCCTAAGAAAGGTTTTTAGTCAGGTGAAATAAAATATATCCAATTTCAAAATTTAATTACGTAATCACTATTCAGCATAAACAAACAGTATTTGGAACTTGTATGGAGTACGTCCTCCATTTTCTAGTTGTCAGTGCTTGTATTCGATTTTTCATGGCTTTGATCAAGTTATCAACAATCGTTTGAGCCATATTTTGACACCCCTTTAGCAATGTTTCTTTAAGAATTGCCACTGACGTGATTTTGGTTGCACGCTCTCGAAGTCTTCGGTCAAGGTGCTCCCAAACGTGCTCTATTGGATTCATGTCAGGATTTTGGGCTACCCGTGGCAGTGACTTGATTCCTTGCGATTCCTTCCAGGTCTTTGCTACTTTGCTTGTATGACATGGCGCTCCATCTTCTTGAAAAAGGTAGACATTCTTGTCAATCTGATTGGTTTCAAATAGTGGGAGTAGTCCTTTCTCTAATATTTAACAGTATTTTGGACAATTCAACCGCTCGTCAACAAGAATCAGCTCACATTTCCCTACAACCCAGACAGCGCCCCACACCATTACTCCAATCCCCCTCCATGTTTCACGGTTGTCAGCAGACATTCAGTGTTCCAAGTCTCATTCTGATTTCTCCAAACATAAACCTATCTCGAATTCGAATATTGGCAGAATTTACTGACCAAATTACTGACTGCCAAAATTCATAATCTTTGCTCTCGAATTCTCTCGCCCAGTCCATACGCCTGTTCCTGTTAATCTCTGAAATCAAGGGCTTCTTTCTTGCAATTCTTCTTTGATAACCTAGCTCTTCCAGTCTTTTTTACCGCATATGGCGACATTTACATGCTGTTGGCGACATCTTTGATGCTCCGTCGACAGTTTCTTATGACTTCCCTATTCAGTGCCCTTTTCGTTTGCCCAGACACGATGCTTGATCTTCCTGAACGTTGTTCCACATGACACAATCGCCTTCTTCATTAAATTTCTTGACAATATTATTAATGATTAACCTGGAAAAACCTAGCAATTTCCCTATTTGACTTGCTACACTAATGTCATCTTATTATTTGCCCTCGTTGAAATTCACCAATTTCCTTACTTCGCGAACTTTCATTGCAAAATATAAGTCAATTATCGTTCATAGATGCGAGTAGTTTCGATACCAACACGGTATTGTCTGAAAAAAAGAAGAGACATTATTACATAAGCCAAAATTACTGTAATCAAGGGTGGCTAAAAATTTATCATAGCCAACTGTACACAATCAATTACTTCGGTTTTTGCGCCAACTTCATTCCTGTCTTCATAAGTTATTGTCTGTTAACTACGAAAAACTATTTTCTGTTGAAACGCAAGAACCAATACTTATTGCCAGATAATTTCTGAAAGATTAAACGAAACAGTTAGTAATAAAGCATTTGTTGATATTTATTTATATTGTTTGGACTCTTGTTCGCAGCTTTGTTGCCATATTCACGACGTTTCCGGAATTTCGAACTGAACCCTTTATTTCGTCCAACGGGGTAGATTTTTCTAGTTCTTTTTCCGGGTGTTTCTCTCTCAGTTATTTCTCTAAGTTTTGCTCACCACTGCTTTAGCCAAGTATTGAACTCACAACTCCTTGGATCAAGTCACTAGATTCATCCAACGCTTTTATCCACTTGACCATGTGTGCTTGAGGACATAAGTATATGAGTTTTAGGGACTTATAAATCTATTGTCTTAGTAATCATTTTTTTTTACCAAAGCTCATATTACAATTGTGTTGTTATTATCATTTTTCTCTAGTACTCGTATTACTGGTTACCATATTGTATTCATTTCTATACTTGGCCGGCTTAGGAAATATTTGTGGCCAAGCATATGTGCTGATTCCTTAAGTTTTCATATTTTCCAGTCATGTTCTCTGTCTATTATTTCAACCTCATCCCACAGGGGGCGGTGATCTCCTTTTCCCTCCATGTGTGTTCGGCCGAAACGTCGTGAATATGGCAACAAAGATGAGGTCAACAGCCCGAACAATGTAAATAGTGTAAATAATTACAATGTCTCATCTCAGAAATATAGACAGATCCTGAAGAAGGCCGGTCCGTACAACGACCGAAACGTCGTGAATATGACAACAAAGGTGAGGTCAACAGTCCGAACAATGTAAATAGTGTAAATAATTACAATGCCTAATCTCAGAAATATAGACAGTTGTTGATATTTATATCACCATCTTCTTCCTGTTATCATTTTCAGTTATGAGATAATATAATATCCAGATGTTTATTCATATTATGCTTTTTCTTATTCGATACAACCTTTTTAATCGTTATTAACTTTTTACTTGCATATTTCCTTCATCTTAATTTTATCTTCTATGCCTCGCCACTATTCAGTCAGTCAATCTACGCCCATCATTAAACGGCGCAGATCAGAACTAACGAATCAACTCTTTTAGGATCTTTAATGTGCATTTTTTAACCTAAATAGTTGCGATGAAGAATAACTAGAATTAAGATGAAACGGACTAAGAAATTAAGAATATTGATTAAGTATAATTTACATATTCCCCTATTCTTGCCTTTTCTTCATCTGTTAATACAACCTCTATTGTCTGCTAAGAGAAAAACACTTTTTCCTATAAATGTCTCTTACTTTTTAATAATATTTCTTTACAACTGAACTACAACCTGTCCTTAAGGATTCTAGGTGTATATATTCAATATAGGATTTTCAACAAGTTTACCCGAGAAAGATTCTCAATAAGGACAATATTGCAATTTATTTCTCCTGAGACAGAAAAACATACAGAACACGCTGATTTCGGGAATGGCTGAGTGAGTAAGAATGTATACATTTTTAATAAAAGAATAAAGACTTATTGAATATGGAGTAGATTTTTAGTAGAATTTAGTTCCAGTATAATAATGCTATTTAGTACCTTGTTATATACAACAAGGATAAAAATTGTCCGAGTGGAATGGCATATCAATACAAACTCTGGTCTTGACATTTGAAATTCAGGTTATTTCTCTCAAATCCAGCATATACATTTTGTTTTTCAAATGTCATTCCTATGCCTTCAATTCCAAACAAAAGGCTAAAATTAAACTTTTTTCATAAACTCGTCCGATCCATTTCCGAATACAATTGTCTTTTATCAAATTTTATCAATTTGTTCACTCTTCTCCACCTGCAAATTCTTTCTGAAAATAGTAATTGTAAATTCCGTTCTTTTAATTTCTACAAAACTTCGCTTCCTTTGTAAATGCACCCACTCTCTTTATTAATTTTATTTTTCTATTCTAACACTTCTACGCTTTAACCCTTTGAGCCTGGCGATCCTGAACAGTTTTAACACTTCTGTCTGAGCTCCTGAGTCAAAATTCGCAAATAATTGGTATGTAATGTTTCACGGTAGATATAAAAATAGTTACAAGTGTTTACCCACCGTTCAACTGGTGGCTGGGCATTAAGTCATTTTTTCTGCCACTGGTAAAGCGGTGGCCAGGGCTCAAAGGGTTAAGTCTTTTTCTAAAAATACTGAATTTCAAAAGACTTTATTTTTTATGTTCAAAATTAATTCAAATTTTCCTGATTCCCTCTTTCTCAGTCCAAGTCCTGTTTATTTGCACATGGCAATCAGCGAAGGCAAGTTGCTTTCTATTTTCCGGTGGATTTTATTTCTTTCTTCAGCGCTTTAGTAAACTTTTTCAAGAATTATCTCACCCTCTCTTTAAAGCGGTTGTGAAGTATTTATGAAGTTGTTGAATGATGTCCCCTTCAGACTTCCTCAAAGATTACGTTACGTCTAAACATCCAACTAAAAAAGCAATTTTATCCAATATTGAAACAAAAAGGGGGGATATACGTCTAAAAGCCAACTGACAAAACAATTTTTCCAATAATGAAAAAAAGAGTGGGGATATACGTCTAAACAGCCAATTGACTAAGCAATTTTATCCAATATTAAAAAAAAAGAGGGAGGATATAAGTCTAAACAGCCAACAGATAGCGCAATTTTATCCATTATTTTTTACAAAAACAGGAGGTTATACGACCAAACAGCAAAATGATGAAGGAATTTAATCCAATATTGAAACAAAGAGGCGGATATACGTCTAAATTGCCAATTGACAAAGCAATTTATCCATTATTGATACAAAAAGGGAGGATATACGTATAAACAGACAATTGACAAAGCAATTTTATCCAATATCAAAACAAAGAGGCGGGGAATTCGTCTAAACAGCCAATTGACAAAGCAATTTTGTACAATATTGAAATAAAGTGCGAGGATATACATCTAAACAGCTAAATGAGAAAGTAATTTTATCCAATTCTGAAAAAAAGGGAGGATATACGTCTAAACAACCAACTGACATCTCAGGACATCCGCTCTCTAGCGACAACGAAACCTGTCCTTTTTAGGACAGAGATCTCAAGCGACCACGAATCTGTCCTTTCTCAGGACAATGCTATTTCTCTGTCTTCGGGCAGAGTGCGATTCAGTTGTGGCTATTGTCTGCGGACAGAGTCACAGTTAAGGGAAATAATACTCTGGGCTGGAGAACAGCTGTTCGTGGCTGCACCCTCTCATTGCACTAGGGATGGGCATCGGTGTTCGCCACTGAGGCCAGCGCAACTGACGTACCTTGCCCGAGTGTACGCGCTCGAGTTCCCAACATAAAACCCGACCTTGTGTTACATCTCAGCTCACTGGGTAGACCGGGGTAAATAACATGCCTTCCATGATCAAGATGATGAGGATCAAAGTGTAGTATCTGTTCCAGCAGCAGCCGACAGTTGGACAGCCATCATCATCTTAAGTAGGACTTCAGCTCATGCCGCTTCAACTAGCTCCAACAGACTACCCGTTTCAGCCATCCCAGCAACGGTATGCAATAAACTAACCCTTTTAGGACAACTCTCTTCAGCAATCAGAAATTGTCCTTTTCAGGACAACGCTTTCCAGCGACTACCAAGACTGACCTTCTTAGGACAACGCTATTTCTCACCTTCTACATGAGCTTCCAGGATTGTTTTTTGCCTTGTCCACGCTAACATTATGTTTGTTTATGCATATTTTCTTTAGCAAAAATAAACTTGGCAATATTGTTTTTATTCAAATCTTCGCTTTGTTGCCGTTGTCTTCCGTCATTCGATATCTGTTTGTGAGCCAATATACCGGTAATGACAAAAGTACGCAGGTGTAGGCTTTTAGAAAGCTTTCATCAACTGAGAATAGAAGGTTCGCGTATAGCGTCCTTTTATAGTCCCAGTAAACAGAAATAACTCTCTCAAAGAGGAGAGTAACAAAACAAGGGGAGACCACTCTTGATTATTCCTAACAATACCACCCGCAACATATTCACTGTGAAAAATAAGATTCTGTTTAATTAAACGTTTTTAAATATGATAATAAAAGATAAAAAGTAAATGTCACAGCGCCCATTCATTGCCAACTGAAATTTTGTTGAAGCGCATCAAGTTAAAACACTTTACATTGATACACACATATTCATTTAATATTTTTAGAATACTTTTTTGACGATATATGCATTTATGATATTGTAGACGTGTGTGTATAAAAGTAAATTAAGAATTTTACAAATATTTAAAACTTAGGCTTTCCGCACTATTACATTTTACAACGCCCAAAATGACACTGGAATAATTCAGATCTGAGTATTTGAAATATTTTAAGATATTTGAGAATATTTTTACTAGTTCATAAAAACGCAACAATTCGCATATCTATCGATTGCTAGGGTCAGCCTGTCTGTATCTTCGACTACTTTCTCCGTGCTGTTTTATCTGAAGCAGCGCGCCATGAAAATCTCCTGAGTTTTGGTTTTTCTTATTTACTTTTTGCGCTCGACAAACAATAAATGCCTCTGAGAAAGTGTAAATAAAGAAAAATAGTTTCTGTAGGAAATTAATCTTTATTGTTTCAGGACAAGATAATAATAAAGAGTAAATTCAACTGTAAGGCAACGATATAGGTTAATTAATTTAAATAATTTCTTTATATTAATGACCTATATCGTTGCCTTACAGTTGGATTCATAAAATTATTTGAATAATTTATTCATATAATTAAAAATATGTATTTTAAAGGAGGGAAACGGAATTGTTTAAATTTAAAAAATAAAGCCTGTAAAAAGGAATATTTTAAATTAATATACAATAAAAAATAAAATGCTTTTGACAAAAAACCTTAATGATTTCACTATAATTATGCAACAATAATGTAATGATATTCCGCAGACAAATCTACGGTTTATGTTACCTCATCCCATTGCTTGGTTACGAATTATAAACCTAAATTGAGCTTGAAATATTGCGTAATCGGCTTTAATTTTTTGTAAAATACTTGGATATGACATGATGAATAATTTTCAGTGAAAAAAGGAATTTTCGATTTTTTCTTGAATACGCGGCTCCTCCGCCAAACACGTTAAAAGTCCCTGCCATATTTGCGTCTGTTAAAGAATGCACACAAATAAACATTTTTTTTTATCACATGTCATTGTTTAAAATCTGAAAAAAAAAAGAAGAAATATAAACATTTTTTAAGCATTTTTCCCCAAGCAAGGCGGTAGTGCCACAAGCATGCAAAATAAGGGGGAGGGGTTAAAGGTTTTAGGTTTTAGGGGGGATTGAAGAAAGGATAAAAGATGAACAGGGTTCAAGTCAACAGAAGATGGCGGTTGACACTGCATTTAAATTTTCGGAGATTTTAGTTACCAGAGAAGCAAGTAAGCGGAGAGGAGTTCCACAGTCGGGAAGTGTGAGAAAAGAAACTGTTGGAGTAGAAGTGGCGGTTACATTTAACTATTTCAACAGTAAAAGGGTGGGAGCTAGATGCCAATCTAGTAGCACGCTTAAATTCATGTAGTCAAGGCACCAGGGAAAAAGGTCATCAGAGCAGTTACCATAAATTTAATCCATCGAATCCAACCCAATAAAATCATTTTTTCGCAATTTATTCTAAAAATAAATTCTCAGAATCAGCTTAAAAACTGTTTTACTATGTTTTTTATTTCTATTTTTTCTAACCCCTTGTGTCAGATTCCCCGTGCTGAGTTGCCACCGTTTTTTTCCTCTTACAAAATGTTTTGCCAAGTATAACAAAAGAAATCCCCAGCCTAAGTGCCTCTTATGGTTGTATAAATGTAATGTCGACGATGTGTTTTTGTCTGTTCTTTAAATGCCTTCGTCACCGACATTATTTCCTGTTCTTCGAGCAAACGGGAAAAGGAAGGGATTGCAAAGGAAACACAACGGAATGTAAGATTTGAAAATGTGATGCCTTTCACAAACAAGCGTTTAAACATTTTCACTTGTACTTTTTTATCGGTCACAGTACAACTTCCTGTCCCTGCCATTTGGCAATTTTTTCCTGTTTTTTAAGACCCTAATTACTTGATTCGTTTTTTTTTAATCTCACTAATTTTATGCTTGTCCATTACGCAATACGCACAAACACGCACATCACGTTCTCTCTCTCTCTTTTTTCTCTTTCTGTCTCTATATCTATCTCAGTCTGTTCATTATCTATCTATCTATCTATCTATCTATCTATCTATCTATCTATCTATCTATCTATCTATCTATCTAAACTCTACACACTTACGTATATATAAGTAGATATAGCATTCAGGCATAAATGAAAATGCAGAGATAGGATTTATCTTACATTTTCCTAAGTATGTATTCTACAGCAGGGGGTCGGCAACCTTTTGCTGACTATTTGTTGACTTAGAGTTTTAAAATCATTCAGTGTGCCAACTGCATACATATTTTTATACAAGTCAAGGTCAATATACCTGTTCTACAATATATTTTATATAGTAATATATAGTATACTTTAGTATATATTAAAATTGAAACAGCTAAATATCTTCTTTGCGTTGTAGTAGTTATTGGTTCGGACTTTGTGATGTCATTTGCGGCTGCGTGCCATTGGAAATTGCTTGGCGCGCCACGTGTGACACGCGTGTCGTAGGTCGCCGACCCTTGTTCTACAGTAAATCTTTTAAAGTGGATTTTTTTTAAAAATCGGTTCAATTCTAAATGACGAGGTAATTGACAAGTCCGGATTGTAGCATATAATATACTTCTTGTAAAATCTGAAATAAAAGCAGTTCAAATATTACATATTAGATTCAAATGAAATGTTCAGTGTCAGAAGTATCAGAAAAGTAAAAAGAAGCGAGAGGAAGAGAAAATGATATGTAACAGAGGTAGATATACATGTATTAATCTAATTAATACTGAGTGGACTTCACAGACGTGCATTTGTGTATTTACTCAGTCAAAGTTGATGTCTGCTTTTGTTTTCATAGCTGTCCATCAGTTTTCTATTTCCTTTGAGTGTACGCATAAGAAAATCCACATCACTTTTCTTTTGTCTAAGCGCACGTGTACCTGCTTCTAGACTGACACAGCGTCATATTCTGAGGGTCATTTACTGTAAATTTGAAATCAGTTCGATAACCGTGTGAAGAGTGTACTTGTCTATGTGTGCTTGGGTATCTGAAAATACACACGGAATACAAATATAAATAGTTTTTGTCTGTCCACATGTTACTTTTAAGAACAACGTGCTTAACTTTAATATTTATTTTTGAAATCTTTCTTTTTGTCTTGTGTCAATATCTATAAGCAGATGATGTATATACAGGTGCATGCACAGCTCTCTGTATTCACGTGTTTTCCTTGTTTTCTTTTTTATCGTATACTTCTGTGTGCATTTTGTTACGTGGGAGCTCTTCTTGGTGAGTATATATATATATATATATATATATATATATATATATATATATGGAACGCTTAACGTGTCTATGTCAGCATGTGCATGTGTTTTGTTTTCTGTTTATGTGTCAACAGCTATTCCGATGTCTCTGAACAAAACAAAACAAATAGATCATGCTGATCTGCTGCATGCTGTCTATCCTCTTCTCATTCGAGTGGGTTAACTATTTTTATTTTGAAAATAATGAATAGGCTCCGTACGTGAGCAAAAGCTCTCATTACGTTTGTAAGCACGCTCAAAGGACATTCATGAAAAGAACAGAGAATGGAGCGTAGCAACAGTTGCAGGAGTCAAACAGATGAAGAAAATGAGCAAAACTGAAACAATTATTAAAGCCTCATTCATTTCGTCGTAAAATAAGAAAATGAAATTTTAATCGCTAATGAATTATCTTCTTTTCATCTGACAAGACCATATTTATGGAAAAAGGAAATGCGTCTTTTTAAAAAAAACTATTTTCTTTGATTGAAAAATAACGCGATATTAATCTGTCAAACATTTTAGCCAAAAACACAATGGTTTTAAAGGAAACAGACCGTACCAAATTTTGAATTCCTTTGGTGACCCAAGAAAGCGAACAATGAAGAGCATACTATGAAATGCTTGTTAAAGAAGCCTAAAGCGATGATGTAAATATCGAAGTTTGAACAGTAAACTTTATAATTCTTAGTTCTATACTTTTAGATTTTATTATTAAATTAAATTAATTTATTAATTAAATTATTAAATTAAATTATTAAATTAAATTATTCCTTAAATTAAATTATTAAATTAAATCAAATTATAAATTTAATTATTAAATCAAATTATTAAATTAAATTATTAATGATGAAATTAAATCAACTTGAATTATTAAATTAATTCATAAATTTACTTGCATTATTTACATTATTCGGACTGTTACCTTCATCTTCATTGCCATATTCACAACGTTTCGGCCGTTGTACGCTCCGGCCTTCTTCAGGTGATCCGAATTTCGGACCGAACCCTTTATTTCGTGCGCCGTGGTAGATTGTTCTAGTTCCACGTGCCGTGCCTCTTCTGGATGTCTCAGTTATTTCTCTTTAACTCAACTCCCTAAGTTTCTGGTTCACCAATGCTATTGAACTCATAACTCTTTGGGTCTAGTCACTGGATCTAACAAACATCTTTATTCACTGGCCATGTGTCCAGCTGTGGTGAGCTGTCCTAGTATCCTCGAATACGAGTAGCCAGCTATATATATATATATATGACGATCTGCCTAAGTGAAATCTTGGTAGGTTTGTCTGGCTCATTAGGTTTGACTATATATATATATATATATATATATATATATATATATATATATATACGCATTTATTTTTATAACTCCATTCATTATTTTTCTAATTGTTTGACAGAATTTCTCTCAAACCTGCTGGACGGTCTATTTTCCCAAGTGCTCATCCCAGTGCCATATTTAAAGCAATAAAGTGCATCTTAATGTCAAAATTTAAAAATGCATATACATCTCCGGGCAGCGTAAGGCTATTGGCGCGGAAAGTAGAATTAGAGTACCAAGTTCAAATTCCGGTTGTTTCTGTTTCATTTAGTTCGCGCTAATGTTCCAGGCATATATCCATCTTCCTTCATCTATGGGTTAGACTAGACTTCCTTTTCTTTTTTCACTAAATTCAAGCAAAATGTCTTCCCCGAAAGGTTAAGCTTTGGAGTATATACACTGTCCTTTGGTTTCGACAACATTTAGCAGAGATTTAACTGAGTGACAAAAGATTCTATGGCACCCCGTGCACTGTCTCTATTATCATTTTTTTCTCTAGTTCTACAGACGCTATTGCTACTATAATCAATCATCTTTTTGGCACTAATACAGCGAAATTGAAGGGAGAGTCCATAACACACGCATACGAACAAGCGCGCACTCGCACGCACGCACACACACACACGCGCGCCAGGGCGCGAGCACATTATTTTAAATCAGTTCATCCCAAGTAAGGCAATAATGTCACTAAGACGTAAGCGGCTACTGAGAGTGAAAGAGAAGGAAAATACTTTAGAAGGAACCGGAAACCCAATTCTAAACAGGAAACAAGGTATAAGCCACTAGTTCTGTTCAAAAGACCTGAGAGGTGTGTGATCCGGGCGATAGGCGAACCTATCTATCCTATTAAAGGAAAAGAATAAAATAAATAGTCTATATATAAAAAATCTGTGACTTCTGTCCGTTCGTTACACCCTCTGAAATAGCTATACATTGACCGATCGAAACCAAATTTTGGGGAGAATGCAAACAGTTAAGGGAGTACAAAGTACAGTTGGTCTTACGTAGCAATAAATTTTCATTAGTTTGGGGAAAATTGAAAGTTTTATTACTTAACATGCGAAATACTCCTACTATTTTATAAACAATTTAATGATTAAAATAACAAGTACTTATTTAATAAAAATGCAATATTGTTTTTTGCATATCTTTTAATTTTTTATATAGAGGAATCCAGTTTCTAATTCACCCTGTGTTTTCGAGAAGCATAAACAGCTCACAATACCAAATGCTTCAAAAAGTTGGAATTTGGCTCAAAAAAAGAAATATTTACGCATGACCAGTTGTATGTTGCATGCTTAAGAGTAAGAAATCCTAAGAATTTATTCTTCGCTGTTAAAAAGGAAAAAGAAAAAAATTCTTAAAAAATATTATTTACAATGAATTCCTATAAAACTGAATTAAATGAAACAAATTATTAAACCGTACTTTTCCAAACAAATCAGCTTATTCAAATTTCATCGATTGGTTTGCGAAATTAAACGAAATGTTGAGTCTGTAAATCTCAACAAAAATGTTAGTGATAACTGCAACAATACTAAATACTGTGAGGATTTCAACACGCATGCGCGTGTTGCAAAAATAATTAAAAATTCAGAGTTTAGGCCAAGATGTTGGAAATATAGAATTGAAGTAGATTTTACAGAGAACATGAAGCTGGTTGTGTGAAAATAAGGATATATATATATAGTATATGTGGCATATCTCATCAAATAAAAACCCCAGGGATATTAAATTGTATGTTGGATCAACTAGAAGATCTTTTAAGGATTGATATTACAATTACATATCCTCCTCTACAAATGTGGGCAAACGCAAAATAACATCACTTTCTAAATATTTTAGGGAAACTGAAGGAGGAAGGAAAAACACCTAAGGTCAAATGGAAAATCATAAAACAAGCCAGAACTTGCAAATCTTTTAACGAAACTAGTGTGATACTATTTAGCTATGGTAATTGGCTAACTAATTAACCATAGAAATTAAAATAGAAAATAGACATTCTTAAAGCGAAAAAATGGAGCTATAACGAAAGATAGATTGACCGACGTTAAAAGAAACATTTTAATTTGTTTACAAGAAAAAAAAAACGCGAAGAAGCCACGTGTGCGGTCTAGCCAAGTCGAGTTATCGCTAAGGGAGATAGAAAGAAAGGCAAATATGGAATTATCGGCCAAAACACGTGCCGATACAGGCAGGAAGATTCAATATTAATTATCTTTCCAAGATATCGTTTAATTTCTTTTCTTGGATACAGGCGAAGAGAAGCAATGTGGCAATTATAAAATGTTGGCATTGTCTCGATATAGGTGAGAGGAGTGTTATCATTTACTTTGCCAACAGACGCTAAGACGACGAATGGCAATTGTAAACTTTTGACAGTCCCCAGAAAATAGTGGAGAATTGAGATTTGATGAGATAAAAAGAATTTGGTTTCTTAATAGGTTAGGGATTCCATGATAAAGCTGATTGGAGTGGGGAACCAGATGGCAAACTTTGGCAGTGATTAATGAGACGGTAAGAGCGCTGGGTAAGCGACCTTTGGGCGGCCCAGGAAAAAGAGAACATGTGATAAAAGAATTTTGTAAACAAAAATTCTAGATTATAATTTTAAGGAGGCCAGCGTAGCCACACCCACACTGCCGAGAGTACGATAGAGACGACAGTGCAGTAGAAGTTGCAGTTGAGTTAAGTTAAGTTGAGTTGAGCTGGTTTTGAACCAGAGTGTTGCCTCGCAGAAGCTGACCGAGAGATTCCATGACCTCCGACTTCGCCGATGCTACCGATAGCAAGTTATACTGACGAACGAAGTTAAGCCAGCACTTAAAAACTAAATTAGTTGACTTACGATATCAACTTGCTTGAAATAGAGAAGTGTTACATTTCGTAGGAAACGGGCTCGGAGAAAAACACGCTCCTGTATACAACAGAAGGATAAAGTTGAATTGTTATTTCTTAACATACTTAAACCTCTTGGGTTTTTCTTTCATTTATTTTTTTCTTTGCGCTTGTGCAATGTCACCTTCAATTTGGACTCAGCTGACAATACGGCCCGACGCCTGATTGATCTCGTCTACCTAAGATAAAAAATAAAAATAAAAACAAGCAAAATAACAGTAAAATAAGTAAATTAATCCAAACAAATTAACAAATCACACCTGTTAGAATAGACGCAATAGAATAAAAAATAAGGAACAAAATCAATAAATAAAGTAAATAATAAACAAATTAGCAAACTATTATGACCAAAATATTAGACTATAAAAATCAAAACAAAAAATCGGACGAAAAATAGCTATAACTGTTATATAACGATAAAAAAATGAATAAAAAATAATATACTGCGTTACTTAAAAATCGAAAACCAAAAAGAGAAAATATACAGCGTAATAAATAAATAACGACAAGTATAATAAATTGATCTAAATACATCCAAATATATAAATAAACTAACAACCGATACCGATAAACTAGCCGTTTAGAAAAAACAAATAAAGATAATCAATCCAAATAAATAAATTAAAAACTGTTCTCGCCAAAATAATAGTCAGAACATACCACAACAATCAACCCCAAAATTCAACAAATAGCTTCATCTTCCCAAACAAAAACAAAACTATTAAATAAGCTATATAAACAAATTTTTATTACGTTAATAAAAAACCGATCAAAAAAAAAAAAAATAAATATATAAGATAAAAAATAAAAATAAATAAAAACAAGTAAAATAATTTGACCCAAATAAATAAACAAATAAACGACTTCCGGTAAAATAGCCGCCATAATAGACTATCCACAATAAGCTATATAAACAAATTTTTACTACGTTAATAAAAACACCGATCAAAATAAAAAATAAAAATAAAATAAATATAAAGGATAAAAAACGAAAATAAATTAAATAAAAATAAGCAAAATAATTTGACACAAATAAACAAATAAACGACTTCCGGTAAAATATCTGCCAAAATAGACTACCCAAAATGCACCACTGACCCGTATATATAAATAGCCGAGAAAATTAACAGCACTCGTGGCCTGACGATTGCATCTAGCATGAAACAGACTGTCGTCTCTAAGTGTTGACTTCTATGTTCACTTTTACATTTATATATATATATATATATATATGTATATGTGTGTGTGTGTGTGTGTGTGTGTGTGTGTGTGTGTGTAATATTATCAATTTATCCCCAAACTATATATACACTTAAACAGCTGATACCTCACTTAGTTTTTATTTCTTTTCAGATTTACATAATGATGATAACCAGACTAAACTTTGAACAAAAGAAATTATTCTAATGTGCCACTATAAGTTCGAAAACACAGTTGAAGAGCGAAGACAGTCTAGGATGGTATATTAAACTGACCCACATACACCACTTGGACTACAGTTAAGTAGCAGATGGAACTGTTCAGAATGTTTCCAAGAAACGTCCCAGAAGACTGCAGTAGCTGACAAGTTCCCACAAACCAAGAACAGTTACTAGAAACGAATTGGTAAAGTTAAAAAAAATCTAGTGCGGCAAGCGAGCTGTGACATAGAAATTTCAAAATCAATCACTCACTATATTTTGAGGCGCTGTCATTGGAAAGATTACATTTTAAGAATCGTTCATTACGAATAAAGATGATCTGGAACAAAGAGTGTAGTTCTGTGAATGGTACTCAATAAAATGTGTAGACGCACATTTTCCAACACATATTCTTGAGGGTGTGAGTGTGTGTGATGAAATCACATTTAAATTAAACGGTTCAATTTACTTCCAGAATTGCATCTACTTTGGACATGAGAATCTGTCAATATCTGTCTATATTGCTGATAAGAAGTATTGTAATTATTTACACTATTTACATCATTCGGACTGTTGTCTATCATCCTTGTTGCCAGATTCGCGACGTTTCCGCCGTTGTCGCCCCGACCTTCTTCAGGTGATTGTCCACCGGGGTATATTTTTCTAGTTCCACGTGTCATGCCTTTTCCCGATATCAGTTGTCTCCCTTTAATTCAATTCTACAAGTTTTTGTTCACCTCTGGTCAAGTCTCTGGATTCAATATCGCTTTCACCCACCTTGGTGGGCGAGATAAAAAGTTCGGTTCGAAGTCCCAAGTACCTGAAGAAGAACGAAGAAACGAAGATGAGGACAACAGTCCGAAGAATAATTAATTAGTAACTAATAAGTATCCGTATATTATGGAAGAGAATTGTGCTAATTTACAGGAGTTTACAGTGTGATGTCATCCTTAGGTTTAATTGTACCATTCTTTTCTTTTACGAAACACATAGTCCCGTTTATTTGATAGTCGGTCATGCGATGCATTCAAAAAGACATTGAGGATGGGAAGTTTTATTTCCAAACGGCACCCATACCACATTGTCATGATGGAAAGGTCTTGATGAGATTTTGCCAAATAGGTGGCAGAGGTTCAGTAGAATATCCTCAGCGTTCACCAGATCTCACACAACTAGACATTTTTTTTTTCATGGAGGATATTTAAAAGAATTTTTTTACGGTAGAAAACCTGTAAAAGTTGATGAATAGAGGACAGCCACTGAATGAGGATGCACATAAATAACGAACGAAATATGTTTCATGAAATGTGTGATTCAATTGCTTTGTGTTATCAGTACTGCCTGAGCCAGAACGGTCATAATTTTGAAAACAAGCGTTACCAGAAATAATATCTTGTCTGTAGTTTCTCTTAACATTTGAAAAGGAAATGTATTTTAATAAATACTGACTTTATAACCATTCAAAATATGCGTACATTTTTGGGGAACTCGGTATATATATATATATATATATATATATATATATATATATATAAAAGGCAGGGTGTGTGTGTGTGTGTGTGTGTGTGTGTGTGTGTGTGTGTGTGTGTGTGTGTGTGTGTGTGTGTGTGTGTGTGTGTAACGAATGCACGGCCACAATTTTCGACGGATTTGCACCAAAATTTACATGCATATGCTCCAAGTTAGTGAAAAGGCCAAGACCGACTTTGCATTTCCCAACTCCCATCGATAGTGGAAATAATCGATTTTTCTTGCTTCTACGGCAGTTTTCATGTAGTTTGCGGCCATTTTCTATTGGTCAGCGTGAGAGCCAACAGCTGACTGACACAAATGTTAACTAGCATGCAAAAAAAATCGATAGCTGCATTCGTCACAAGTGGGAAAAATTTTAATCTGCATGGCACTTTACTCCAACTGGCTCATTCACTTCTTAAACTTAACGTTGATTCTGATTCCGCAGAACTGGGTTGGGTGTGAAAAAATATCTGTTGTTAACATTCTTTTTTTATTCGTTTTTTTCCAGTTACGAGTCCTTTTTTAAAGTTGATCGTTTTGTGTTCATTCTGTTTAGTTCTTTTTTCGTAATGTGAGATAGGCAAGAAGTAAGGCATGTAGCAACATCAGCAAGGCAAAGGGCACTCCTTTAAAGGCAAGGAAGGGCAAAAATATTTTAAGTCAAGTGATAGCGATTGTTGTATGAGTCGTACGATTTTTGAATCAAGCACGGGCAACGCCGGTCCATGCTGCTAGTATATATATATATATATATATATATATATATATATATATATATATATATATATATATATATATATATATATCTGTAGTTCACTGCCATGTTGGCTGAAACTAGTCGAGGAATCTAAATGAAATAATAATAATAAAAACGAAATAATATCAATCTACAACCCAGTGTGTCTGAAGATTTAAATTTTTTTAATAATTTTTATTGTTCAAAATATATATATATATATATATATATATATATATATATATATATATATATATATATATGTTAATAAATTTTCTGTTTATACGTTATTTTTATTCATACAAATATTTAAGTAAATGCTCTGTTTATAATAAACAGTATTATCAACATTTACCGGCTTGAATATATGCCAAATTTCATAGAAAATATGTGTACACAATTTTTATTAATAATAACGTATAAACAGAAAATATATTAAATTACATTGCGACACGGAAATTTCTGTTTCGGGACTGATGACGGGATAAAAAAAAAACAACTTTAAGTCCCGAAACAGAAATTTCCGTGTCGCAATATATATATATATATATATATATATATATATATATATATATATATATATATATAAATTTAGATATGTTCGTTTTAGTTGATACTAACTTCTTTCCAAAGCCGAGGTAATATTTTCTAAATTTTACATTTCACAAATACACACGCACACACATACATATATATATATATATATATATATATATATATATATATATATATGTATATATATATATATATATATATATATATATATATATATATATATATATATATATATTCAGATTCAAAAAACGCAAATGCACAAGTATTTGTCGAACAGTCAAACAGATTATTTGCGATTTATCAATAGGAGAAGCCCTAATTAATTCGATCTATCATAATAACAATGACACAGAATCGAATTAAATATCTTCTTACACTAAACGAAATTAGAACGCTACTTCCTCTGACATTTGTGTATTGTTTTTCTGTTGTGCCTTCCACGTTTCCGGTTTTATAGCGTTTATTTTTCCCATTGTCTTTTATTTCTACCTTTCTCGAATCTAGTTTTCTACTTTTCTTTCTTCTTTTCACCATTTCCTTGAGAGTTTCTCTTCACTTACTAACTTTCTCTTCTACTAGGCAATAATACGTTCTCTGTTTGTAACCAAGTCTTTGTTAATCTCCGTTTTATTTTTTCTTGCTTGCACACGTGTGTCTATCGAGAATTTAGCCATTGCAATTCAATGAGGGTTACTTCCGGCACAGTACGAGTGACGAACATCTGCCATCCATCTTGGTACAAAAGCATCTTTTAACTTACTTTTTAAGTTATTGTTTGTTTGTTTTTTGTTTGATTTCTGCGATTTTAATTATTTACGACGTGCGTATTTAACTCTTTTCAGCTATTTCCTTTATATTTATAAACTATCTCTCTTAGTATCTATATTACTAATTTTGCATTGTTTTTCATTTAGCAAAAAAATACACCAATTCTTTATGTTCAGAAGAAAAAACAATTGCTATTTTCCCTAACCTTCAATTCATAAACAGCTACTCCGTTTGCGGACTCATAATGTGTGTTAATAGTGGGCCAGCCAATCTGTATTGGTTATAGATACAAAGAAAACTGACCCTCTACTATTTTTACTATATCAAACTCGTGAACATGTTTACATTTTATGGCGTCAACTAGAGGTCAAAATTTGGGTCGGTACCGTCGGACATAGTTGACAACACCTAATTAATATTTTACAACCAATCAAAATGCATCAGTTGTTATACTTGGTTGGGAGCCTCTATGTGTTTAACTTGCACAAAATTTAAGATTTAAAAAAAATGTCGGAATCTGATTCTATAATCCAATTGTCGGATATCCCTTGGGGTATATTTGTCCGACTTGGCGTTCAGAGCATAAATTAATGGTTTATGATCTGTATAGACCACAAAATTCCGTCCTTCCAAAAGATGACGGAAATGACGGATTGCCAAGTATATTGCCAGTAATTCCCTCGAAAATGCGCTGTGCCTTTTTTGAGCTGAGTTTAGCTTGACCGAAAAGAACGAAATATGTTTTTTAGCATCTCCCTGTTCCTGGTGAAGCACAGCCCCTATTGAGTCACCTGATGCGTCTGTTGTCAGTGTGATCGTTGAGTCATCATCGGTTATATATGATAACTTCGTAAAGCTGGCAAGGGCGTCTTTGGCTCTGTGAAAAGCAGTCAGTGATTCGCCTTCCAAGGTAATCTTCGAGTTCTTCTGACGCTGTTGTTGCAGTAAATCTGTGAGGGGAATCAGAATCTAGGAACAACCAGGAAGGAACCTCCGGTAGTAATAAGGCCTAAGAATCGGCGTAACTGCCGGAGTGAAGTTGGTTGTGAGAAATTTGAAATAGATTCTATTTTCTCAGGTAAGGGCGTTATTCCCTTTTCATCAATGACGTGCCCCCAAAATTTAAGTGAGGGTACAGCAAAAATACATTTCTCTGCGTTAATCTTAAGGCCAAAATGCTGTAGACGCTGGAAAACTTGTTCAACGTGATGACGATATTCGGTCTTGTTTCTACTGGCGATCAGGACGTCATCAATATAGGCAAAGGTGAAAGGTAAACCTCTCAGCACTTCGTCTATAAGCCGTTGGAAAGATTGTGCGGTGTTCCTTAAACCAAATGGCATTCTCACAAATTCATATAAACCAAAAGGAGTAGTTATCGCTGTTTTCTGGATGTCCTCATTGGCCACTGGTATCTGATGGAATGCTTTCACTAGATCAAGTTTGGTGAAGACTGTGGCGCCCTGCAGACCCACTGCGAAATTATGCAAGTGCGAGATGTGGTATTTATCCGGAATTGTAGTAGCATTCAGCTTCCGGAAGTCGCCACAAGGTCTCCATGCTCCTGAGTCCGGTTTTGGAACCACATGAAGAGGAGATGAGTAAGTACTCGAAGAAGGTCTAATTATACCGAGGTCCAGCATGTAATGAAACTCGGCTTTCGCCAGTTTATATTTATCAGGCCTCAATCGCCGTGGAGTGGGCCCGTAGTATAAATATGGTGCTCAGCATTGTGACGAACGTTTTCTGTATACCGGAATGGTGTTGTAATTTGAGAATGTTTTTGTAACAGATCCTGCATTCCGTTGGCTTCAGGTAGAGTTGCGCTGATACATGTGCTCGTATAGATAGATGCAATTCCTTTCCTGGTAATATTGGTCGTTTTTTCCTCCAAAGAAAGGGAAGACATATTAACGGACAAGTTAAAGTGGGCGAGGAAATCCGCTCCTAGCATCCGGGTTCGAACTTGGGCTATCGTGAATACCCACGGAAAAGATCGCCTAAATCCCAGATTTAGGGTTAACGAGGTTTCACCATTTGTCTGGATTGAAGATCCATTCGCCGCTTGTAACGTATAATCTGTCTTTCTAGTCAACATATTAGGCTTGGCTGGTATTACACTAATTTGTGCCCCAGTGTCCACTAAAAACAAGTTCTCATCTCGGATGTAAAAGAGACGACTTTCTGGCATCCCTCCAGCAGCAAATGTCTCTACTTGTTGCCGGGATAGTCGTTTCCCGACTGCTGTGTGTTGTTATCCTTAGCTGCGTTCATGTCGAAGTTACACGGTTTCGTACAATTTCGCGCCTGTTGTCTGTATTTAAAATGATACCAACAGGTATTAAATATAGGCCTGTAGATGTGGAACGTGATCTTCGCCTAGTATGATGTGATGGACGCGATCGTCTAGTGAAATTGTTGGGTGTGCTATTTTGCTGATGCATAGCGGTTTGTAGAGCTTATAACTGTGAGGTCAGCTCGGCTATACAATCTTTAATTTTCGATAACTCTTGTGAGTCACCGACTGAAGAGACAATAGGTTGTAAAGGTGTCGCAGAAGCAGTTCCCGGAGGCTTATTCTCATATATTTTGTCCGCGATTTCTGTCAATCGCTGTAGGTCAAAATCGTCTGGGAGTTGACACTAATATTTGCGACGTTTGTGGGCTCAGTTTATCCATCCATAGTTTACGGAGGACTGTGTCAGACATAGTATTGTCACCTAGTAAGACTTTCATCTTTCTAAGCAATTGGGAAGGTTTATAATGTCCCAAATGAAGATTATTAAACAAGTCGTGCAACCGATTCGCCTGTGCGGTATATTATAACATCTTTCAAAGTATCATACGGTTTGTCCGCCGGTATTTCGCTGAGGAGGTCTGCTACCTCTAATGCTACATCTGAGGGAAGTTTCTCGACTACAAAAGCGTAACGGACATGTTGGGACGTGATCCTTCATGCATTAAAAATTGCGTTTGATTGCGCATACCACACTTGAACGGTGGTGTAGTTGTACGTCGGTAGACTGATGGAAATTACCGCTTCAATATGTTCGCTGGTAGAATTTTCCATTGTTATCGTTTAGAACGTGACAATTAGAGTATTTCTCTTATAAAATGCTGTTTTTAAAATATTGCTTTGCACATTTGAACTTCGGGTTCACCAATTTATAGTGGGTTAGTCAATCTGTATAGGTTATAAATACAAATAAAACTGACCCTCTAATATTTTTACTATATATCAAACTTAACAAAGACAACAACAAGAGAAATAAATGCATCTTTGTCATGAGTACTTGTTTGTCCGTATGTACCATCTTTATAATAAATAACTATCGCTCTACTCTTGGTATTGAGCACTCTTTTAAATTAATGCAATGAACGTTTGAATTTATATTCTTTTCGTTCTTGTTACATTTGTGTATATATATATATATATATATATATATATATATATATGAGTGTGTGTATGTATGTATGTGTGTGTGTGTGTGTGTGTGTGTAAACATGCAACTTTGTATAGCGCTGTGTATATAAAAGTGCACCTTCCTCTGAATATTGCTGCCTGTGGTAGCTATTTGTATTCTTGATTTGGTGAATGCTAGATTTTTTTTAATGTCTGTTTGACTTGCGGGCTTCCATACATACACATTCTTGACGAGAGATACTAATGTCTCTGAAAAATAAATGAGTTTATCGTCGAATTAGTATTGTACAAAAGTGAATGACTATACAAAGAGACGTTTTTGCGTATACCTATTTCTGACATTGAGAGACGAATACTAATAAATAGAATTCTAGACGTCTGACTAAACTTCTGATATATAAAACACATATACGCTTATTTTATTTGGATCAACTTAATATTGTTATTTAAGGGTCGGATAAGTGCATTCCCGTGCCTATGTATATATTAAATAGATAAAGTATATATAATAGCAGGGAGTAGGGATGCACCAATTAATCGATTAATAATCGGAAATTTAATTATTCTTAATAAAGACCGACAAAATTTAATGAAAAATATCGGAATTTTTTTAACAGTTTGTTAATAGTTTCTGCCTTTTGAGGAAATTATGCTTAATTATACTCATGTTTATATTAGCTTCCCGACATTGACTAATTATTTTCATAGAAAAGAAAGCGATCGTTTATTGCACAGTTTAATTTAAATCCCACTTCGTAGAAATAAGGGTTTGGCATGTGAAAGGAATCTCATTCCATACCAAAGGATAAAGGAAAAAGTTTCTTTATGTTAAAAAATTGCAACATGGTATAAATATACATGTAGTGTCACGTGAGCGACAAAATAAATGAGATAAAAAGGAGTAAAGGAAACGACAGAAAACCAACTAAGTTTTATAATAAAAAATGGTTCTATTATAATTTTAGTGATTATAGTCAATGGCTAAAATTGAAAAAAAAAACAAAACATAAATTATTACCGTCAAGAAGTTAGAAATACGACAAAATAACTTCAGTCGAAAGTTGCTGGGTTTTTGTGGTATACTTTATATGTCATATCAACGAATGGTATTAAACGGACTGCTAGACGCAGATTTCTGCAACAACTGACTTTGCCAGCCAACTAGCTTAATTTTGGCGCCAACGAACGAATACGAATACCCGGATGAAAGAGCTCCACTTTTAAGGTCATCCGACTACATCAAAGAATGCTTTGAAGGCTTTTCTGCATGCCTATATAGATGCACGGGAATTGTTCTTTTAAAAGAGTGCTTATACGTTTGTACATTTGTGTGTGAGGTTGAGAGTTGCATTAACGGACCAGTTAAATTAATCTCTAATCTTTTTCGAATTACAATGGCCGTGGGATTCTTTTCCAGCTAACCGTTTGGTATAATCGCCATTTTCCTTTTCCTCTCGGAAACCGGATTGTTCTTTCCAAAGACACCGTGAGAGTGTGCAGCAGAATACCGAGATAAAAGCAAGAGTAAAAGCTCAAGGTACAGTGTGTAAGTCGAGAACTCTATAGAAATTAGGATTCTCGGTGCATATGTCATATTCCCATTGCAATCAAACGTCGTCCACTAAGAAATTACTGCAATACAGTCCCTATAAGTGCTTGATCGTTGACAAGTCTTATCGCATATCCGACGAGAGGCAAAAAATAGGGCAACGTCTGAGACAGTCGTCATGTAATTAGCATGCTTTGTTTGAGTGCGGGAAAAATCCTTTACGCTTTCTCATATATACACATACGTATATAGTTTTCTGTGAGAATAAAAATTGAAAATTAAGAGAATAAAAAACGCATGATTTCCTGATGTATGTCTGCCTAGCTAAGTTTGTAGAGACAACTGATTCTTATATAAAAATTGCCAATAATCTATTTTTAACATACTTCTGTGAAGACTGAATAGTTGCTAGTTAATAGTATGTCTACAACTAGTGGCTCATATAGATGAATATACATAAAGTAATAACTGAATACAAATGAGGCCATAACGATGAAGGAGATACTATATGAACGAATAAATAGGGCTAGCATTCTATATCTGTTAACTGTTGATCGGCCTATGAATCGTAAGCGTAAACATACGCACATTTAGGTTTCACTTTTTTACCTATTCGACTATCTATCGTCATACATATGCTCCGAAAACAAAATACTTTATGAAAAAATATTAACCTGTCACCTTTGACCTTAGTACGACGTTAGTAGAATGATTTATATATGTGTAAGTATTGCACTATATGGCCGAGTGGTTGGAACGTTCGCATTCTGACCATGAGACCCAGGTTCAAATCTCACCATGGTCGATTTGTCAGGAAGGAGACTTCCTGATGTTATCGGACTGGAGGGGTCCATCCCAGCGTGCGGCACCTGAAAAACCATACCAAAGGGTTGACCCAAGCCTTTTGAGTGAAATTGGGTAGCAAGAAATCACAAGTCATCGGAGCAAATTGTCGATCTAGCCAGAAACTGTAACTAAAGTCCGCCCAGCATAGTTGCGGTATAAACAACAGGTGGCCATTGTGGGGGTTGATTAAACACAAATGAACATGAGCAAGCGCCTACAACAGGGATTGGATAGCCGGCCTAGTAGATGGGTATCCTGGAATACGAGTGATCAGCTATACAAGTATTAAACTATTATAAACAGTTTGTATATGTAAGTATTGCATTATTATAGACAATACGTATGTGTAAGCATTTCATTATTATAGACATTATGTATGTGTAAGAATAGGATTATTATAGACAGTATGTACGTGTTAGTATTTCATCATTATAGAGACAATGTGTAAGAATAGCATTATTATAGACAGTAGGTATGTGTAAGTATTTCAGACACAGTGTATGTGTAAAAATAGCATTATTATAGTCAAAATGTATGTGTAAGTAATTCATTATTATAGGCACTATGTATGTGTAAACAAAGCATTATTATAGACAATATGTATGTGTAAGTATTTCATTATTATAGACACTATGTATGTGTAAGTATAGCATTATTATAGACAATATGTATGTGTAAATATTTCATTATTATAAACACTATGTATGTGTAAGTAATTCATTAATATGGATACAATGTATGTGTAAAAATAGTATTATTATAGACAATATGTATGTGTAAGTATTTCATTATTATAGACATTATATATGTGTAAGAATAGCATTATTATAGGCAATATGTATGTGTAAGTAATTCCTTATTATAGACACTATGCATGTGTAAAAATAGCATTATTATAGACAATATATCCGTGTAAAAATAGCATTATTATACCCAATATGTATGTGTAAGAATAGCATTATTATAGACAATATATACGTGTAAAAATAGCATTATTATACACAATATGTATGTGTAAGAATAGCATTATTATAGACAGTTGGTATGTGTAAGAAATTCATTATTATAGAACCTATATATTTGTAAAAGTAGCATTATTTTAGACAATATATATTTGTAAATATAGCATTATTATAGACGATATATATGTGTAAAAATAGCATTATTATAGACACTATGTATGTGTTAGAATAGCATAATTATAGACTGTAGGTATGTGTAAGTAATTCATTATTATAGACACTATGTATGTGTAAAGATAGCTTTATTATAGGCAATATTTATGTGTAAGTATTTCATTATTATAGACACTATGTTGTGTAAAAATAGCATTATTATAGACAATATGTATATGTAAGTAATTTCATTATTATAGACACTATATATGTGTAAAAATAGCATTATTATAGACACTATGTATGTGTAAGAACTTCTTTATTATAGACACTATGTAAGTGTAAAAATAGCATTATGATAGACACTCTATATGTGTAAGTATTTCATTATTATAGACACTACGTATGTGTAAGAATTGCATCAATATAGACAGTATGTATGTGTAAGTATGTCATTATTATAGACACTAAGTATGTGTAAAAATAGCATTATTATAGACTATATGTATGTGTAAGTATTTCTTTATTATAGAGACAATGTATGTGTAAGAATAGCATTGTTGTAGACACTAGGTATTTGTAAGTATTTCATTATTATAGACATTATGCATGTGTAAAAATCGCATTATTATAGACACTATGTATATGTAATTTTTTATTATTATTGAAACAATGTATGTGTAAGAATAGCAGTATTATAGACAATATGTATGTGTAAGTATTTCATTATTATAGACACTAAGTATGTGTAAGAATAGCATAATTATGGACAGTAGGTATGTGTAAGAATTTCATTATTATAGACACTATGTATGTGTAGAATAGCATTATTATAGACAATAGGAAATGTATAAGTAATTCATTATTATAGACACTATGTATGTGTAAAAATAGCATTATTTTAGACAATATTTATGTGTACGTATTTCATTATTATGGACATTATGTTGTGTAAAAATAGCCTTATTATAGACAATATGTATATGTAAGTATTTCATTATTATAGACAATATGTATGTGTAAAAATAGCATTATTATAGACACTATGTATGTGTAAGTATTTCAATATTATAGACACTATGTATGTGTAAAAATAGCATTATTAAAGTCATTATCTATGTGTAAGTATTTAATTATTAAATATATTATGTTGTGTAAAAATAACATTATTATAGACAATATGTATATGTAAGTAGTTCACCATTATAGAGACAATGTATGTGTAAGAATATAATTATTATAGACAGTAGGTATGTGTAAAAATGTCATTATTATAGACACTACCTATGTGTAAGAAGAGCATTATTATAGACAATATGTAAGTGCAAGTATTTCATTATTATAGACATTATGTATGTGTAAAAATAGCATTAATATAGACAGTTTGTATGTGTATGTATTTCATTATTATCGACACTATATATGTGTAAGAATAGCATTATTATAGTCAGTAGGTATGTGTAAGAATTTCATTATTATTGACACTATGTATGTGTAAATATAGAATTATTTTAGACAATATATATGTATAAGTATTTCATTATTATAGACACTATATATGTGTAAGAATACTATTATTATAGGTAGTAGGTATGTGTAAGAATTTCATTATTATACACACTATGTATGTGTAAAAATAGCATTATTATAGACATATGTATGTGCAAGTATTTCATTATTATAGACACTATGTATGTGTAAGAATAGCATTATTATAGACAGTATGTATGTGTATTTCATTATTGTAGACACTATGTCGTGTAACAATGACTTATTATAGAGAGTATGTATGTGTAAGAATAGCATTATTATAGACAATATGTATATGCAAGTATTTCATTATTATAGACATTATGTATGTGTAAGAATTTCATTATTATAGACACTATGTATGTGTAAGTATTGCATCAATATAGACAGTATGTATGTGTAAGAATTTCAGTATTATAGACACTAAGTATGTGTAAAAATAGCATTATTATAGACAATATGTATGTGTAAGTTTTTCTTTATTATAGAGAAAATGTATGTGTAAGAATAGCATTAATGTAGACAGTAGGTATGTGTAAGTATTTCATTATTAAAGACATTATGTATGTGTAAAAATAGCATTTTATAGACACTATGTATATGCAAGTTTTTTATTATTATAGAGACAATGTATGTGTAAGAATAGCATTTTTATAGACAATATGTATGTGTAAGTATTTCAATATTATAGACACTAAGCATGTGCAAGAATAGCATCATTATGGACCGTAGGTATGTGTAAGAATTTCCTTATTATAGGCACTATGTATTTGTAAAAATGGCATTATTATAGACAGTAGGTATGTGCAAGAATTTCATTATTATAGACATTATGTATGTGTAGAATAGCATTATTATAGACAGTAGGTATGTATAAGTAATTCATTATTATAGACACTATGTATGTGTAAAAATAGCATTATTTTAAACAATATTTATGTGTACGTATTCCATTATTAGTGACACTATGTTGTGTAGAAATAGCCTTATTATAGGCAATATGTATATGTAAATATTTCATTATTATAGACACTATGTATGAGTAAGTATTTCATTAATATAGACAGTATGTATGTGTAAGTATTTCTTTATTATAGACACTATGTTATGTAAAAATAGCATTATTATAGACAGTATGTATGTGTAAGTATTTCATTATTATATACACTATGTATGTGTAAGAATAGCATTATTAAAGACAATATGTATGTGCAAGTATTTCTTTATTATAGAGACAATGTATGTGTAAGAATAGCATTGTTGTAGACACTAGGTATTTGTAAGTATTTCATTATTATAGACATTATGTATGTGTAAAAATAACATTATTATAGACAATATGTATATGTAAGTATTTCATTATTATAGACACAATGTATGTGTAAGAATATCATTATTATAGTCAGTAGGTATGTGAAAGAATTTCATTATTATAGACACTACGTATGTGTAAGAATAGCATTATTATATATAATATGTATGTGCAAGTATTTCATTATTATAGACATTATGTATGTGTAAAAATTGCATCAATATAGACAGTATGTATGTGTAAGTATTTCATTATTATAGACAATATGTATGTGTAAGAATAGCATTATTAAAGACAATATGTATGTGCAAGTATTTCATTATTATAGACAATATGTATGTGTAAAAATAGCATTATTAAAGACAATATCTATGTGTAAGTATTTCATTATTATAGACACTATGTATGTGTAAGAATTACATTAATATAGACACTATGTATGCGTAAGTATTTCATTATTATAGACACTATGTTGTGTAAAAATAGCAGTATTATAGACAGTAGGTATGCATAAGTATTTCATTATTGTATACACTATGTATGTGTAAGAATAGCATTAATATAGACAGTCGGTATGTGTAAGGATTTCATTATTATAGACACTATGTGTAAGAATAGCATGATCATAGACAATATGTATGCGCAAGTATTTCATTATTATAGAGACAATGTATGTGTAAGAATAGCATTATTGTAGACATAATAATAGACAATAATTAAATACTTACACATAAGTGTAAGTATTTAATTATTATAGACATTATGTACGTGTAATAATAGCATTATTATAGTCAATATGTTTATATACGTATTTCATTACTATAGAGACAATGTATGTGTAAGAATAGCATTATTATAGACAGTAGGTATGTGTAAGTATTTTCATTATTATAGACACTAAGTATGTGTAAGAATAGCATTATTATGGACAGTAGATATGTGTAAGAATTTCATTATTATAGACACTATGTATGTGTAAAAATAGCATTATTATAGACAATATTTATGTGCAAGTATTTCATTATTATAGACCCTATGTATGTGTAAGTATAGCATTATTATAGACAATATGTATGTGTAAATATTTCATTATTATAAACACTATGTATGTGTAAAAATAGCATTATTATAGACAATATGTATGTGTAAGTATTTCATTATTATAGGCACTATGTATGTGTAAAAATAGCATTATTTAAGACAATATGTGTCTGCAAGTATTTCATTATTATAGACATTATGTATGTGTAAAAATGGCATTATTAAAGACAATATCTATGTGCAAGTATTTCATTATTATAGACACTATGTATTTGTAAGAATGGCATTATTATAGACAGTAGTTATGCATAAGTATGTTATTATTGTAGACAACACGCGTGTCATAAAGATAAAAATATATATAAATGTACGATACGTTATTAATGCCATGAAAATACATACTGAAATTTATATGAGAATTTTAAATAGATTGTTTGTAGTAATAAGAATAAAGCAAAAAGAGTAAGACAAGATGAGTATGGCATTAGGGTTAAGGCAAGATGCGTAAGGCAAGAGGGTTATGGTCAGCAGACACGTAAACATATCATGTTAAAGTGAATGAACTTTGGAAAACTTTTAATACGAAGACATTATTTCTTCGCAGTGAGTTTTTAGAAAAATCTAAGTCCACATCGCTGATCTCCGTCTGTGACAAAACTTCTCAAACGAAACTTAAATTTGCTTAGTTAAACCCGTATAAATAAAGAGAAAAGAACAAACGATGAAAAATATGCACTGGACAATTTCCATCTTATTCATAAAGAAACAATCTGGGCAAACATTTTATAAAAAAAGATAAAGCTAATTGCATTAAAAAACAAAGAAAGTTCATAGGATAACATTAGAAATCGTAAATGAAAAATAAGAAGCAGTAAAAATATTAAAATAGAGAAACATGAATATTGCCAAGTCGTAATACGTTTATGACACGTTCCTCCAAATATTTAACGAGTTTAATTTCTTGAGGTTGTCCTCAGGTTTTGAGAGAACGAAAACCTAGCTCTTTTTTTTTTTATCTTAATCTGTCAAACATGTTGTAACATTTGTACTCTTTCGTCTTGCATTTCACACCACTCCTGAAGGAAGTTTCTCCACCCCTTTACTATAAACATAAAATATGTTAACAGCAAGAAAGAAGTGAGCTATTAACAAAACTCTGATCCCATCGCCAATTCTATAAAAACCTTCTTTGTCTGGCTGATTTGAATGTTGTTTACAGTTGTTAAAGATTAAGAAAACAGCGATAAAATCTATCAAAGGCTCAAACCGTAATGTATTTTTCTTAATTCTTTGTAAAATGCTTCTTTTCATTATATTTAATCTTCCTAATACCATAGTTCCACAACGGATATATTCGCAGTATTTACCCTAGTTCCACAACGGATATATTCGCAGTATTTCTATAAAGTGCATTGATAAGGAGTTCGCTGGGAATAAAATGGTGATAAAATTTATACGGGCCTGAAATTATTTCATCTAAGCTATAATATGAATCATAAAATTTTCAAATACTATGTTCAAGGCACGGTGGAGTAATGGATAGCGGTTCGAATTCCAGTCGAATCCATTACATTCACTTACGTGCTAATACTCTTGGGAAAGGTATGAATTCTCTTCTTCTTCCTCCAGCTGCGGTAAATAGCAGGACAGACCGGGTTCTGGTCTACCGCAGAAAGAAATGGCAACCCACTGCGGAAAAAATTTGCCTCGTCAGTCATGTATCGAAAGATACATGATCGCCCAAGCATGTACCCTGCATGGCATATAACTGACTGGTATTCACTTACGCGCAAATACTCTAGGGAAAAGTATGAATCCTCTTCTTTTCCCTCCAGCTATGGGTAATTAGCAGGACCAACCGGGTTCTGGTCTACCGCAGAAAGAAATGACAATCTATTGCGGGGAAAAAAATTTGCCTCGTCAGTCATGTATCGAAAGATACATGATCGCCTAAACGTGTATCACGCATGGCACATAACAGATGTTAATGAAATTTAGACGTTCTGAAAATTTGATACGTAAAGATTTATCTCTTATAATATTTATTTAAATAAAGTGGGTCCAATTAAAACATTTTTTTTTAAGCGTATCACTCCAAGCAAGGCTGGAGGCCACTATCACGCAAGGGGATAAAGAAGAGTTGGAGGAAGAGCAGATAGGAGTGGTAAAGGAGAGGATGTGGTGAAAGAGAAAGACAGTGGGTCGATCAAGGCAAGGGGGTTACAGAAGATTTGAAGCAAGAGCAGATAGGAATGAAAAATGAAAGGATGTGGAGAAGGGAAGTGGATAGATCAAGGCAACTGGAGATGTCGATTGACGCTACACTTAAACCTTTGGAGATTGTATTTGTCAGGGAAACAGTAATAGGGAAGGGAGTTCCATAGGCGGGATGTGCGAGACATGAAGCTATTGGAGTAGAAGAGACGTCTACATCTAACAGTTTCCACGGTGTAGGGGTGGGAGCGGGAAGCCAGCCTCGAGCGGCGTTTAAATTCACGAGGTCTGGGGACAAGCGAAAGCAGCTCCTCGGAGCAATTACCGTGAAAGTACTTGTAAAAAAGGCAGAGCGAGGCAACATCGCGTTTGAGACCGGTTAAGGAATTTATGGCAAGTGTGGTGTTGGGTAACTTTCTTGCTTTTGGTTTGTGTTGATTTACTAACCCATCAACATGTATCACTTGTGTAACAAATTATAGAGGTACTGAATATTTGTTCACATTTCCAACAAAAGCTTTCAAGACGAAAATATCGAAGTATTAAACTTAATTCCATTCACGTTAACTTCACAATATTTTCTTGCATTTTGCTTGTTACTGATATATTAACTGTTTTTTATAATTTGATTCGACGAGCAGACATCAAAATTTGATTTGTTTTCACATTCCTTCCTTCTTTTAATGACATAAAATAGAGAAAACTGTAGTATCAATTAAATTTTGATTAAACTATCAAAATAATTGGGCAATTTTATTCGTCAGGTGACACATCTGAAAGCAAAATTATAAGTTTCTTCAATAAAATATGAGATTGCTGCGGATAATTTAAAATTGTAATAAATATAGTAGCATTCTTTCTTACGTGGTACAAATTATAAGCTAGAAAAAGACCAGTTAGAACATTCTTTTCATTCAACTTCAACATTTACCAGATGCAACAGCAGAATTGTCCAAATCGTGTAACAGCATAATTGTCCAACCCACAAACTTTAATATCTAAAAAACACGAAATTTAGTTTCTTTTTTTCCAGGTTTTCAGATAAGACGTTTAACCATTATAGCACCATTTGTCGTAAGAATCACTGAAACACCCTTTGCGTTATTTAGGTAGAAAGAAAACAGCTTAAAATCGTTTTGTGTCAGACTCACTGTCTTCCCAACTGAACAATGTTGAGAGGAAAAAGATAATTCAGGCCTTCACTAATGGTACCAACATTCATACTCTGATTTCCATCTTCAAAGTCCATTCAAGAACCATGAAGAGAATGGTGAATAAGTTTGAAAAAGAGGGAACAGTAGAAAGGAAAACTGAATCAGGAGATCACATCAACAAGAGAGATCATCATTATAACTTAGAGCTAAAGAGATAATTTAGAAAAGATCCAACTCAATTCATAAAAAGTTTGGCACTTGAGAGAGGAGTTTCAGCTATAACAGTTCAAAGAGAAGTGAAAAAGAGCTTGTTACTCTAGGACAAAACGTTAGAAGGCTAGGGAGACCGAAGTTCATCTTGAATAAGTTGGAAAATGATCCTGGAATCATATATATATATATATATATATATATATATATATATATATATATATATATATATATATATATATATATATATATGAATTTTCAATCCTTCATGAGCTTACGATCCTTAGCTATGATTAATTAATGATGAACATATCATTTACGTTTATGGTCGATTTCATCACGATTCTTCTGTTAAGATTGAAGAGTAATTATACATTCCTTTTGCTCAAAGTAGAGTCCAATAGAGTTATAATAACCTCGAAGAATTCCAGTAAGATATCTTTAATCATTTCTAAGATACAACGGTTCAGAACTTAATACAACAATTGGACAATTTTGCTGTTACACGATTTGGACAATTTTGCTGTTTCGCCCGGTATATAAATCAATGGAAAGATGCTGAGTATGAAAGACTACAACGAAAAAGCTGCTTTCTTATGTAAGAATCTATTAGGCAAAGAAAGCTTTTAAATTCTATCAAAATCAACAGTAAGTGCATATTTTATTCCCTTGTTGGAAACAAGATCTTCCTGAAGTTATCTTTATGTTTTTTAATCATATTTTACTTTAAGTTCTGTATTAAAAAAAATAATGACTTCACAATAATAGACACTTTCAAGACACTTCACAACAGATTACCAATATAACTTAATAATAAATTTCCAAAATGTCAACATTAATTTGCAATTTGAAATATTTTCCAGATCACTGTCAAAGTATAAGTGGCCCAAGAAAAACTAGCTTAATTCTAAATGAAAATTATTTTTATCCCAGACGCTGATCCTAAAAGCTATCGTCTGCGTTATGGGTGATATAACATGAACTAGCAGTAAAACAAAAGACCTTTGCCAGCAACCTCTTGTTAGAGTTCAACGTTAGTGATCACTAGTAAAAGGGTTAGGTCACAGTCATTGCCGTCGCTGGTGGCATGAAATGAATGTGACGAGAAGAAAACTGGTTGAATTTGGCATCTTCGAGTCTCTTATCAGTTTCTTGAGAAGAAAATGGAATTAGAGCGGAAGTGAGAAGAACTGTTCCTAATTTATGTTGAACTCTGACTCCATATGTGTATGTTCATATACATAGTGAGTATTATGGTTACATTCCTTGTGTAAGGTTTTATGTGAATTTATACAAGTACACACGACAAGAACATTAAACGAAGTAACACCTATCCTGCTTCTATCAGTACTCAATATATAACGCAGAGTAGATCGAAAGTGGATCTTTTTTTATTATCACGTTGCGAATGCCTCAAAAATGCATGTCAGCAGCAACAAATAAACAAATTTAAGAATGCACAAGTATAGAAAGTTAGAAGAGAAACAAATGAATCAGTTTTTCAATATATTCCTCGTAAAACGAACACGTTTGGTCGGTTCTTTCTATACTTTCTCCAGTTTTGCTTGGCGATGAATTGTGGCCATGTAAAGCAATTATCAATTTGCATATATAATTATAGGAGTTGGATATGTCTGCTTTTATAACGGATTAAACGGCACAAATTGCACTTCCTAATTCTTATGCCAATAAAATATCTCGAACTGCAAACAAAAGACAATTTCGATAAAAGGAAAGGATCAATGCTAAATATCAATATATATATATATCTAAACAACATCTAAAAATATAAATATATATATCTAAATATATATATCTAAACAACATATAAATATATATATCTAAATATATATATCTAAACAACATCTAAAATATTATTATCATTAGATTAACGTTAGAAATATTCAAAGTTGCATTCCACATCACGTGACGTCCGCGTCTCGCGACGGACGCTACTTGTAAACAAACTTCTGAATACAGTTATCGGGGCAGATATGAAATATCAAATATACATATATATAAAAATATAAATAAATACTTTCACAAAAAAAAAACATTCAATTTTTTTAATTTGCAATTTTTCAGTTGTTTTCTCCATATTATATATTCAAGATGATATTCGCCCTCTAACCTTTGAGACCTGGAGTAACAAGGTGCCTCACAGGTTTCACGTACGATTTCATTTTCAAGTCTTTTTTCACTGCTCTTTGGATTGATATTTTGCGTTAATAAGTGCCTGAAAAATTAGATACCGTGAAACTGATAGTTGTACCAAAAGCTTACTTAAACCGAAATTTAAACTGTCTTAATTGTCAGTAATGTTAACTTAGTACACACACACACACACACACACACACACTTATATATATATATATATATATATATATATATATATATATATATATATATATATATATATATATATATACATTAAAAAATATACATATTATCGAAAGTAGGACTCCGAGTTTCATGTTAAGTACAATCTTCACGTGATGAACTGTATTATATGTACACACACACGCACGCGCGCACTCACGCGCGCGCACACACACAGAAAAGGCACACACACACACACACACACACACACACACACACACACAGTTGCTTTAATTTCTGGAGAAAATAAAGACAAAAATTGTCTAACATCATGAATTTACGACCTGCTTCTGCTATTCCGCGATCGTTATCGTCGCATAGCAATCTTCTATATCATCATAACGGAATATCATCTTTGATGGTGAATATCTTAAATATCTTGTTTAAATGTCCGTATAAGCACTCTGAAGATGGCCCATGTGAGCCGAAAGCTTAGATTATGGAACAGCTTTATAAAAAATATCCAAATGTTGGACAATTTTTGACTATTTTTTCCCGAAATTAAAGCAAATATACGAAGTTTAGAACGGTTCATGATCAAACATAATAAACATTAGTTGTCAGTTATATTTAACAATATATGAATAACGATCTTCTGCCCCAGTACACTATCTATCTATCTATCTATCTATCTATCTATCTATCTATCTATATATATATATATATATATATATATATATATATATATATATATATATATATATATATACGTGTGTGTAAATGTCGTGGTTTGCAACCTAGCTAGGTAATTAACCTGATAATTATTCTCTTTTATTTCCAATTCAAATTCTTTCTTTCGACAGTCGCCCAGTTGTCCTGAAATCAGCTCTGAAACAGGTTCATAGTTTCGCACATAGGATTCGATTATGGCGGAGAACACTTGTACAGAACCAAACACATTTTTTGGAAGAACCGAATACAGAAAAGTGGCGCAAATAGTGTGCCACAAAATCCTTAAACATCCCTCCTCAGATTTTTGAATTCAGACTTGTCTTTGTAGGGACAGTACAAAGACAAACCTTCCTCTACAAGGGTGTAGATCGGACACATTGAAACACACACGGAGATCTACCAAATTCTGTTTGCAACATATTTGTGGAAAATATGATCATAATAGCATCATCCTCATGTAAAAAAAAAAATACTTAACAGTCATGGAAGCGTTAATAATAAACTTTCAACAGCATGAATCCAAATTAAATTTGACAGACAAAAGCTAAAAAAAAAAGAATGTAAATGATTTTTTAGAATACCAAAAAACTAAGTACTCAGTCACCAACCACAAACTGTCTTTTTGCTGATAAATATTGTTTATTCTTCTTTCGGCTTTAAAAATCTGGAGATTTAACAAAAGAGGAGTTGGCCAAAATCTTTGTTGGAATTTCTGACTATGATAGATAATAAAGGCTTTGAAATTCATTAAGATAAACTTAACAATCATTTTGAACGTGATTTTTATCAAATTGCAAATTTTACTTGAATGTAATTTAATTTTTCTTCATGTTTCTCATGTTTATTTTTTTTTGTTCTTTTTCTTTCTTTATATCTGAATCATAAATCATTTCCATTATAGAAAATATTTTTTTTTAAATCTGCAGGAGTATGAAAAATTAGTTTAACTGTATGTAAAATCGTATGTAAGATCGACACGGGCCATTGACTTGCGCCTACCAGGGATCCTAAGCACGACAGAAGGTAGCGATAACTCCACGCGACACTTCTCCCTACGAGGGTCAGGCCACTCCGTTCCTAAGAACCGACAGCCTGCACATATGATTTGATTATAGTGGTGAAGGTTTTGCGCAGAACCAACCACACTTTTTGAAGAGCCGAATACTGCGACCTGGTGCTCCGTGTGCCACAATGGTCCCCAAAGGACCCTTTCAGGTTTTGAATTCAGAGTTGTCTTTCAGTTACCATTATTTACCCATAACTGGAGGGGGGGGAGAGAAAAAGAGGATGCATGCCATTACTGAAAGTAACGGATTCGACTGAAATTCGAACTCAGCTCTCCGATTCCTCAACCCGAGCCGCTAACCATTAACCCACCGGAGTAAGAAACGGGTAAATATTAACGCCAAATTCACGTAAATCGTAAAGTACATTCAAAGGAAGTATTATAATTGCGGATATAGGCGTAGACTATGGCTAAATTATAGCAGAAATATTATTTACTGGGGATGGATAGATGGACAGATAGATAGATAGATAGTGTGTGTGTGAGAGAGAGAGGGGAGGGGGAAACAGAGAAGTTTATGAATTTAATGAGAAAAATAAAAAAAACAAAATATACTTGGTCGCTTATTCTGTTTCTTTAATAGATGAATAACAAATCCTTCAGAACCTTGTTGTAGATGGTGGTGAGATTTATTCCATAAACCTTTTGTGATCTAATGACATTTTTTTTAATTTCAGGGTGTAATGATTTTTAAGGCTTTTTATAAAAGTACAGTTTCCTGATTTTATGTCCTTCTTGGCACATATTTTACATCCATCCACCAAAATGTTACAGCCAACAAAACCGATTTCGTAAGTGAAATATACTGGGGAGGGCAGGAATGCATAAACAGAAATATCTAACGGACTGTTTTCTCGCATACTACCTACAAATAAAGATATTTTTCCCCTTATAAAATTACATTTGGACCAATTCCTGTAGGTTAAAAAGACAAACACAGACAAGCCAAAGCAACAGAAGGATAAAACTATCGGTAAAAAGGAATAGAGAATAAAAGAGTAAGAGAACATTTTTACATGTGGACCAATTCCTGTAGGTTAAAAAGACAAACACAGACAAGCCAAAGCAACAGAAGGATAAAACTATCGGTAAAAAGGAATAGAGAATAAAAGAGTAAGAGAACATTTTTACATTTGGACCAATTCCTGTAGGTTAAAAAGACAGACGCAGACAAGCCAAAGCAATGGAATGATAATACTGTTGGTAAAAAGGAATAGAGAATGTGGACCAATTCCTGTAGGTTAAAAAGACAAACACAGACAAGCCAAAGCAACAGAAGGATAAAACTATCGGTAAAAAGGAATAGAGAATAAAAGAGTAAGAGAACATTTTTACATGTGGACCAATTCCTGTAGGTTAAAAAGACAAACACAGACAAGCCAAAGCAACAGAAGGATAAAACTATCGGTAAAAAGGAATAGAGAATAAAAGAGTAAGAGAACATTTTTACATGTGGACCAATTCCTGTAGGTTAAAAAGACAAACACAGACAAGCCAAAGCAACAGAAGGATAAAACTATCGGTAAAAAGGAATAGAGAATAAAAGAGTAAGAGAACATTTTTACATTTGGACCAATTCCTGTAGGTTAAAAAGACAGACGCAGACAAGCCAAAGCAATGGAATGATAATACTGTTGGTAAAAAGGAATAGAGAATGTGGACCAATTCCTGTAGGTTAAAAAGACAAACACAGACAAGCCAAAGCAACAGAAGGATAAAACTATCGGTAAAAAGGAATAGAGAATAAAAGAGTAAGAGAACATTTTTACATGTGGACCAATTCCTGTAGGTTAAAAAGACAAACACAGACAAGCCAAAGCAACAGAAGGATAAAACTATCGGTAAAAAGGAATAGAGAATAAAAGAGTAAGAGAACATTTTTACATTTGGACCAATTCCTGTAGGTTAAAAAGACAGACGCAGACAAGCCAAAGCAATGGAATGATAATACTGTTGGTAAAAAGGAATAGAGAATGTGGACCAATTCCTGTAGGTTAAAAAGACAAACACAGACAAGCCAAAGCAACAGAAGGATAAAACTATCGGTAAAAAGGAATAGAGAATAAATGAGTAAGAGAACATTTTTACATTTGGACCAATTCCTGTAGGTTAAAAAGACAGACGCAGACAAGCCAAAGCAATGGAATGATAATACTGTTGGTAAAAAGGAATAGAGAATGTGGACCAATTCCTGTAGGTTAAAAAGACAAACACAGACAAGCCAAAGCAACAGAAGGATAAAACTATCGGTAAAAAGGAATAGAGAATAAAAGAGTAAGAGAACATTTTTACATGTGGACCAATTCCTGTAGGTTAAAAAGACAAACACAGACAAGCCAAAGCAACAGAAGGATAAAACTATCGGTAAAAAGGAATAGAGAATAAAAGAGTAAGAGAACATTTTTACATTTGGACCAATTCCTGTAGGTTAAAAAGACAGACGCAGACAAGCCAAAGCAATGGAATGATAATACTGTTGGTAAAAAGGAATAGAGAATGTGGACCAATTCCTGTAGGTTAAAAAGACAAACACAGACAAGCCAAAGCAACAGAAGGATAAAACTATCGGTAAAAAGGAATAGAGAATAAATGAGTAAGAGAACATTTTTACATTTGGACCAATTCCTGTAGGTTAAAAAGACAGACGCAGACAAGCCAAAGCAATGGAATGATAATACTGTTGGTAAAAAGGAATAGAGAATGTGGACCAATTCCTGTAGGTTAAAAAGACAAACACAGACAAGCCAAAGCAACAGAAGGATAAAACTATCGGTAAAAAGGAATAGAGAATAAAAGAGTAAGAGAACATTTTTACATGTGGACCAATTCCTGTAGGTTAAAAAGACAAACACAGACAAGCCAAAGCAACAGAAGGATAAAACTATCGGTAAAAAGGAATAGAGAATAAAAGCGAAGAGAACATTTTTACATGTGGACCAATTCCTGTTGGTTAAAAAGACAAACACAAACAAGCCAAAGCAATGGAAAGATAATACTGTTGTTAAAAAGGAATAGAGAATAATATAATACTTTTTGCAGATAAAAATGAAGCGCTAAAGAAAAGGAAATGAAAAACTCATAAATAAAAAGGAAGGGTTAAGCCACTTATTCAAATTTTAGTACTTGTGCTGTCGACAGATAAAAAACATGTTGAAACTACACATCACTATATATCTTAATCATAAAACTATCAACTAGTTAATTTTAGTTTATACCAACTGCGTGAGTTTATAAATATTCATTATTAGAAGTTTCTCTTGGAAAAAAACGGAACAAAAACAACATAATATTTTAAATGATAACAAAATTTGATTTCTCATAGTGGAGAGTTCAATCATTCAGAGGTACACGGAGGATATCGTTGGAATGATTCTAATGAATACTAGCAACTAAAGAATTGCGTGATTTGTAGTTTTGATTGCAGCTGACCGACGTCCCAACTTAATTTGGTGTCAAACATATCGTCGTATTCTTTGATTTCTCAATTAAGGGACATCAAATTTATTCCTTTCAGTTCGGTGTCTTCGGTCTGGAATGTTTGACCTAATAAACCAATGTTACACTCCAGACAAAATACACTGTTATTTACTTTTCAAAAAAGTTATTATAAACATGCGCTATACAAGAAAAAAAAAAGGCACGTATACGATAGATTGATAGATAGATAGAAGACATTCTGTGATAGATAGATGGATAGATAGATAGATAGATAGATAGATAGATAGATAGATAAAAGACATTCTGTGATAGATAGATAGATAGATCGATAGATAAAAGACACGCTTTGATAGATAGATAGATAGATAGATAGATGACACTGTGATAGATAGATAAACGACATTCTGTGATAGATAAAAGAAACTGTGATAGATAGATAGATAGATAGATAGATAGATAGATAGATAGATAAAAGACACTCTTTGATAGATAGATAAATAGATAAACGAAACTCTGTGATAGATAGATAGATAGATAGATAGATAGATATACACTCTTTGATATATATAGACATAAATAGATAGATAAAAGACACTCTTTCATAGATAGATAAATAGATAGATAGATAAACGAAACTCTGTGATAGATAGGTAGATAGATGTAGAATGCATATATTATTTCATTCTAATTTCATATACACAATAAAATGTGATAGATAGATGGATGGATGGATAGATAGATAGATAGATAGATAGATAAAAGACATTCTGTGATAGATAGATAGATAGATAGATAGATAAAAGACACGCTTTGATAGATAGATAGATAGATAGATGACACTGTGATAGATAGATAGATAAACGACATTCTGTGATAGATAAAAGAAACTGTGATAGATAGATAGATAGATAGATAGATAGATAGATAGATAGATAAAAGACACTCTTTGATAGATAGATAAATAGATAGATTTTATATCGTGGTACATATTGTATTATAGATCTATTTGTTGGAATCACTTAAAGGATCTGTGGAACAAAACAATGAATGTTTTTTAACCAATGAAAACGAGGAAGCACTTTTACATATCAGACGTGTGAATAAAATTGGCATATTTTTACAGTAAAATTGCGTCAACAGTGCATCTATATGTCATTGTAACTGATTTCATGAGATACACGTTCGTATATATGTATATATATATATATATGTATATATGTGTATATGTGTGCTTATTTGTGCGTGTGATGTGGGTGTTGCTTTTCTAAATGCACATGTGTGCGCAGGAACTGATAGCTGAAAAAGAGAATTGGACAAAACCTGGTGATTCAGTCATTCGATCTAATTCCTAACATGTATTCTCTTATCTTTTAAGAAGTCTGTTTGGTAACAATTAAGCCCTTTACAAACCACATATCTCTACATTTTCATCGTAACCTATTCTCGTGTTTGGCACTTAAAACTCATTTCTGTTGATTCCTCAGAGCCATTTGACATCGACCGGAAATACAGACGGATCTCGAGGCTATGTGTACCGGATGTCGCCCGGTTTTATTTATGTGATTCCTCTTTTAGAAAAATAGTAAATGTCGAAAAAAAAAACGACACGCAAAAAAGTGATATTATTTTGTTGTGGTGTTGCTTCATTATTGCCATGAATATTCTTTTAAATAGATATTTATCATATGCAATCGCATATTCGCGCCTTTTATATATTTTTTAATAAATTCTGTAAATTATTGGAATGTTTTCAAATCAAAATTTAACGTCGTCTTGCAATTTCAGCCACTTAAAATTAAATAAATTAGCGACTGATAACTTGAGGCGACGAAATCCTGCTTGATCTGTCACAAGTAACATACAAAAAAAGTTCTTGGCCCAATCCACTTTCCAAAATCTGATCAAATAGGAAGGACTTTTGAGTCGGGCCGATAACTTTCCATATCCTCGCCAAATTTAAAGATTTTCTTTTGCGAAAATATGTTACTTTCGCTGTTGTCAAACGACTGTAAAAGTAATGTTTGGGAAGGGGATGGGATCAAGAAAAATATCATTCATTCAGAGCAATAATAAAAGAAAAGCGGTTCGTAAATTCAAACATGCCATTTTTAGTAATAAATACCAACGTCTTTATTTGCTATTAAATCCGCCCATTAATTCTTGTAATTGGTTTTAAGGTTTTGGCATCTCTCTGCTGGGATCTTCAGCCATTGCTGTTTTGCAAAGGCCTTTAATGTTCGAAAACTTTCTTGCCATCTTGAATTTCATTCCGAAAATTTCGATAGGGTTAACGGCTTATTCCCTCCAAAACCATGACATTTTACTAATGAACCATTTTTAATACTTTGTCTGTATGATTTTAATCTAGCGCTGACCAAGACATATTTTCTACAAACTGATGCATTTCTCTATATCGTATTTTCTTGCACTTTTTCCATAGTGTATCAACTTTTACAAGATTGCCAGGATCATTAGGTGAAAAGCACTTCAGATCATTACTTTCTTACTGACATGCTTGTCCAAGGGTACAGTATTCTATGGCTTAAATGTCTTTATTTCTCAAAATTTGGCGAATAAAAAGCTTTCGTCATTGTGCAGGTGAGCTATTGCAAAATAATATAAGCTTTTGTGGGCTTTGATTGAAGGAATGGAGTCCTTCTTGGTCTTCAAGTATAGCGGCTATTTTTAGCATTATCCGCTGAAATGTGATGGTGCCAGATATTCAAGATTCTTCAAGACGACATTGGTCGTGATCCATGAATTGGGATCATCGGTATATACAACTACTGTTCATGAGCCACCTGAAAATGACTTACATCGATATAAGAAGTAATCATAGGTATATACAACTACTGTTCCTAAGCAACAGAAAATGGTTTGCATCGATATAAGAAGTAATTTAGGCTAAAAACATGGCTAGAAAACAAGTGTGACAGCTCTCAAAATATATTCGGCTCCTGCCACGTGTGATCCGAAAAAAGCCATGCATTTCCATAAAGAATAGATGAGAACACGTTTAATTTGCTAAAGAATCCAAGAGCAGAAGCTTGGAACAATGGTTTGATATAGCGTGACGCATCGAAAAGTAACATTTTCAAGTGGGAGAAAATAAGGATAGTTAAAGAGTGCTAAACGCACTGCAGCAAACATATAAAGGAAAGTGTCATAATACGTTTAAAAAATGTTTGGAAACAGTGTCACTCTGTTTTATCAATAATAGAATTATGGATTGTATTCCAAAACATATTTGTAGTTTCGTGGGTTTTTCAACATGGTAACGAAAAGCAAACTTTTAGCGCCTATATTGAAGAAATTATCTTGTGATATTGCAGTAGGTGATCTGAATCCCATCGAGGACTTATGGCAAAAAGCAGAAACCAATATCCAACGCAAACAATGTGATTGAATACCGGTGTGAATATCTTGTTGGAAGCTGTAAGTAATCAAATCGCCCGATGCTCTGTAGATCTGGGGCTGTATTTTTTAAAATTAGTGTTTGTTCGTTCATTTATATTTTTGTTTATATGAGCTCATTACTTGATAAAAAAGGTAAGATAACTGGAGGGACCAATTATTTTCTCTCCTTTTTTCTCACACAAATCAAAATATTGAATTTACTTTTGGAAACTAACTTCAAATATTCTCTTCATCAGGAATGCTGTTCAAGCCGTGGGGGTTAAAAATGATATCTCCACAACTGGCACAACATCATAACCCATTCTTGAGAGCTCGGCAAAATTTTAAACCTTGGTTTCACCTCATCTGATAAGGCACCCAATTTAATCAGTGTAGAATAATTCGCTCATTAATGATAATAATAAAAGGGCCTAATCGGTTAATCATTTTGTAAAAAATCGTCCTTGATGATAAGTAAGACCTTTATAATCAGTCAGCGTAATCCAATAAAAGTACTTGTACAATTTTCAGGTTTACAAACCAAAAATTAACGCTTAGTATTTGTAAATAGGATATAAGATTTTTAATCCTAATTTTGAATTACCGCTGATAAATATTGTTAATTGGAAAAAATTCAACGAGTTTTTGTTGAAAAAAAAATCGGCATTAGCTAATCAGAAAAGTGAATTGTCCTTGCATGATTTCGAAACAGACAAAAATTGTATCAGATTGAATTTGGAGATTTTATTTCATCGATTTTGCGCGATTTAGCCAATCGAATTAGAACAAAACAAGACCGCTGCTTTGCACCACTTCCTTTTTATCGAAATTTACGTGCATCTGTACACTTGGATAGTCTGTAAATCATCCAGCCATATATTTAACAACTAAGAACAAAAAGTTTACCTAGTGCAATGGTACCTAGCACCCTTCAGAAACTTTCCTTGGAACTTCGCACAATTATTCCAGTCAGTTTCACTTTTCAAAAATTCTACAATTCTTCCTTGTCACGATCTCTGTAATCTCGCCCACGGTATGATTTCTTTTAACGGCAATTTCAGCTTTGGAGAAAAACATAAGGGACAAATCAGTACTGTAGATAGATCTAAGTGATGCAATGTTTTGCAAATGAATAAATAAATAAATTTGTAGGGGACGTGAAAAACGAGTAGGTACACTATCCTGACGAAAACAGCAGTCAAGCAATATATAAGAATGTCACTTAACGGTAACATTGCCCACCGAGTAACCCCACCGGAAAATGTATATTCATGCATGTACAGTGAAGTTCACTATGATTGGTTGTTAAGTTACATCAAGTCCACGCAAAAGGTTCTTGAGATGTTCAAAATGGCTGAATATTTTCTGCAAATGCATCATAATCATAAAAGAAAAACTTTTGTGTGTAATATTCAAAGACAGCTGAATGGAAATCGACTAGTATAATAATGCGCGGCTCTATCTTAACCCTTTGAGCCTTGACCAGCACTTTACTGACGGTAGAGAAAAATGACGTAATGCCCAGCCACTGGTTGAACAGTGGTGTAGTGAAAACAGAAAGTCCGAATAAACTTAAAGATAAGCTTTATTCCACTTTATCGATACATGTGGGAAAAAATCAACTGCTTATATCTACAGTCGACTGTTCCATTCTCAACAGGGGTGGAAGAAAGATCTCAATTGCTTCTGAATACTACAAGTGGTAGAAAAAAATGAATTAATACCCAGCCACCGTTTGAACAGTGGTAGAGAAACATGACGTAATGCCCAGTCACCGGATGAAGTGGTAGAGAAAAATGATGTAATGCCCATCCACCGGATGAACAGTGGGAGAGAAAAATGACGTAATGCCTAGCCACCGTTTGAACAGTGGTAGAGAAACATGACATAATGCCCAGCTACCGGTTGAACAGTGGTAGAGAAAAATGACGTAATGCACAGCCACCAGTTGAACAGTGGTAGGGAAAAATGATTTAATGCCCAGCCACCGGTTGAATGGTGGGTAAACACTTGTAACTATTTCTATATCTACCGTGAAACATTACATACCAATTATTTGCGAATTTTTATTCAGTAGCTCAGGCAGAAGGGTTAAAAAAATGTTCAGGAAGGCAGGGCTCATTTTTTTTTAACTGTTATCTGTTTTCATATAAGCATCAAAGCCCTAAGACTGACCATTGTGAAACTAGGACACAATAAATTATTCATTTTTTTCTCAACTGGAAACTGAGTAAAATAATACCTTTACAACTTGGGATTCAATACCAGTCATTTTGTATATATATTGATGGCTTTAACGATATTTGATATTTCACAACGGAAATGTAGAAATACTTTGACATATGATATATCTTTAATTCTACGAGTGATGCAATTAAAAGAGGATTTCAAACGTTTCATATTTAACTGCACCGGGAAAATCGACGTTTTTTATAATAGTTTCTCACCGCCATGACATGGCCTCTCTTTATCTAAATATTTTCATGGCAGTTGTTCTAAGGAGCTCTCCTCCGTTATACGTCGAACGCATAAATTTAAGCATACTACTAGACTAGCTACTAGGTCTCTATACTACTGAAATATCTAGACGCAACTGTAAGTTCTATTCTAATACTTTCTTTTCTCGCACTACTCACACGTGGAAATCTCTTCCGATTTCTTGCTTTACTGCCATCTATAAATCTTAAAAAACGTAAATGCAAAGTCAATTGCCATCTTCTGTCTTCCTGAATCTTTTCATTCTCTTCCATTTCCAGTAATTCTTGCATCTTAGTGACATTATCACCTTGCTTGGGGTGATAACACAGTGCGGGTTCGTCAAAGACACTGGAACAAGGAACGCGATATTTATGCACAGAATATTATCAGAAAGAGCAATATGAATGCAGAAGGACATGTTCCTGTGTTTTACAGACATCGAATAATAATTATTTTATTATGCAAAGGCGTTCGACAAAGTACGTCACGAAGATCTGTGAGAGCTGCTCAGCGAGCTTACATATTCGGGAACGACATTAAAATAATCAAGAATCTATACTGATAGCAAACCGCCTGTATACGGATAGAAAATGAGTTCAGCAGAAAGACAAGACAAGGATGTATCTTCTCACCGGACTTATTCAACCTATACAGCGAGGCAATTCTGAGAGAACTAGAAGTTCTACTAGGATTCATTATTGGCGGCTACAATTTTAACAGCATAAAATATGCAGATGTCATAGTGTTCATAGCAGACACAGAAAGAAAACTAAACCAACTCCCACAGAAAGAAGTGAAGGGAGAAAAGACTAAGCATAAATTGCAAGAAGACAGAATGCATGGTTGTTAGCGAAAGGATGGGCCCAACGTGCGAATTGCAAATCGGGGATACCAAAATCAAACAAGTGCGGAAATTTAACTATCTAGGAAGTGTTTTAACAGACGACACGGAAAGTACGACATGGAAATCCGAAGGCGTACTGAACTGGGATAGCCAAAGATGCATTCAAAAAGCTAAGCAGAGTATTAAGAAATAGAAAAACTTCACTGGAAACAAGGAAAAGAGTACTAAATTATTCGTGATATCTGTCTTAAAGATTTAAAGCAACAGAAACTTGGTTCTACAGAAGGATGCTGAGGATACCATGGACTGATCATATAATTAATGACGATGTTTTAGATAAAATGGAAACAAAAAGAAAACTTATACTTAATATCATGAAGAGACAATTGAAGGTTTTAGGAGACATAATAAGGAAAGAGGGTTTGGAAAATCTGATACTCACAAGACAGATTTTGGGCAAGAGTGACAGAGGAAATCAACGCATAACATTTAAGTAAATGGATGGCGGAACAGGGTTTGGAAGAGATAACAGAAAGACAACGTTTATTAAGAGCTAGAATTGACAGGAAGTTGTGGAGATCCATGATCACCTAGCCCCTGAGCGGACACGCCACATACAGAAGAAGAATAAAGGAAATAATTCTCTAGCGAAGGAAGGTGGAGACACAACAATCTGGTTTAATAATGTCGTAAGATTTGCATGCGTCAACAGCATTTTTAAATTATCCAGTCTCTTTTCTATTTTTTATTTTCTAGATGTTCATCTAATACATGACCCAAGGGCCACTCAAAGTAGACGGTTTCTGAGTGAGGTTGTTGTGTGGACGTAAGAAGAGGACATATGCAGATTATAATGATATGATAAATAACGGTTGAGCTTAGACTTGAAGATGTTAAGATTGTAGTGATCGGGGAAACACCCTCTAGGGATTCTGTTCCTTGGAAAAAGTTCAGGGTTTGCTCTGTGGTGATAAGACATTACGAGTTTGTTTTGGGGGTATTAAATGTTACGAACCAGGAGAGTTGTGTGAAAGTAGCTACCCCAGTCAGCTTTTGAGTATCGAAAGATTGCTCTGTGAAATGAGACGGCTTTGGTTTTTCCATCGATCACATAATGTTGGGAAGAGCCGAAGGGAAATAACACTTCAGCAGAACATTTGTAAGGACAGGAAATGAGAAAGATATCTCGGAGATTTGCGTGATTCCCAGTTATATCAGAAACACGAATAGGCGTATGCGGTGATGAAGTCATGGCAGTATTTGCTTCTTCATTTATAGTTGTTTCACTTGATTAAGCACTTCTGAAAATTGCCACATATATAAATGCTAGCTGATATTTTGCAATAGTAAGTTCTCAGAAAGGAAGAAAGTTACATGAAGTTACAGTTTGGGAAAAGGTGTTAGCGCGTGATTTATGAAGATAAGAATGTAAGGAGCGCATGCATTTTGAGTCGGTTCTTTATTGTATCAGTTCCAGTAAAAAAGGGACAAAAAATGAGGCCAGCAGTAAAATAAAACAATAGAGGTGCCGTACTCTGGTAACAGAACACATACTAGTGCCAGGCGAAATCAGGGTCCTCGTTTAGGGGATATCTGTCACATGGGAACCCATCATTGATATAGACCCCAATTCTATGTTCATGGTGATTTAGAGGGTCATGATTGTACATTCTCGAAGTGGATTAGACTGAAATTGCAACAGTTCAGAACATAAAGTCAGGTTTAATCTCTTGAAGATGGAGTTCAACTTTTTGAAAGACGGAACATGGACACTTTATATTAGCTTAGGAAATAGAGAACTTGGATTCCTCTTTTGGGATAACTGGGTTTGATTCGTTTGTTTATTTACTCATTTTAATCCTTTCCAAATTATTCATTTTTTTTAATGTTCTTTATTTTTGCCACATTTAAATCTTTATCATTATTGTTTTTCTTCTTTCTTCTCATACTTCTTCATCTTTTTCGCAATTTGTCTTTTTTACCCTCCCACCACCCTTTTTTTTCTTTCGTTGCTTTTCTTTCCTCCCAAGATGTATTTTTCATTATTTATCGCTTCTTAATTTAGATTATTTTTCCGTGACATTTTACAATTTTTTTTTATTACAACTTCCTTTCTCACGTTCCCTTCGTCATTGTTCGTTTTTCTTGCCATTTTTCAGACTTTTTCTTGCCATTTTTCAGACTTTTTCTCTTTCGTATTCTATCGTCTAATTTGTCTCTCTCTCCTTTCACTCTTCCTTCTTTTGAAATGTTCTTTCACCATTCGTTAGACTTACTTTAACCACTTCCTTCTTTTTCTAATTCTGTATCTCTTTCTTTCAGTTGCTACCTTTAAAAATGTGCTCCCGTTCTTTCTACCATAACTTCTTCCGTCCTGATTACTTTTCAATCTAATTCTTTACACAAGGAACATTTCCTTACGGCAGTAAAAATATTGCTTAACAAGTTTGACATCCTGGCACTGAAATATATCGCAATACCTATGGTTTATCTTTATATTTGGAGGCTGAAATAAACATTAGGCTACGGATGCATTGCTACGAACCAACCATCGGGCATCTGCAATTTGTTCAGAGACATGCAAGGAAGCGATATAAATTAAGATAAAAATAGTGAAATCTGGAAAAGTTTAAATGTCGAAAAATTGTTCCCCCGCTACTCTTTCTTTTGAACCAATTTGTTGCTCTTTACATATTTGTTCACCTTTGTAAGCTTGCCTCCCTATATATATTCTCTCCATATATATATATATATATATATATATATATATATATATATATATATATATATATATATGTGTGTGTGTGTGTGTGTGTGTGTGTGTAATAGAGAGTGTTGTGGTCTTGTTAGGGCCAGAAATAAAGACACAAAGAGAGGAATTGAGTTAAAGAAATATATTAACAAAAACAGTTATATAAACGAGAGTGTTACAGCAATAATGTTCGGTTCGACTGTCAGAGCTGACTGCTGGAAACTTCCCTCTCCAAAAGGCAGTACCTGCTCCTATTTATAGTTGGGAGAGTCCATGCGTGCTTGGGTAAATGACCATAAGAGAGAGAGAGAGAGAGAGAGGAGAGAGAGAGAGAGAGAGAATTCATACGAGTAAAAGGTTTATTACTTAGCTGATTGATGTTACCTTCAATATCCCGACCCCAAAATTTCGTAGACGGACTCTCCTAGAATGATTTCGTCTACTCGTCAGAAGGTATCATCAATTTACCGTTTATACTTTTCGATTTTTCTTTTTATATACACTTTTCATTGGTGCAAGTTATGTTTTTCATGTACTTTGTGTGCGTGCGTGTGTACGTATGTGTGTGTGTGCGCCCATGCGCCCGTCTATACGTATGTGTGTACGTGTGGAATGTCGTGGCTATTTGTCCTTTTCGTCGTTTTTTTTCACTTTACACTCACTCTTTATGCTTTTTTTTTTTACCTTTTGTCTCTTATTTTTTTTCTAAAGAAGTAATAGATTTTTATTTATTTATCCTACAGATTTTCATCACTTTAAACCTTAATTCTAGTGGACGCACCTATTTGAGTAGACACTCCGTTTATTTAATAAATAACATATGGTTATCAAACTCATAACCAGACTAGATATAAAATCCCTGTAAATCAACGTCCTGTTTAATAAATACTTAAGTCTTTTTTTAATAAAAAAAGAAGCAATCTAACACAATAAAAAATCTCTTCCTACCAATAGCTAAATTAATAAAAAAAATATGCCGTCTCATCATCAATCAATTTCACATTTAACAATCATTTTTATAAATAAAAATTTGGATTACCAATCGGATCGTCCCTAAGCGGAGTGATGGCTTGTATTTTTTTAGCATTTCTCGAATCTCTTTTTTCAAATATATTTTACCTAAACAATCAACATACTTCCGATATATTGATGATGCTCTATTAATATATCCCCGGTGTACTGATTTACCAGATCTTGTAGATAAACTAAACGAAGTTGAACATACAATAGAATATACGTATGGCATGGAAACAAACAATACTTTACCTTTTCTAGATATCATGCTACACCGTGTTAACATTGGCCTAAAACTTTGCGTTCACCGAAAATCAACTAATAAAAATAATCTCATACATTTTTATTCTCATGATGACAACAAAATAAAGTTCAGAATAATAATCGAATTCTATTGAAGAGCACTTACAATTTGCAACCCTCAATATTTACATGAAGTAGGGAAATTCTTTCAAGTTCTGCCGGAACTCTATTTCATATTCAATTCGAAACAAAAGGCTCATAAAATATTTAAAAATAGACAAACGGCCTTTTCTGACAAACCCAACGAATCAAAATATATTGTTCTACCCACCAACTACAATTGAAAAGAGTTTATCTAAACTCAACATAAAATTTGTCACAACTACGTCTAAAGCAATAAAAGACTTAATAAAATAATAAGTTAACACTTGAAGGTGAAATTTACTCTATTACCTGTAATAATGGCTACAAGGAATACATCGGAGAAACCTCAAGGAATTTAATTAAAAGATTATATGAACGCAAAAGGGATCTACAAAACATATTAAATGCATTAGTTGCTCACCGTAACGAGACGAATCACAATTTTGATTTTAAAAAATGCTACTCTAATTAAAAAAGAAAATTTTTAAGACGCAAATGTATAGAAAGTGCTTTAATCGTTAGATCATCCACAATAAATTTGCGTTCAGATTCTTACAACGACAGATATTTGCTAATGTAATTTCTATTGTTCTATGTTCCTAATAGCTTCCGGAGTTTATGAAGTTTTTTTCGCAATGCATAACAGATGCATTTTTGTAAATGTACTTTCTAAAGTAATATTTGACTTTCTCTATTTTCAATGTTTTGCTCAAAATAACATTCATTCATTTAACCTGAGAATATGAATGCTAAGATCAGTGAAAATAACAAAGATAGAAAGAAAGATATAACAGGAAAGAAAGAGAGAACGCAAGAGGGATATAATAAAGAGAGATGAGAGAAAGATAAGAAGAGAAGAGGAGAATTCCAAAGAAACCAATAGAATAGAAATTTTATTAACCAACCTGATTCTTGGTTTAATTTATGCGTACAATCCTCATCATTGTGCGATAGTTAGCAAGTTTGTCTTACATATCCTTATTACTGAATTGAGAGTTGAATTATCATAGTGTAACGTCATCTTGTATTCAAATTAAGTAACACTTAGTAATTAACCCAAGTGAAGATGTTAAGACAAACTGAGAGCGAAATGCTAATCTGACTCTTTCAGGCGATAAATTAGATCCGTTCACTTAATACTGATTATTATTACATGTTTTAAAATAAAATATTACAACATATTAATATCATCTATATAATAAATGTGAATGTCATTGTGTGTCATTGTGTCACACGTTTTCAATTTAAGGGACACACCTCTCTAACTTTCAATATCTCATCATCTTCTTCTATATAATAAATGCGTATGTCAGTGTGTCACTGTGTCACATTTTTCAACTTTACTCCTAGAGGCTGTAGCCCAATATATTATACCATTTTGGAATCAGGTCGACACCGTGAGCAAATTAAAAACATTCCAGGCCAGATCCCGACCCGCAATCCTGAAATTTTGGATACTCAAGTTTTCATTTCCGAGATTCTTTTCGACGATATTTTACATGATTTTTTGCGACGAAAAGTTCGATAAAAATTTTTATAACTTGGAAATAAATTTGGAAATGATCAAAATTAATTGCGAAATCTATTAAAAGTCACCCATGAATTAAAAATAATTGTTCGTACGGAAAGTAAGGACCTAAGTACATCAAATTGTCTTTAAATTAAGTGACAATAGAAGAATTATCGTTGAACTTTTTAAAGGTAAGCATAAATATTAATGCAATACTTAAATGCAGCGATCAAATTTGAGTTTTTCTGTTGCTTATTGTTTCCTATCGCATCTACTATTATGATGAAGGCCTAATCAATAGTCCTCAGCAGGAGCTAGCGTAAGAGCCGCCCGAAAACGTTGTGATATTATTATCAACGTGTTGGATTTTCCAAAGTATCGAACAGATATAATTTAAACCATATCCTCCTAGACACAATATATGAAAAAGACATCAGTTAAAAGAGAGCTTTTTTTCTATATATTATTGTCCAAGAAACTACAATAATTCTCTGAATCTATCTTGATATCATCATCAGCTTTGAAGGAAACTATTATTTTACTGTAGACAGTAAAATAATAGTTTCCTTCAAAGCACTATCGCAAAAATATTCCTCTGCAAGTCGTGTTGGTTGACTATTTCCATGAAGGAATCATGTATAGCCCAGTCATCAGGTCTATTGATAGTAGCTTTACTGTCATCACTAAAATTACAACTGATAAATATGTTTACATGTACTTAGCCGTTTCTTTTAGGGATGTTACTGGCAATTTGTTTGCTTTCATGTCTAATATTTGGCTTCTTTCTCTGTTTACTCTGACAACACCAGCTTCTTCAATTATTATCTTACAAGTCAATTCACAGTATTTTTATTGTTTTTATCTTGTGAATGATTTTAACTTCTTTTTATTTGTTGGTCCCTGTTCAACCTTTTCACAATTACCAACGTCCTGTTTTCTTCATTTGACATTATCTTGTTTCAACTTTGAAGCTATATCTCTCTTATATAATCTTTTTTTATATTTGAAATCAATAACTATAAAATTATAAATACTTATTTACAATGTGATGAACAAACATCGATTTGCATAGTAAATTTATAAAATAGTATCGAATCTGATTAGGTTAGAGTTACTTTATTCGTTCTCTTAGAATGTTCCCTTTGTCCTGAAAGCGGATCAGGTAGGAAGAAATAGACAATTGTGTCATAATCTTTAAAATAATTTATAAAGTGAATTATAATTCATAAGATACATGAATAGAAAAAAATACATTTTTTTATTTAATTCTTTTTCCTTTTTCAGTTTTTATTTCATTCTTTTTCCTTTCTCAGTTTTTCTTTCATTCTTTTTCCTTTCTCAGTTTTTCTTTAATTCTCTTTCCGTTCTCAGTTTTTCTCTCTTCCTCTCGTTGATCTCTCTTCTTCAGTTTCCTCTTTTATCCGTTTTTCCCTTTCTTATATTTATACCCCCTTTCTGTTGAATATCAATACAAAAGCACTTGAAGAATCTACCAAAAGGGACCTTTGAACAGTTTAAAACTTTTATTTTTCTGTGTGGATGAACACATTTCTACGGGCATATTTTACGCCGATCAATATAACCGTATCAAATGGGAATGTGTTTTTTGTGAATGTGTGCGTGTACACATTTTTTCATTCAACTTAGAAGAAAAAATTCAAATTTGGAAAAAAATTCAAATTATTCACCATTAGATTGTGTGCCTCGTTAAAAATTAATGAAGATGGAAAATATGTCTTCGAGCGGTTGTAAGCTTTAATAACAACGACAACATTTCTGTTGTAACATTCAAACACGCACTTTATTTATTTCGGTTTAAGTACTGGGTTGCTCTGTGTCACAATTATTAAATGGAGACTACAAGGCCAACGATAGGAGGTTTGTTAAAACGGTTCTAAGACTCACCCAGAAAGAAGAGGCATAGCTGAACATTTTTGTTGTGGTAATACACCCCCTCTTCTTATAAAGCTAGAAAAACTAATTCAGATTTCTGTCTTAATTTCTGTGTAGGCGGAGCCCATAGAAAGGTGAGATGTGTGTGACAAATTTAAAAATGGGCAAAACAGAGGCCCGAGCAGTCATAAAATATCTGCAAAAGAAAGGTATGACACCCAAGGAAATCCATGAGGATTTGGTACACACACTTGCTATGGATTTCCTTTTCTCTCCAACTTTGAAGAGATGAGCTGTAGAATTCAAACAGAGTAGGTATAGCACGGAAGATGACCCTCGGTCAGGTCTTCCAAAAACAGAAACCACTGATGATGCCATTCACCATATGGTTTTGGATGGCAGACGTCTTACTGTCCAGCAGATAGTTAAGTCCATAGGCATTGGTTTTGGTTCGATACATACGGTTTTAACTGAGATCTTGGAGATGAGCAAACAGTTGGCAAGATTAATCCCAAGAATGCTGGCACAAGAGCAGAAGCTGAAAAGGGTCGGCATTTCCAGGACACTTCTGACTCGTTTCCAATAATTTTTAATACAAAATTCTGCTTCTAATTGAAACCCAACCTTAATATTTTTATTATTTTTATGCCACTTTCGAACACGCGAAAATGTAAGAATACATGTGCAAAAACCAGTGTTATAATTAATTATATTATTTATAACTAAAGAAGACCTGACGAAGACCGGTGCGTACAACGGTCGAAACGTTGTGAATATGGCGATGAAGATGAGGATAACAGTCCGAATAATGTAAATAATGCAAGTAATCATAATACATCATCTCAGAGATCCAATCACCTGATGAAGGCCGGAGCGTACAACGGCCGAAACGTTGTGAATATGGCAATGATGATGAGGATAACAGTCCGAATAATGTAAATAAGCAAGATTTCTGTCTTTAATTTCAAAATTTCGTTTGATTTTTCATTTACTACTTTAATCGTAAATGAAAAACCCAACGAAATTTTGAAATTAAAAACTGAAATCTTGCTTATTTACATTATTCGGACTGTTATCCTCATCATCATTGCCATATTCACAACGTTTCGGCTGTTGTACGCTTTGGCCTTCTTCAGGTGATTGGAATTCCGAACCGAACCTTTCATTTCGTCCACCGGGGTAGACTGTTCTACTTCCACGTGCCATGCCTCTTCCGGATGTCTCAGTTATTTCCTTTTAACTCAACTCTCCAAGTTTTTTTTTTGTTCACCATTGCTGTGGCTTGGTATTGAACTCATAACACTTTGGGTCTAGTCATTGGATCTAATCAACGTCTTTATCGACTGGGCCATGTGCCCGAATAATGTAAATAATCATAATACCTCATCCCAGAGATATAGACAGAGAAACCTTGCATAAATAAAGACTTTTACTTAATGGAATTTTGTTGATGATTTAGACTGCAATTTTGAAGCGTTGATTTTTGTGACTTTCAATAAAATGATTGGTGCTTTGTTTTAGGATTATAACTACAGGACCATGATCCACCGTATGATTATGACGTGAAAGTTATCTTTGTTTTAACCTCTGAGATCCGTGCAGACAAAGTGATGTTACTTCTTGTCGACGCTCAGCAGTCTCAGGCAAAGTTTGTAGCAACGAGTCTCATGTTCAGAACATTCTGTACGGCATTTGTTTGTTCCCCTCCCACAAACAACACGAATTGTTTATGAGTCTCACAGAAAATTTCACGCTCTTTTCTAATATTTTCCGATGTCATATTAACGGACACATAGAACAGTCATTGTCTTAAACATTAAAGTTAAGTGTTTACGTCATTCTGGCGTAGAGTATTATCAGAGTATTAAGCATTCGATAAGTTTCTGCAGCATTATTAACATTATTTCGTTAAAGCAAAATTTAATGCAAATTCTTTGCTGTTCAAAATTCTTTCGTTTCTGGAGTTGATGAAACTGTCAGGCCACCAAAACACAGCCATACAACAAGAGTGCTCAGAATCCAAAAACACAACTCTCTGATTTGTTTACTCTTCATATAAGGAATCACCAAGAAGAACGGCAAAAGTGTATGCTACATTCAGTTCACGTTAGCTGTAATGGATTCGAACTGGAATTCGAACTAAGCAGGAATCGGAGAGCTGAGTTCGAATTCCAGTCGAATGCATTACATTCACTTACGTGCTAATACTCTTGGGAATGGTATGAATCTTCTTCTTCTCCCCTCAGGTATGGGTAAGTAGCAGGACAGACCGGCTTCTGTTACCTTGGATGGCCACTGGTCTACCGCAGAAAGAAATGGCAACTTACCGCGGGCAGGAATCTGACTCTTCAGTCATGTATCAAAAGATACATGATCGCCTAAGCGTGTATCATGCATGGCACATAACTGACTGACTGACTAGCTGTTCAAATTCCTCGAAATTCTTTGCAACATTTCTTGAACAGCAACAACCGACTTTGTTTTAAAGTCAAGCTAAAATCCAGTATATAAATTAATTTCACTTATTTTCTCCCCCTTTTCAGAATACGAAATTTTGAAAAAGTAAAATTAGAATAAAATTCTACAAGTAGCCGTATTCACGAATTAGTGGCTGCAATATAATACGTAAAATAATGATTAATCTGTGTTTGAACTCTGATCGAAGTCTTCAAATGCTTTGCCTTTCTCTTTGTATAAATAATCATATACGAGGGTGTACTGAAAGTTTCACGGCCCCCCCTAAGAAGTCCTCACCTCATAAAGAATTTCGTGTTTGTTCATTTGGTCAAATTTTGGGTATTGGGTTGCGCCGAGAACACTTGGCATATTTTCCTAGACAATGTCTTCCCTCTACGATCATTAAACACATTGACGCAATGATAGTCTATAAAATAAAATCCTAAGTAGCTAAGCAGATGAATTAATAAATAAATTCCAAGATTGAACGATAGAACAAAATAAGCACATAGAAAATCGAACACTAGAAAAGAATGAAATCAAGACTTATAGATTACCGTATTTTCCGGCTTACAAGACGAACTTACTTTTCCTAAAAAATACCCTGAAAAATACGTGTGCGTCTTCCAAGACGAGTGTAAAGCAACGCCCAGGCTCAAGTAAGGTTGGACGGTCACCTAATTGGTTTGAATGATAGGAACGTGGATTTGTACGTTGAGTCACAATAATGTTACAATAATGTTAGCTATCTATCTAATTCAGCCTTTTATATGATGTAACCTCAGTACTTAGCTGTTACAAGTATTTCCAAGACTATAAAACTTCCTGGAGCAGAGCCACAAGATTAAACATGCTCTGTTTACTAGCAGCGGCGGGAGCCTTTCTACTCTTGATCCGGATGATGTAGATTTGATCACACTGTCGTGAAAATATCAGTTACCACCTGGTTGTCACGCGTATCACAAGTTTTTTCTCCTGGAAATTATCACCCATGGCGAGTTCATCAAAACGATTTAAAACCACCCTTGGACAATGAAAGATGTATAGCATATTTACTAACCACCAACTAGTATGTCATTGCCACACAAACAAAATCGGACGAGTGATTAATGTAAACCATACATGGCGCCAGTATGTGAGGGACGCGTGGTGAATGTGTTTTTGTATGAGAATGACATTTTTTTCCTTAAAAAATTATTTCTAATATTAGGGTGCATCTTCCAAGCAGCAGCGTCTTGCATGCCGGAAAATACGGTAGTTGATTAATAACAATTTGGAAATTCATTTTGCAATATTTTGCTGATCAAATGCGTCTTCAAGTCTTCAGTGTAGAATAAAAATCGGATTCTTGAGTATTAACTCAACTCTGTCAATATCTTTAGCTTTAGTTAGGCAACATTTTCCCTTTTAGTTTCAGAATCTACAAAGAAAATTCCAAGGGACACTCCATTCCTGTTTTTTTCCTAAACTACAACATATACAGGGAGCACAATAACACCGTTGGATAGAGAAAATTTTAAACTTTGAAACACTATTTTTTGACATAATTATCACCTTATTAGCACGTTTTAACAATAATAAGCAAGGCCCTGCAAGAAAATCTCATAAACGTATTACTTAACTGTGCTCATATCCACGGTTTAGTCTCCATAAGCGTTCAGCAATCATCAATTAAAATTGGGTGCATTTTTTTTCGCATAGAGCAATTGAATTACGAATTACTGTTTCGCATGCACTTTCATGTCAAATGCCATTTTGCCAGATTGCTATCTGTAACAAAGTCAAAAAAGTAAAAGAAAAAAAGAAAGTTATTGGTGAAAAGGTTCAATCAATGTTGCTATACTACTAACATTTGCCTCTGGCGTCGTGAGCAAAAATTGTTACAGGCTATGTGTACGGGTTGTGAAATAAACACGTGTGTCTCCTGAAATGCCCACAATAAACATTGCAGACTCGGAGATTGAATCCACCAAAATAATAACAACAACCGATATATATGTACAAACAAATGAATTAACAACAAAAGTTACAATTGACAAAAACAATGTGTGTGTAACAAATGAATGGGGTCTGTAAGTTAGTTGGAACCTTTTGTGTGAGGGCGAGTGTCATATCCTGATAATAAGGTTTTTGGGACATTTGACCGTGTCTAGCCAGAATAAAATTAGCCGTGCAGCCCTCTGCTTCCGCATGGTCATGCGCATTACATTCGTTCTGGTATTCCTATTTCAAAAACCCATCGAATGTCATGTTTCGTAGGAAGCTGATGTCAGTTATTTGTCCTGATGACAACCATTTTCTGTCGTTCATTGATTAATTCTGGTGGCCAGCTATTTGTCCTGATGACAACTATTTTTTGCCATTCATTGATTAATTCTGGTGGCCAGCTATTTGTCCTGATGACAACTATTTTTTGCCATTCATTGATTAATTCTGGTGGCCAGCTATTCGTCCTGACGTCAAACAACTTCTGCCGTAACATTGGTTAATTTCTAAGGACAGTTTTCCGTTCTGAAGTCAGCCCAGTCCATCTCAACGGCTAATCAACGCTTTCGACAAATTTCCGCCAATTTTATGGTTAACCATTCGACATCAGGCTAAATTCGTCGACAGTTTTCTTTTTCGTACATTATTTTATTTACAGTCAACTCCTGTTTTGTCAGAAGATTCTACTGACTTTAATTCAAATATCGACCCTTCTCGTCGAATTAGGTGCATATCACCTACCGTAATTTCATATGTATAATGCGCATTTTTTTCTAAAAAATAATAAGCAAAATTAGAGGTGAGTATTATGCATAGCTACAAAAAATCTTTTAAAAATTGCCGTTTCATCTGCCGATTTCAGTTGTAAAATGACTACTCACCACAAACATACGACAATTTGACACTAACATTCGGCGATTGCGACCCCATAAGGATGTCAAATACAACCATATGTACCTAACAAATGTAAAATAAAATAAGAATTATCATAAAACTAAATTAGAATAATAGTATTCTATGTTTTAAACCATTTAAAAAAAATAAGTGTAGGAAACGCTGGCCGTAATGAAATTGGAGAGGTACAATTTATAGGGTTTGATTACCAAACAAGGGGGGCGTATTATTATGCGTGGGTAGAAGCATTTTCCAACACTTTTAGAACAATTTTAGTGGGTTATTATTATGGATGAAGGCGTATTATACATGAGGAATTACGGTAATTCATTTAAAAGAAAAACAAAATGTAGATCTAACAGGTCAATAAACAAAGACAACAATAACGAGGAGTTTATATTAATATTGTAAAAAAAAAAATTTATTTACAATAAAATACAATTTAATCACATAAATGAAATTGAAAGCAGGATTTTGTTAATGTTCGGATTGGATTACATGGAATCAAAGGACGGCAACTCAAAAAATAAAATGAACAAAGGTCCCATACGGAACAAGGTTAACACAAAATTCACGTAACAAATAATGACGTGAAATAGGGTTCGTGAAAGAAATTTTACAATGAAACTTATACACTTATACGAACATAACAAAGATATTTAGAATCAATCAAAAATCGAAATATATCATGTACGACATTGTGCATGGAAAGTAAAGTTCATGTTCGGAACTGAAATCGAAATGTGAAAGAAGAATGGAAAACCTTCATATGCTGCTCGAATTTGCCTGAACGAATTTCAGCACCGTTAGTTTCGACCAGCGCTTCTCAACCGGGCTTCCCCGGAAACCTAAGTTTACGCAAAAGATCCCTAAGTGTTCCGCGAGAACAGGTGAGATAAGCTAATGCACTTTTGACTTTTTATTTAATTTCATATACATAATATTACTAAACACACACAATATATTCTTGGTTATTGTAATATTGTAATACAGACATCATCCTATATATTGTTGCAGTTCTCAACGTCTTACATGTGTGAGCAAGCCTTATCTTATTTAACAAGTATCAAGAGCAAAGAAATCGTCTCCTCTTAATTAAGAATGAAAGCCGTGTGTTTTTATCTAAAGTTCAACCTCGAATTAAGTATTTGTGTAGCAAAAGACAGCCACAGGCTTCACATTAGAGAAACATGTTTCACTTTATCAAATGGCTCTGAAAGTAACATTTTCTTAGTCCATTTATTGGTTCACAGGACATTTTGCCTTGATTTACCTTACGTCTTTTCAACATTGACAGTGTAAAGGATAAAAAAAATCTGATGCAGCAATTATATGTTTTCGTTCTGTTTACATTTATATTATAGGTATATGATATTGGTTACTTATGTTTATTTTTACGTTTGAGATTAGAATTTTTTTTGTGTGTGAATGAAAACTCCCTGATGAAGTATTATAAACGAACAGTATGAATTTTATTTAGCATTACCGAAAATTTTGACAAATAAGTATTAATATTTTCTTAAACCATTTAATCAAAAATATATCCTATGATATTTACCACGTGAATTCCGACGAAAATAAAATGATAAAGATATGGTATATAATTTTGTTTTTGCGCAGGGGTTCCGTGAGACATGTAATTTATTTTAAGGGTTACGCAAGGGTAAAAAGGTTGAGAAACGCTGGTTTAGACAGACAAAACTTTTATAAGTGACATAGAGTGCACCTTTTTTCTATAACACAAGCTTTTGAAAGAGAGTCATCACATTTCATGATGTCCTGTTTTTGCTATATAAGAACATTCTATACATTAATTGCACAAACTGTTTAGATCTTTACATTTGGTGGGAAGCGTAGCCGTGATTAATTAATACAATCAACTTTAGCTATTTGATATTCATCTATTAACAGTAATTATTGTAACAGCTACTAATATCATATTACAAAAGGACCTCTAAAAATATCTTTACAGTCTAATGACTATTTTTGATTGAACGAGAAAAACAAATTATTTGATAAGATTTTAAACTTCGACGGAATTCTATTCATGGAAAAGTATTTATATGGCCATTCTTGCACTTTCAAAGTCCGTCTTTTAATCAGCTTACAAATGCCTGTTGAACGTATAGAGATGTACAAATGTATATAACTAAGTATTTGTGTACATAAGTATCACTTCAAACATACGCAAAAAGACAGAAAAATGTCGCCATTTTCTAATTGATAACTGAAGTTAAGTTCCTATTTTAAAGACATTACTATCATCGAAATGTTTGTTTTTTTGGTTACTTTCAGTAAGCATACCAAGACAAAAAAGCACGATCGTGGGATGCTGGAAATTTTATTTTTTTTAATTTTATATCTCACAGATGTCATTTAAATTCTTTTCCCCCCATCACTTCTGTTAGTAGATATGTGATAATAGAAGTTCTGCTAGGAATGGTGAAATTATCACAATGTTGGATATCATCTAAGAAAAGTGATAGAAAGAAAATGCATCTAAAGGAAATCGGCTAGATGAAAAAAAATTTTAAAATTTCCCCGTCCTGGGTATGACGATAAATTACATCCGCATCCTGAGTCTGGCGATAAACTACATCCGAAAGTAAGGCCTCTGATCAGGAGGTTTTCAGGTGCGTGGAACCACCTCTTAATTGCTGTTGTTCCCAGATCCACTCTCACCTCGGGTGGTAGCACCTGTTAGGGGTCCAAGCCATAGGTAAATAGTGAACCACCAAAACATTATGAAAATAGAAAAATACATTTTTATAGTACAAATTGAGTCTGTAAGATTTGCATCTATTGCAAATCTAGCTTAATCAGTGAGTATGTGACAATCAAAGGAAGTTTATGAATTGAAATAATAGTTCCATTCGGACAGAAAGTTCGAAGAAAATTCTAGTCAACTGAAAAAATGTAAGGTTCTTTTACAGAGCGCTTATTTATTAATCGCCATTCACTTGGCGATAATCTTTTACAGCTCCCCTTGTGATCCCTAATATTGGTAGCATTTGTTAGAGTACCAACTATGGGCAAATAGTTAACCCCCAAACTGGGGTCACTATGAAAGTAAAAAATATGTTTTAATGCCAGTAATACATTTTTGAAGAAAACAAATATTACCAACAATGCATTTTTGAAGGAAAAAATATTACCAGTAATACATTAAAAAAAAAGTATTATCAGCAATAAAAATCTTGTCGGCATTAAATAACTCATTGGAGTTGATATGCCGTAAAACAAACCAAAACAAACGAAACTAAAAATTCCCAGTCAGTGTGCTGTTTTGTATCTCACATCAGCAAATTGGTATGTCCTGAAAACTTTAGTAACATCGGGTGATTAATAACAGTTTTATTATTAAAACATGAACTTCCGTAATAAAATCTATCAAAGTGTAATATAAATGTATTCTGTATTAAATAAAATAATTTATTATACTTTTAGGAGTTAATTTTTGTTACATTTAATCTAGTGCTTATTCATGATAAATATAGAAAAGAAATGCTCAGTGATTTAGAATATCAATCACATTAATAATATCAATTAAACCCATTTCATTTGTGTTTAGGGGTCTCCCCTTTTCACACAAATGGACTCACCCAAGGTATGCATATACTGCTACCAGTGAATACCCGAACAGTGTCAAGGAGTCGAGACGGAACAACAGAAGAGTAGTAGAGTTCAGTAGTAGTAGAGTAAGTCACACACAGAGACGGCGGCAAGCGTTAAAGTTAGCGAGCACGTAGACTCAGTAAGGAGTCCTCCGCGATACTTCAATATCAAGACTGTATATATATATATATATATATATATATATATATATATATATATATATATATATATATATATATTAGTGCTACTAACCCGCATTCCTGGATCTACTAACCCGTATTACCAGTTTGTATTATTACGTTAATACATTTATTTTCTTTATCCATTCCTGGCGTATGTTATTCATTGATATCGGATTCATCCCGGAATCCACAACAATTTGAGAAGAACGTATGGATGATCAATCGCTCTTTAGTATTTATTTATTTTCATTATGCGTCTCCATAAAAATCCCACTTAGGTAAATTCATCGATACGGCGAAGCATCTTCAATTTTAAACTTGAAAGCGATGTACGAAATTTTTAATGCTTATTAACCTAAAGTATTTTAAAAAAGATTATTTGTATTTTTTGGCAAAACAGAGACTAGACGATAAAGAAAAAATGCACATTAACACTTCAACCTGTACATGCATAGATGTGTGGAGCTAAAAGTTTGAACATTCGTTATAAGTATATATAAATAAATAAAGGCCTTGATCTTAAATTACTCAATTTTATGCATAGTTAATCTTACCTTAGAATGTTGCAATTAGTTTAGGGTTAGTAATGAATGAAGAGGGATAGAGAATCAGTCTCCTTCGGCACTTTCAAGATACCTCATGCATCAAGGGCTGACTGGCTCTCCCTCTTTAAGTGTAGTAGGAGAGGTACTCATTAGATGGATGTCCCCTACCACCACTGGACCTAAGCAGATTATCCTGCTTTTTAAACTTAATGGTGGTTGCTATGCAAGAAAATGTATATCCCCTTATTTTTTTAATTCCCCCATTATGGGCATTAATATGAAAACTTTAATACACGGACAGAACAGAATAGTTGAAAGAAAAGGAATAACATACATGCATTGTTCTTAAATAAAGATAAAGAGTCTTACTTGTCATAATTCCCAACGGGAATTCGAGTTATCAGAGGATGCTTCTATGTTTATGGAAAAAACATATTTTATTTCATAAGGGGAATTCAAGCGAGCCGTGTTTTTCTTCTATGTCTCTGGTGAGGACATATTTCCCAACGGGAAAACGGCGAGTCATGTATATTTCAAACGGGAAAACTGCGAACTGGAGAAAAGCAAAAAGAGATAATCGCCTTTTGTATCGCTTCAATACCCCGCCCCTAAACAAGTTCTAGGAGAGTTTCTTTATTTTGCTTGTTGTGATATAGAAATGCGGGAACATAATTTATGAAGCTACAATGTAGAAAATCAATACGCATGCAGTGTACACTAAAGAGTACTAGAATGTTTGAACAATATCTATTTAATAGCACAAAAATATCAAAACGAAACGTCGTGAATACGCCAATAAAGATGAGTCCGAACAGTGTAAATAATGTAAATAATTACAAAATTTAATCTCAGAAATATAGACAGAAAATATATTAAGTTAAACGCCTGGGCCATCTAATACGGCGTCTACAACTGGTTACTGTTTGTCTTAAAAATCTGGTACTACTGGAGATGGTGTGTCCACCTTTAGCCCCAAAACATGGCTTCAGTATGTCCTAACAGATATTTTGGTTTCCGTTGTTAATGTGCACATTACAAAATTTATTATGTATCTTCAGGATCATAAATGGTTCTTTGTATAGTGGCAGCAACGCATTTGACTTGGCTAAGTCGCGCACCATTTGAGACTAAGTATTCAAGACATGTATCTTCGAATATTTCAAGATGCTGAGTTTTTCTGAAGGAACTTCTGGAGCTGTTTGTCCTTTCACTTGTTCTTCCACAAATGATTGATATTCTGTGCATGTCATCAACAGGAAAGTATTAATGCCACGGGACATGGTTACTGAAGGGATGTTTTCTAGTGAAAAAAAAGTAAGAAATTGGTTTCCTCCTTGGTTGAAACAATATGAGAGACAACTGCATGGAGCAATACAAATTTAATTTTGCCATGGAAGGATTATCCTCACACATGGTATTTTAATTAATTATCTTATAATAATTCCCAACTGGAATTCGAGTTGCCGGAGCATTCGTCTATGTTTTCTGGGAAAACAGCACTAAGGACTTGTGTTCTGTTCCATGTCAGCTGGGCCGGTTTAGCCTTTGTCCGTGCTAAAAAAAACAAGCTGCTCGAGTTGACGCCAGGCGGCTAACTAAATGACTGACTGCTTTCGTCTGTCTATGAACGAACGAGGTCAGAACTTGTTAATTGACTTTCCTTCATGGGCCTGATGAGTAGAAATGGTGTAAGTCGAAATCTTATCACTTTGCAAAGTAAGATATATTCACTACTTGAAATCTTTGAAATAAAAATTTTAAATGAACATTTCATTCGTAAATTAATTGTAAACATGAAAGAAAACATTTGTATTTATTCAAATAGCTAAACATTAGAATTTTAGCCGTTTTTAAACAAATGAAACATGGTGAAACTGAATAAGGAGTTGACAGGAATAAAATACATGTATTTGCATGAATGAAAAGTATAACCTGGTCAGTTTTCTAGGGAATTGAGTTGTTTTTCTATGGGATTAATGTTCACTATTTATGGAATGTTGAAGGGTTTGTAGATGTTCAATATATTTGTTCAAAGAATATGACTCGAAAGATACAAGAAATTAATTGGTAGGATGTGGGGGCAAGCATGTTATAGTTAAGGAAAGTTTTACAAATTACAGACGTCAACTTGTTGAAGGCCAAGTAAAATGCAAATTTCAAACACTTTTCTGCACTATATAAGATAATATTCCTAAAGAGAACTATTTTTGATATGAAAATCAAAACACTTCTCAAATAAAAGAACAGTAATGAAGGACAGTTAATTAATGAAATATACTTTTTTAAAAAAAATAAATATGCAAATTAGTTAACCTGAAAACTGATATTGCCTAGTAGTCGAGGAGGCACGATGGAATAATAGATAGCGGCTCGGATTGAGAAATCGGAGAGCCGAGTTCGAATTCCAGTCGAATCCATTATATTCACTTATGTGCTAATACCCTTGGGAAAGGTATGGATTCTCTTCTTCTCACTCCAGCTATGGGTAAAAAACAGGAAAGACCCGGTTGTATAGCCTTGGATAGAAATGGCAACCTAGTGCGGGAAAAATCTGCCGCGTCAGTCATGTATCAAAAGATACATGATCGCCTAAGCATGTATCACGCATGGCACATAACTGACTGATATTCACTTACGCTCAAATACTCTTGGAAAGGTATTAATCCTCTTCTCCACCCAGCTATGGGTAAATAGCAGGACAGACCGGGTTCTGTAGCCTTGGATGGCAACTGGTCTACCACAGAAAGAAATGGCAACCTACTGCGGGAAAAATCTGCCTCGTCAGTCATGTATCAAAAGATACATGATCGCCTAAGCGTGTATCACGCATGGCACATAACTGACCCGACTCAATAATATATAATACATATATTTAGCCTTTTGCGTGTAAATTACTATAAAGTAAAAGTGTCCCTTTTTAATCCCAAAATTCTGTGGGATAATTGTGTTGCAATTTCATATAGATGAAAAGTTTCCATTTCTTGAGAGAATAACTTTTTATGCGGTTTGGTTGTGGTTTGTGATTAAAAAACAAAAAAAAACAAAATAGAACGTTTAGTTAAATAAACGTTTTTTGTACTTCATTTTTCTTATTGCAGTTATTATGAATTTCAAATATTTTAAAATATTTGGAATGTTCAGATATTGTACTTTTCTTTGTCTTGACATCTTACAGTTTTCTTTTTCAATATATGAATGATTGTTCACCTGTTGTTCCGTTTCCTTTTTGGCACCGCTTCTGCTCGTAAGATTGTTCATAAGTTGTATACTTCCTCCGTCAGTTGTCCGTTGGGATTTTCCTCATCATAGCCAGGGATGTAAGATGATTGTAATTAGTTGCAATTCTTTGTTCTGGGGCGTCCTCTTAGTATTTCCTTTTCAGATTATTGTTTTTTTTCTTTTTTTTTTGTTTTGTTTTGTTTCGTTTTTTTTTTTTTTTTTTTTTTAGATCAAAGTCGTTTATTCTTTGTCGCCCACTCGATGGTTCTCGCTTTTGTGTAACTGCCGGGCTAGATTTTCGTTCAGGGTATGAATTAAAAAAACCTAACATATAAATTTAGTGGTGTCTTCCTGGCACTTTCTAGTTGTCAATTTATGTTTATTTCTTTACGTTTAATTCTTTATTTCTTGATAACTTACGAATCTTTTGTGCTCTGTGTATTCTTGCTTTTTTTCTTTTTTTGTGTGTGGACATTAAACTTTAATTGCTCGCGCATATACCAAGTGTTTCAATTTGGTCACGTTTGTTTATATTGCAGTAGGATATTAACTTTCTTCATTGCAGGCCTTTCTATTTCTAAGAGCTACTAAGCTACTAAACTAGAATTTAGTAGTTTAGTAGCTCTTAGAAATAGAAAGGTCTGTTTGTCTGTTGACAGAATTTTTTTAATTTAGCTGATTTCATTCCTTTCTTCAGTTAAAATTTCATTATCTATTTGTAGGTTTTCTTGTAGTTATCTATTAGTATCATTATTATTTCATGTTATATATATATATATATATATATATATATATATATATATATATATATATATATATATATAGTGAACCAGAACCTACCTACCTAGGTTTCTCCTAACGGATCATCAGGGTAATACTGGCTAAAGAGTGTTGGCCCAAATGACGTTTTATTGGAAAAAACGGCCAGTTTTTGCTCTACTTAGTGTATTGAGCCCTTTTATGTTTTAGCTTAAGTTACTCTGTTGCTGTTTTTTTTCCTTTTGGCTCGACACTGCGGTGCTGATTGATTATTTTCAAGCAGTACGGATGTTTTTAGCTTTTCTTTTTTTTATTGATCTTTTACCCTGATATCGGTTTGTTCGATATTTTTTATTTACAAATTGTATTATCTAGTTTTTTTTCACACTTATCGAGTATAGATATTAAAATATAAAAAATATAATATATATATGTATGTATATGTGTGTGTGTGTGTATATATATATATATATATATATATATATATATATATGTATATATATATATATATATATATAAATCAACTTTTTTCAGGACCTGTTTAGCTTGGTCTGCAAATCCATGGTCTCGTTACAATCAACATGACCTTCTCGTTTTCATGTTTCTTGTATGATCGTCATTAAACTTTTTTTTTCATAGGATTTTACTATTAAAGTAACAATTCAACGAAACTGCTCTCATTTAATCACTATAGAGAAACTGACCTGCCCGCCATAAGTATGGCTGATGCTAAACCCCTGGAGAACAACACACTGCACCTTCTTGGCCTCACATTTTCAACTGACTTGATGCAGAACGACTACATTGAATCAATAGTTACATCTACTGCAAGGAAAGTTGGGTCTCTGTGTCGTGCCAGAAGGTTTTTCTCGTCACAGTCCATCTTGCACATTTACAAATTTGCCATTCGTCCATGAATTGAATACTGCTACCATGTCTGGTCCGGTGTTACTGCGATTCATCTCGAAGTTCTAGACAAAATCCAAAGTGAATCTGCAATGTAATCGATCTTGACTTGGCATCTTGATTTCAGTCACTTTCTCATCGACGTGACGTGGCTTCCCTGTCTTTTTTTACAAATATTTTAATGGTAGCTCTGACGACTATTTTTCTTTGGTGCCCCGACTACATGAATTTAAATGTACTACAAGATTGACATCTAGGTACCATACTTTTACTGTTGACATAGTTAAATGTAACCGCCACTTCTACTCTAACAGTTTGTTTTCTCGCACTTCCCGTCTGTGGAATTCCCTTCCGTTTATTTGCTTCTGTGAAAACTACAATCTTTAAAAATTTAAATTCAACGTTGTTATGGTAATTTACCCACGCACGCATGGACTATCCCAGCTATAAATAGGAGCAGGTACTGCCTTTTGGCGAGGGAAGTTTCTACAGTCAGCTCTGACAGTCGGACCAAACATTCTTGCTGTAACACTCTCGTTTGTATATGTTTGTATTACTGTTTTTGTTAACATATTTGTTTAATTCAATTCTTCTCTTTGTGTCTTTATTTCTGGCCCTAACAAGGCCACAACAAACGTCAAGCGCAGTCTTCTGTCTTCTTGAATCCCGTTCATTTTTTATCCTTTTCTCTATCTCCTCTATACCCAGTTTTTTCTCTCACTTTCACCCCCATGCGTACTAGTGGAATTCCTGCTTTGCTTGGTGTGAAATGATTAAAAAAAAAAAAAAACGTACACGTTTGTTTGCTACACTTTTCCTTTTTTTCTTCTTTAGGCAACTGTCATATTGTAGTTCCCTGTACGCCATTTTGTTAGTAAAAGAGTCACCGGACGTCGTCTGGGTCCATTCTGTTTACTACCATTTAAATCCCTTATCTGAATTTGTTGCATCATGTATTATAACGAGCAATGGAATGAGTTCGAACCTGATCTACAACTATTAAATATGCTACTGCAAAATAAAAAAAGAATAGGAGGAAGAAAGTATCTTATAGATATAAACATAAATTCTTAACTCCATCTAGTATCTCAAGTGTCTTTGATGTTTCCTTTTAACTGATACAAGACCTAAAGAGTCAGTGATTTTATATTCAAACTGACACATTCATTTCAGCCATGCGGAGGATATTCTTTTAGTAATACTGTGTTGTCCCGAGTATCATCCATTATCCCAACGACCCTGCCCCATTATGCCAACGACCCTGCCTCTTCCTTTAATTGCTTTGGGATTGAAGCGGTTTTTTACCTTCGCGGTATTTAGTTGTATAAATGAAAGAAATATCAATTATAAAGAATAAATGTCAACCTCCACAAAAAGAGAAAAGCGCTCTGAACCCATCATCACCTTTGGTGATTCCTTAATGTATAGTAGACACAATTAGCCAGGGAATTTTTATACAACCTTCCACATTCACTACCTTCATCTTATTATCGTTATTATTATAAGTTTCAGTGCGTTAATATCTATAGAGTAGGTTTTTCCCCCTGACTTGCGCTTAATTTGGCGTCGTTGTTAATTTTACTAATGTTGTTATCTTTTTCTAGATTTTATAATTTATTTTGCAAATCTCTTCAAGAGCGTTCCAAACACACCGATTATTGCAGGGCCGTAGGAGCTGGGAGTTCTTGGTACCCACCAAAATTTTACCAATATGGTTTTAATTTAGCAAAATACAATAAAGAAAGAAATACAAGGAAGAAAAAATCTATCAAAGCAAGGGGGTACTGGAAATTTTAAATATTCTTGCGACCAACAATGCTGGAGGCCTTTGATAACTTAAGGCTAAATTCTAATATTTTTTGTCCCTCCCCCAAATATTTGTTCTCTGCAACGGCCCTGTATTATCACTAGAATCGTCATCTTCATATCCCAATTACAGACAATGGCACAACAGTCACTTTTTCTTTTTCTTTTTTACTCTTTTAGCATAAAATATTGACGTCTATTAAATGATATCTTTACACACACACACACACACACACACACACACACACACACACACACACACACACACACACATATATATATGAAGAAATATAGTTTTAAGGTGTGCTATATTTATGCGATAAAGTGCTCAATATCAGAGATAGAGCGTATGTAAATATAAATATAAAAGTGAACATTGAAGTCAACACTCAGAGTTCTGAGTGTTGACTTCAATGTTTACTTTTATATATATATATATATATATATATATATATATATATATATATATATATATAGGGGGTCCTCGACTTACGTCGGAGAACCGTTCCTATGACACGATGTAACCTGATTTTCGACGTAGGGCGAAATTTACCTACATAAACACTCACGAGTCTGCCTTACACTTTGGAGCCATAATGAAGGGCAAAAAGTTACCCTCCAAAAACGACACAAAGGATAGATAGCGAATGTATCACAATCCAATATGGCGTACAGTCGGTGAAGAAACAACACCGTCTTCCTCATATAGCGCCGGATATGGGAGATGGCGACGTAACCACGAAACGCCGTACGTCGGATCCGACGCAACCCGAGGACCTTCTGTATTATTATTATGAAATCGTCGAGATTTCACACCAGTTATAAGTGATGGCGTTCATTGAAAATCCAGCGACAGATAATATTGCAACAATTTTCTCGACACTCTAACTAATTTTAACCGTGATGCTGTTAATGGGTATGTGAGCGAGATTTGGGGGAATTTTCTTCATGGCTCTCTATGTTTTCTTTTTCATTATACCTATAGCTACTATCAGTATTATCACATTTTTCACTTTCTAGCGCTGGTAATGGTTTGTGTTCATACCAATTTTCTGCATGGGGAAGATGATAATGTTTACATATCTTCCAATGCAGGTGTTTCCCATCCACGCCCATGTTCATATTTAAATTTATTTGAGGATAGAGTAGAACATCCAGATATTAGATTGTCAATGTTTTCGTCAGCATTTGTACAAGGGCGATATTTTGGACATGTCGTAGTCATTAAAATATGTGACTGAGAGGATTTTGTTGGGAGGTTTTCATTTTAAGGGGCTAGTATGAATCCTTCTGTTTCTGATTTCAATCTAGAACTCCGTAAACACTGATAGGACAAATGTTTATCGACATCGGGTCCTCCTGCTCTCAATGTGTACTGCCTATATTTTCTTCCCAAGAAAGAAGGGACTAACTAAACTGAAAACCAATTTCAGTTCCGTTAGTCCCATATTTCTGGCTTTTTGTCCCCTACTGTTGATATTGCGAAGACCAGATTCTCCAAGCTTTCTCTCCTCATGTGACCCAGAATTTTCAATTGTTTTAAAGGAATCATTATTTTGATGCATTTATTACATTTTCAAGTAATGATCATTTTTTTGGGTTTTTTTTTCTTATAAAATGAACTGACACTTAAATTCAGGTAATACAAAATTTAAAGATAGAAAAACAAAACAAAACAAAACAAAACAAAACAAACCCAAAGCTGTCAACATGGTTTTCCTGAGAATATTTTACCATGAAATCTCGCTTCCAACAAGCTGACCAACAACTGGCTGGTCGAACGACTTCTTCACAACAGTCCATCACAATACGCATGTACTGTTGCAACGTGAAAACGCCTGTAAATAAAATATACACACAAAATATATAACTGATACGACTAACATAAAACAAAGTGCGAAAAAAGAAAGAAACGTAAAGAAAGCTAACACTGTATCGTCACATTTACGTTCACTCGTAGTTGTAGTAATAAAGGATTCATTTGCAAGAGGATGGTTTCGTTCCATCTCTCTTCTCATGACACTCCTACCTCCTCAACTTCATATTGGGATTCCTAATATTTTAATTTTTCTGATCGGATGAGTGATTCTCTTCGTATTTTTTTCCTTCTTTTTATTCAGCCTCTTCCTTCTTTTTTGTTACATTTTTTATAAATGTTTTTCTTCTATAATTTTTAACACTTTCTCTCTTTCTATGTATTATGCAAAAAAAAAAAAAGAAGTGTGTGTGTGTGTGTGTGTGTGTGTGTGTGTGTGTGTGAGAGAGAGAGAGAGAGAGAGAAAAGAGAGATCGCGGTTGACAGGAAATGGAAAAAAGAATCTAAGAAGTCAATATTGACATTATTCCATACAAACAGTAACCCAAATCAAACAATCGTAACTGTAATTGAGTAAAAAAAACTATAACAGAAACACTGTGTACAGTCCTAGTGTGTAACGAGCTGCCCCCACCCCACAAAAAAAACCCTACCCGCCTCCACTTCTTGCACTTTTTACCAGAGGATGCAGGTTACAGTTTTATACGCGCGATCGCGTGCAAGCATACACATACACATAAACACGCAAACACACAGACAAACTACGTATGAAATGCTGCACACACAGACACATACATTCTCTCTCTTTTTTCTTGCTGTTACTCTTTTTCGCTCTCTCTTTCTTGTTCTCTCTCTCCTCCAACACACAAATACACACACGCACACTTGCCTGTCTCTCTCGCTCTCTCTCTCTCTCACACACACACACACACACACACACACACACACACACACACACACACACACACACACACACATACATCAACACACACGCACACATCAACACACACGCACACAGACACACACACACACATAGACACGCTCCTTCCAAAACACACACACACACACACACAGACACCCACACACGTTCTCTCTCAGACTAACACATACAAACGCGCGTGCGCACGCACACGCAAACACACACACACACCACGCGCACGCACGCACGCACACACACGCACACACACACACACACACGCGCGCACACACTCTCTCTCTTTCTCTCTCTCTCTCTCTCTCTCTTTCACTTTCACCTCCCCACACGAATTTTCTGCTAAGTTTGAATTCTCAAAATTAAAACCTTAACTTAAGGCTGTAAGTGTTAAAAGAGTTAACGATTTAAGCATTTTCTTCTCACTTTTTTTTTTTTTTAATTTCAGTAAATCGTAAAAAAATCTGATATTTCGTAAGAAGTTTTTTTGGCAATTCCATTCACGGATGTGTGCAGAGGGACTAGCTCCTTGTCCCTGCCTATATATCTCGCCCGGTCTTCTCGATTTCTCATTCTCTTGTCAGTGCTCCAGCGAGCGGACGTACCGCAACTGGGGTCGCATTCCCTGTTCCCAACGTAGAACTTTTTACACAAGACACTGGTCGCGCTGCTACGACTAAGTAGCAAGAGTATAGCAGAGAGAAGAGGAGAAAAAATCGACTTGCGAGTCTCTCTCTCTCTCTCTCTCTCTCTCTCTCTCTTTCTCTGCCGTTTTTTTCTCTTTCTTTTCTATTCTATTATTTTTCTTTCTCCCCCCCCCCCCAGTTGTATCCCCCATTCCCACTCTTCGTCTACATTCAGTTTCCCTTTTCTCTTTTTTATCTCCATTCATACCTTTCTTTTCCTTTTTCTTTTTTAATCCGATACTCACTCGCTTTACTTTCACTGCGTCCTCTCAATCTTCACATACCTCTTACTTTCCTCTTTCTCTTTCAGTATCTTTCAATACTAAGCACACACTGCAACTCATTTCAATCTATTATTTTAAAATACAATTCCCACTTTTCAAACACTTCTTTCTATACTTTCACTAACAATAAATAAGAAAACTGAACTCTCTTGGACAACATTTTACCATGGCTGTAAGACACACAATACTTTACGTACGAATAGGGGAGGCTAAGGATTTACCACCCAAAGATCTGTAAGTAACGATGAGAAGCTTTCTTTTTCTTCGTTTTTTAAACTAAGTCCTTGTTAGTTCTATAGAAGAGTAAGACTCAGACCTCGCTGTGATAACCGGTTCTTATTTTCAATTCAAGTATTTAAATTTAAAAAAATTACATAATGTGTGTGATATATATATATATATATATATATATATATATATATATATATATATATATATATATATATATATATATATATATATATATATATATATGAAATAATCATATTGCTGATCTTTCTTAATAATACAAACATTTTTAATACATTTAATTGTAATTTCACTTTTCATAATTGTTTTTTGTTTGTAAATGTGATTTCGTTTTATCGTATCCATGCGCCGGTGTGTGTGGGCGTGGGCAGTCATGGAAAAGGGTCTTGTATTGAATTGACTCTTTTTATTCATTCAAACATTTTTAAAAATAATGTACATTGTACTTGTATTTGTTTATTGCAAAAGTAAACACATTGAAACTTAGTATCAACAGAACAGTTCGAACAATAAATAAACACGTACATAAACACGTTTTTGTGTTCCAGTTAAAATATATGTAAACAGGTGCATATATACATGTTTATAGTTTAGTAAACGTGTGAATATAAGCCTATTTAAAGTGTGTATATATATTCATGATATCGTATGACGTGTGAGTGAATGTTACTTTTGGGCGAATGCTTACAACACCTATGTGTAAGAAAAAGTATGCACACGGTTTAAAAATATTTACTTACCGAAAAAGATAAATTAAAATATAATAATTAATTGGAAACTGGCAGTGAGGGTGTTAGGGTGTTGGTGCCAGTATTTCCAAACATCTCACCTAATCTCAAGTAAATTATTTTGGTAAAATGCCAATCTTGGTAATAAAAAATTAAAAAATTATTGAAAATTATAAGTTGAAATATAAAGGATCTTTTTAGTGATGAAAGTTGTTTTTTTTCTTTTTCTTTTAAAAAAAATTTAAAAACAATAAGAAAGAACATGAATTTGATTTTAAAAATACTTTTTCGTCAAAAATAATGCCAATTTCATTGTTTAAATAATTGTTCCTATAAAATACAAATAGTATCTAATTTAAACTTTTACAAACATTTTGGTAGATTTGCTTTACTCTTTTTTTGTGCATGAATCACTTTTCTCAATGTAGGAAAAGCAATTATAAACACTAACCTAATCCCAGTGAAAAAAAAGAGGCCTTTGCTTTAGCCTATATTTCCATCGTCCTTGTTAAACACGTAATAGCAAGTGTCAACCAGTTTAGCAGTAAGGATGGAGCCTCCGCCGCCAACATGTTGGTCTCTAGGTTCCTTTGTAACCACTGAGCCATACCAAGCACCGACCTTAGGAGATTCGGGGCCCAATTGGGAACATTTTTGGTGGGGCACCCAGGTTCACAGTCAAAATCTGTAGAACCATAAAGATATAAATAAAGTCTATTATAGACTTTATCTCTACGGTAGAATGCAAAGCAATGAAAATATGTACTTAAAAAGTGCATTTGTGCTAATGGACCAAATAGATATTTTAGTTATTTCTTAACATTAATGGATATAATGATTCATATTATTATTTTTATTTATGACGATGTTATTTTTCTTGCTATTTTTTCTTTGTAAAAGAGTTTTAGGATTTTTTTGTACAACTCTTTCTAGTTTCAGCATCAATGCATGTAATTACCAAACTGTTCAAGCGTTCTTGCTGAAGTGACTATTTCTAGTAACTTTTTGATCCGTTTTAGGTTGGAAAGACTTCTTTCATTTCATTAGTCGGATTGTCAATTATAAAATCTGTTTATTTGTTTTGTTAATTTTGTTTATCAATCTAAATATTTTGAACACAATTTTATGTCTTCAACTACAAATATTTTGTAGATAAATTCACACCTTCAGGGCAAACGCATGTTTATTTTCAGATATATAGTTTGTAGATGATAAAATGTATTTTTGGTAATTTTATTTTAAAAAATGTATTACTGCTAATTTCACTAAAAAATTGTATTTTTTATAAAAATGTATTTCTGGTCATTTTACTATAAAGATGTATTTTTTATACTTTTTTAGTATTGTATTGATTGTCATTTTGCTATATAAATGTATTGTTTTTCATTTTACTATAAAAATGTATTAATAATTTTACTAACAATTGTTAGTAATTTTATTATAAAAATGTATTGCTGGTAATTTTATTATAAAAACGTATTGTTGGTAATTTTACAATGAAAATGTACTTTTGATTTTTGTTTTGGGGTTCACCTATAGCTAGAACCTTAACAGGTGCTACTGTCCTGGGTCAGGGTGGACCTGGGAACAACAGCAGTTAAGAGGTGGTTCCACGCTCCTCAAAACCTCCAATCTCCCGATCAGAGACCTTACTGCCGGATGTAGTCTATCGTCATACTCAGAACGTAAGAAAATCTAACGGGCAATAAATAGATAGGGAAATACGGTAGACCTTTTTGTTGTAAGCAAAAAAATGTTGTAAGTTTTATCATTGTGTTTTAATTCTCTGGTGACACAAGTGATTCTCTGCCTCCCTTTCGTCACATATATAACCATTCAAGCCGTCCATAGATTTGTTTTTTGTTAACTTTTTCTTTTTCATGTGCCATCTTGATATCTGTCAGTGCCACTTCCAGATTTGTTACATATTTTCTTATGGTGTCCTTGGTAAAAAAAAAAGAGATAATAATGCTTGCAGTTAGCGAATTGTACATTTTCGCAAATTTTATATTGCCATAATTACTGAATTGTGTCTTGTTCAATAAATGAGAAAGCGTTAGAACTGATTTCCTCTAGAAAAGGTGTCACCTTCTGAAATTTCATTAAAATTTAAGATGGTGTCCATATGAATTTGGGAAACGTAATATATATATATATATATATTTATATATGTATATATATAATATATATATATATATATATATATATATATATATATATATATATATATATATATATATATATATATATATTATATAAACACATTACTTAACTTTTAAATATCATTTTTTTTATTGTTATCCACGACTCAGAAGTTTCTTGCTAAATGTCCGTCCGTTAGGAGTTTCAGCTTTTTAAATGATATTTCCAATTTTTAATATATACATAAACGGAGTAAAAAACGTATTAAAAAAGACAGGGAAAAAACTGAAAAAATTGGAAATATCATTTAAAAAGCTGAACCTCCTGAAGGACGGACATTTAGCAAGAAACTTATATATATATATATATATATATATATATATATTTCCAAAAGCAATATAATACAATATACACACACGCATATACATATCATATACATATATATATATATGTATATATATATATTTCCAAAAGCAATATAATATAATATACACACACGCATATCATATCATATATATATATATATATATATATATATATATATATATATATATGTATATTTCCAAAAGCAATATAATACAATATACACACACACATATACATATCATATATATATATATATATATATATATATATATATATGTATTTATGTAAATGCACTGTCTTTAATTAAATTATTAAGTACATTTACCGGTCTGAATGTTCAAAAAATTTCGTAGAAAATATGCGTTCTCCAACAGGAATCGAAATTGTATTCCTATACGGAATCCCCATTTGATCTGACGTGCTATTCAGCTACAAAGAAGCGTCTGGTTAGCAAAGTCCGAATTACTGTTTATAAACACACAATGTGCGAAGATTTTTCTCGATCGATCATTTCTGCTCACGAAACGTATCTTAACGTAAACAATGACAACATATAATGAAATAAAATTCGACAATTATTTAATATATTTATTAAATAATTGGCAGACTTAATTCATTTCATCATATATATATATATATATATATATATATATATATATATATATATATATATAGCTTATTGGTGTTATCTTCAGCATCCCGACTCTATATTTTGAACGGTTATTGTAGGAGTTAAAACTGACGAAGAATGTAATCTCTTTACTAATGCTGTTTTAGTAAAGAAAAGGTTCAATAAATTAAAGTATAAATGCGTGTACAATTCTTATATACAGGGTAATCCGAAAGTTTTGTCACACCTTACCAATGACGAATGATGTCTTAAACGATTTCAAATCAAGATCCTTTTTCATGTGTGTTAACATTGTGGTGTTGGGAATTCCTATCTGGGAAGACCGTTTTCATAGTGACTTCTTGGGTTATCGTAGCACAGATGCCTCCACCTCTGCACATGTGTCCTTTCGCGTTGAGGGTCATCCTGTCCTCAGTTTGTCCTTAATTGATCCTGTGAGAAACAGTTTATGTTCCCATCGCAGTATTGTTCTCTTTGGGAGAGCTGGGTTGCCGAATCTTGCAGTGAAGTCATGTCGCACATTTTCCATACTCTTGCCAGAATGCACAGATATCATGTGTCCCTACTCTTGCAAGCAGTCTCTCTTCCAAACTGTAGGAGCTTGTGTCAGCCATCTGAAATTCTTTTCTTTTTATATGCCGTGTCTTTTCAGGACGTAGGCGATCATGGCTCTCCACTTTCCCCTATCCCTTGTAGCTCTCAATAAGTCCCTTCCCTCTGTTACCTCCCCCAGACAACGTTCTGTCATCCACTTGCTTAAGCCCTTTCCTTTGTCTCTCTTTCCCTCTATTCGATCCGTGAGTATCAGATTCTCCAGGCCTTCCTTTTTCATTACGTGTCCCAGAAATTTCAGCTGCCTCTTCCTGATGTCAAGTATAAGCCCCCTCCTTGTTTGCATCCTCTCCAAGACCTCGTCGTTGCTCACACGCTCGGTCCATGATATCCTCAGCATCCTTCTGTAGAACCACCTCTCTGTCGCCTCGAGTATCTTCTTCATCTTCGAGGAAATCATCCAACATTCGCTGCCGTAAAGGAGGACAGATGTCACATAACAGCTCAGTACTCTTTTCTTTGTTACCAAAGAAATCCTCCTCTCGTAATACTCTGCCCAGTTTGGGGATGCGTTCTTGACCATCCCAATATGTCTACGGATCTCAGTGTCCCACCTGCCGTCCTCGGAACACTTCCCAGATATTTAATCTTCCGAAATGTTGGGGTGACAAAACTTTCAGACCATCCTGTACTTTAACGTATAAATGCGTGTACAGTTCTTATATACATTACCTCAAATAAATTGTACTTTTAATTCTATGAATATTTTTGTTGTTGAGTGTTCAGATTTTGTGAAAGGAAAGTTATTCCAATAACCCTTTCTTTTGAATTTAAATAACTTAATAAATTACCAATAAGAAGAGTTTTGTAAGAAGTGTAATCTGAATGTAAGAGAGGCTTTTGTTGTAGGGTTACTATTTCAAGATTATTTAGTGATGTGTACATGAAGCATTTAAGTTAGGCTGAGAGTGGTGTGCTGTTAAAATTAGCGGCGTGTTTGATATTTTTATCCCGGCAAGAAGAGGATTAAGATTGGTACAATCAGGTTTCGCTGGGTCGCTGACTTCGACCTTTGGTTCTGGTTAACGACTGATAAATGGAAGATCAATCGTAATAATGTCACTTATGTTATCTACGAAAACTCAAATTTCTCGAACCAAAGCCTTTTGGCTTTTTAAACATTTCCAATTGGCTGAAAAAGATTTTTTTTTTATTTTGTTAGATTTGGATTTGATTTTTGTGGAGCCAGTAACAGTCTCCATAAACGGAACGAAGCTACTACCAATGAAACGCGTTGGTTTACATGTCATTTTGTTTAGTGATTGATTACCTACACAAAAACTGCATTGATTTCGTTGAAAAAATAATTCATTAAAAAAGTTGCTTGTGGGGTCGCTCCAAGATTAAGCGGCCTTGAGTTTGTTTAGTTTCATCGCCATATCATTTTGTGTAGGTTATACATTGTGTATCACTGGATTGATATGCCCTATGGGAAACTGAAACGTGCTAATACTCTTGGGAAAGGTATGAACCCTCTACTTCTCCACTCAGCTATGGGTAAATAGCAAGACAGATTTGGTTCTATAGCTTTGGATGACAACTGGCCTACTGCAGAAAGAAATGACAACCTACTGCGGAAAAAATCTGCCTCGTCAGTCATGTATCTAAAGATACATGATCGCCTAAGCGTGTATCACGCGTTGCACATAACTGACTGACTGATGTGCAAATGTATGAAGTAGCAGTCCCACATGATATTATTAAAATAAGAATTCTAAACGCTTATAGACATGTAAAAACTTTTATACGTGTATTTACAAGTTCTTCTGGGCAGTTAAGGTAAAAAGTTAAAATGTAAACAATATAAACAAGCACAATTGACTTTTTAAGAATTTATAATTTACAAATTATAATCTTTGCTTTTGGGCATCTCGAGGCGGTGTAATGGTTAGCAAGCTTGTCTCGCCAGAACAATTACGACTGAGTGGTGATTTCGATCCTCACTGGGTGCCTCATACTTTCGACCTTGTGCCGCATTTAAGCTATGCTTAGAAAATCATTATGATCTTTATTTTTACCTGTAAAATATTCAATGTGACGTGCGTTGCGATTAGTTGTGTTTATCTGAGAAAACTTTAGATAACTCTAGCTCTCCCCGGCATAGATGTGGTACCCAAGTAGGAGCTATCAGTCCAATCGGCTTTTAATGTCATCGCTGCTAGATTTTACAAGTATTAATACAATTTTGTCTCTCTTGTTGGAGAGTTTTAAGAAATTTCTACTCTCTATCAACAAAATAGAGGGTAATATTGAGACGATAACTGCTATCCGTTGCTTTGCCGCTGATCTTGTTATAATTCAGGAAATTTAGTGGATCTAGAATGACTGACAATCGCCACCGGAATCTTCTCGAAATGAATATATCTTTTAATAAAGAAAGAGTATCATTAGCCTTTCGTGATTTATCCTAATCGTGTAAGTATATTTTCGAGAAATAGCAGTTATTTACACTTTGTGTGGGCATCACCGACCATAAGGAAGTACAAAGTACTTGCTTTCTTCATTAAAAAGAAACCTTTCCAGAATTCTAATGGCTCGTGACTTTTAGATATATGCTCCTAACCAATGAACTATACTCAATAGTGCTGACATTTTTATCTCTTGGAAAGGCATATCTATAAAATTTGTACACTTCGAGGCACGTCATTCATTTTTCCGAAACCCACTTAACCCCCTTTGAGCCCTGATCACCGCTTTTCCAGTGGTAAAGAAAAATGACTTAATGCCCAGCCACCGGTTGAACAATGGTAGAGGAAAATGACTTAATGCCCAGTCACCGGTTGAACGATGGGTAAACACTTGTAACTATTTTTATATCTACCGTGAAACATTACACATCAATTATTTGCGAATTTTGACCCAGGAGCTCAGGCAGAAGGGTTAAAGTTGTTCAGGAACTCAGGGCTCAAAGGATTAAGTAGTAAGTAATAGACAGCTTTATGCCTTCCACCTTCTGTACAAACACTCCTGAGAATCCATATCTTTTTTCCTTCCTTCCTTCCTTCCTTCCTTCCTTCCTTCCTTCAGTTATGGACATTCGAGGGAAAGATGGCGAAGTGGTTTCCCGTTGCCTTTTCCACAGTATTTAATCTGGTAGGCTCTCTAGTCCTGGGTGGCAATCAGTCTAAAAGAAGAAAAAAGAACTAAATCCATACTGTGGAGAAGGCAACGGGAAACCACTTCACTACCTTGCCCTAGAATGCATGCCAATTGACTGATAATAAAAAAAGAAATGTGGAGAGTCATGATCACCTGCGTACATTTAGATTGTATTTATTATCATTTCTTGTTTACAAAGTAAAATTGATGACCTTATTGCTGCATACTGACGAATATTACTTATAATTGTAATTATTATTGTAAATAAACGCATTAAGTGAAGAATACTGGAAGATTAAATAAATATGGAATATTTGATAAGCAGTTTTGAATGGCAACTTAGTAGTTAAATTGAATGGCAACTTAGTAGTTAAATTCCTATTTTTCTTATTACGATGCAGAAGTTTAATCTCAACTGCTAATACCTTGAAATTCAAAACGTTACATCAGACCTAAAATGAAACACCTATCGTTAATACCAATAATACAAACATGGAGTATTTTCACACACGCGCTTGCGCGCGCAAGTTTAAAGTCGTTCTGTTCGTTTAAATCGCCCAATTAAAACCATAAGATCGAGAGCAATAAGGGTCATATATATTTTCACTTTGGGATTCAAAGTAAATCCTATTTTCCATCGCTCCCCGAGAGGATCTCAAACTATTCTGATAATTAGTCGTTGCTCCTGACTATTTCTCAGCGGGTAGTAAGCCATTTTCCACGTCCTCACCCAACTTCTAGATTTTCCCATGCCATATGAGAATTTAATGACTGGTGCGAAAACTTCTGCCTGTTTTTAGGTTGATAAATACACGAGCTTTTTTATCATTATTCTCTAAATAGTAATCAGGGGCACATTATTATTCAAAATCCATGTCATCATCATTGATGTCGCCAGCAACGTCGTTGTCAGCAGCATCAAAACGATTGGCAATAGCCACAATAGCCGAAACAAAAATGAGCAACATTATCCATAAAAATCATCATCATCATCATCATCATCATCATCATCATCATCATCATCATCATCATCATCATCATCATCCAGCGCTATATATTTGTCAGTAACAACCCGGAAAGAGAAATTGTTTCAGGTTTGCGGCCACATCAGGTTGAAACACCGGTTCCCGTACGATCACCAAAGTTAACCAACGTCGAACCTGGTCAGTACTTAGACGGGTGACCACTTGGAAATACCAGGTGCTGTAAGCTTGGATGTGCGGGTGGTGTAATGAATAATGTCTCGAAATTGTTAAACGGGTTCCTGTTGGGTTCATTATATTCTCTTACGCGCAAATACATTTGAGAAACGTCTGAATTCACCCCGTCTCCTTCCAGCTATGGGTTAATTAGTAAGACTTGTATCGCTAAACCATTATTATCTCAAAAAAAAAAATCTTACAGTCTAAAAAAAAAGTAATTTCTGCCTTTAAATAATCTGCAAATTATTTACACGGTTTAGAATTAAGAGTTTTCCTTCTCCTCGACTTGCTGACATCCAAGGTTAGACAGCCCAGTCTTAACCTACCATTTAACTCATAGCTTTGAAGAGAAGAGACCGATTCGTACATTTTTCCTTTCGAACCTGAAAGCCATTTTCATTCACTGCTAATAGTCATACTAATAATTATCACCTATTGTCTGCAGTAACATTAAATGATTCGCTGGTTGTATTTTTTTTTTTTGGACATATGTAAGAATGTTCAAATAATCGGTGAAGAACTTAATCCATCTAATCTCTCGTTGTAGGTATACATTTACACAGATGCACACGCACATACACGCACGTGCGTGCACGCACACACACACACACACATACACACACACATATATGCATACTAAATATATTACGCTTACTATTACTCCGCATTTAGGTGAATTATCGTATTTGACGGCATATAAGGCGCACTTTTTACTAAAAATATATTTTGAAATAGCCTTCGTCTTATATGCCATATACAGGTTTAAAATACGCGTCAGTCGGCCGGAATTAGATGACGCATTATTTAACAACGATGGTAGTAGTATTGAAAACGAAGACGACGAATTTTATGGATTTGAAGATTAATAAAATTTTAATGGTAACTGCACTGTTTTGCTCAATTGTAATAATTGCTTGATTTTTATTTTGTTTTCTTACCTTTGGATATAATAAAGTATTCATAGGCTCGTGTTCTTTTTTCCTATCATTTTTCGTTTAATTGTAATTATGGTTTGTTTAAGCAAAATAATACCTCATAAATATTGCCTAGACTGTATCATTTACTAATAATTTTACTAATTACTAATTTTTTCTTTATTTACCCTGCTGAAATTGGGGTGCATCTTATATGCTGTCAAATACGGTAGTACAATAAAGTAGCATGCATAATTCATTTCATGGTTAAATAATAAACAGGACATTTAAACAGTTAGTTACCCTTTGAGGATTTTTTCATAATGCCTATATTAATGTAATAATATTTTATCATAAAAGTTGTTATTTACTATTAAAAAAAAAGAAAGAAAAAGAAGCTTTTTTCTAATTATTATTAACAATGTTTTTCCATCTTTTCATTTTGTCGCGGTTTTTCTTCAATCAAAACAAAATAAAATGTAATATTTCTTCATATTTTATAGATGTTCAATTATGAAATGTTGTTTAGATGAGCGGCACAAGCTATAAGCACGTCACTGGCTGTAACCCATTCAAGTTTTTGAGGCACCATATGTACTGTAGCTGTCGTGGGTGTGTTTCGTGCAAGATAGCTTCATGAAGATCAGCCCTCTTCAGGCTGGCTTTTTAATTCAGACTGGTTTCTCTGCCAAGGCTAAAGAGCCTAGTCTGCCCTATTATTTATGGAGACTTGATTTCAGAGTTTTCCTTCTCCTAGACTGACTGCCATCTAAGGCCCTGGTTTTTAGCATATAGCTTGACGAAGATTGATTCCTGTTTTTTTCAAAATTCTAAGTGAGTGAATAAACACTTTCAGAATTTGAAATCGGCACTCCGAGTCCATGTTCTGCGCCGATAATCGAGATGCTAACCACACATCCTATAATAATAATCCTAATTAATAATAAGAATAAATTAAAATAAACATTTTTGGAACATAAATACTGAATGGAATGCCTTATGGGGTTGATTTTCGACATGTTTAAAATGTTTTCTCTTTATTTCTTTTTTTCGATAGCCATACCAAAAACGTGAGCAATCTAAAAAAGTGTTTCAGTTCGTCTGTGAAATAGATATACGCAGCTTTTTTATATGTATATTACCCATATGTATATATATATATATATATGATTGTGTGTGTGTGTGTGTGTGTGTGTGTGTGTAATATCAATTGATAGGTAGTAGGGATAATTCCAAGAAGGACATTAATTTTTATATTGAAATTTTTCTTTTTCTCTCTTCCTCTTTAACATTAATTTTTTTTTTTCCCCATTTTATTTTTATTTTTTCCTCTCCCTTTTCCTTTTGTCTAGATAAATTGACTCTTCGGTCTGAAGAGACGAATATTTGTATATTCATGAAATAAATTATAACCGAATGGATTTTTAAGGATCGTCTGTACACATTATATATATATATATATATATATATATATATATATATATATATATATATATATATATATATATATATGTGGGGGGTCGTTTTTCAGTAAATACATCAAATTTATCACCTAAAATTATTATTTTGTGTGTACAGTTGTCTAGGATAATGTTTGGTTTTATTAAAACTTGAGAATGTCAGACGATTTGAAAATTAAATACGGAAAGCAAAAAACACAAAAAAGAAATCATAACCAACCAAGACATGTTTTCACAAAATACCGGTGTGAAAGCAGGCACACTCGTACACGCACACACACCCACACACAAGTACATGTATATTTGTGTCTGCATGTGTGTAAAAATCATATGTGGATCACCTGATCTTTAAAAGTCGTACCATGAGTGCTGTTGATTTCGAGAGAGAGAGAGAGAGAGAGAGAGAGAGAGAGAGAGAGAGAGAGAGAGAGAGAGAGAGAGGAGAAGAAACGGCACCCTTAGTCCGTGTTTTTAGAATTCATTTTCCCTTCTCATTGCTTCTTTTACTTTTTGCCTGACAATCATCAACCCACGCAGTCCTCTTAAGCCTTTACCCGTAATTTAAATCCCCAAATAAGGTACATACCCGTTTACATTTTCTGCTAGCAGCAGCTTTAACCTTTAGTTGTATCGATTTATTTTTTGGTTGATCATATTTCCAATAATTTCGGAAAGAAAAAGACTTGAAATCTATTTGTTCTTCTAGTTTGCCTTATCTTAAAAATTAAAGTCTATCCGCTTTTGTTTTTCATAATAAAGATGAAAACTTCAGGAAGTTTTTATTTTTATTTTTGAATCTCATCTTGACAATTATTCTTGGAAAATTTTCAATTTAAAACTAAAATTATAAAAATAACAAGCAGAGGAAAAGAAATAACCGTTTTCCTTCTTTTAACCACAAATTTGAATAGTTTTGGATGTAAGACGTTATTTCAAAGACAACTTTTTTTATTGGCATCTCGGCTTCAGCCACTTTCTCACAGATGTGATGTGGCTTCCCTCTATTTTTCTACAATTTTTTTTTTTAAGCGTATCACCCCAAGCAAGGCTGGAGGCCACTATCACGCAAGGGGTTATCCATGGCAAATGATCTGACAAGCTTTGTTCTCTGGTGCCCTGACTACATGAACTTAACCGTACTACTAGATTGGCATATAGTCTTATCCTTTTACTGTTGGAATAACTATATGCAGTCGCCACTCCTACTCTAACAGTTTCTTGCACTTCCCAACAGTGGAACTCCCTTCCTCTTACTTTCTTCCCTGATAACGACAATCTTCAAAAATTTAAATGCAGTGTCAACCGCCATTTTCTGTTGACTTGAACACTGTTCATTTTTTATCTTTTCCTCAATCCCCACTAAAACCCAGTCTTTTTCTCTCACTTTCACTCTCTGTGACCCTCTGCGTGCTACTAGCACTGCTTCTTTGCTTGGGGCGAAATGCTTAAAATAAAATAAATGAAAACTGCAGTACAATTTTAAAACCTCTTATTGTCGAATTGGTGCATTAATATGAACGCTCTCTTGCAAGAGGAATTTCTCTCTTGTTTTTATAACTAATTCATGAATTTTATTTTAAGTCAAATATCTTTCGCTATTTTTAGTTTGTTTTAATTATCTATTGTGGGTTAAGAAGACTGTCAATTCACAATCACGATCCGAAGAAGTAACTGCGCATAGCATCCTTCATTAACTTGCAGCCTTCCACATTTACTTCCGGATATATTTGCTGTGAACTCTTATTAAATCTACAGGTAACTATTTGCCGTTTTAGTATGAATCTTCTGATTACCGCAAATTTCCAGAATATGGCCTATAACAATCTTTATAAGTTTTTCCTTTAACTCTGTCAACTTGAATGCTACCAACTCAAGATCAGAGATGCGTCTTTAACACACTTCAGTGTATAAATTCTTCACCTAATGTAAAAACTAGTAGAAGAATCTTGTAGTTGTCTTTAAGGCGCTTCCTTCTGTGACACTTGTAAGACGAGTTATGCTTTGCAGCGGGCAACAAAGCAATATTACGAACAGTATTTCTTTATTTATTGGACTTAGTCTGAAAATGACGCTTACTGGTCGGGTTGGGTTATGGTTGGAAGGTTGGATGGGTACTTGGGAACTCGATTTAAAATTAGACACAAAATTACTGCTTTCACACATTTAGTCATAATAAGGGAAAAGCAAAATATAAAAAGAATGGTCGGCTTGATTGCAAAATAAATTATAATTAAAAAAAAAAGAGAGAGAAAAGATTATTTCAATCAATCATTTCTTTATCTTACGGACTGGTATTCTTATTTGTAGCCTGTCGCTTGTAATACACAAGAAAAGCTGTCTGTTGTTAAGTAATCAGGTAAATGTGAATACACAGGTGCTCTTATCGATTGATTGATCTGTTCGGTTTTCCATTTGTTCCAATTGTTTTTCCATGTCTTTGCCATTTATATATAAAAACAGCTCTTACACAGAATTGCTGCTATTTATCAAAATATACATTGTCCACATCTATCTATCTATCTATCTATCTATCTATCTATCTATCTATCTATCTATCTATCTGAAAAATATAATATACAAATCTGTATATCAAACGTAATAGTGCGTAATCGAATGAAAAATGTACAAATTCCTAATTATCACGTTTCGTCCTCAGAAGGAAGTAATGTTTTCGATTTAAAATTGTAACAGGCGCTTTGTTCCCCCCCCCCATATATATATATATATATATATATATATATGGCAAAGAGGAAAAATTCTGTGTGACACGTTTCATTAACTAGAAGGATCTCGTCGGACTTCATGAATCCCATGAAATATATATATATATATATATATATATATATATATATATATATATATATATATATATATATATATATATATGTGTGTGTGTGTGTGTGTGTATTTGTGTGTGGGCGGTTTTCAGTAAATACGTCAAATTTAAAACCGAAAATTATTATTTTAATCCTAATAACCACGCTGAAAACAAATTGTCAACAGGTTTATTACTAAGGAAAGAATAAAACTAAAAAGAATAACAAATACACAAAAATATATTGATTAACAAAAAATAAATACGTATACGAGACACTACAACAATGACATTCACAATGAATATAAATAAAGCATCCACGAGGCAATGGAATAAATATGTACACAAAGCAATATTAAAGGCATGCACGGGGTTATGTAGTACACCATATCACATCTTTTTATGCAATATTTTCACAATATAATTGGTATTAATCAATTAGTGCTGGTACAATTTTTCAGATATGAGCAATATTAAAATCGGACATTATTACTAAATTCATACAGAAGGCGACATGATAAAAGTAAACACAATGTAATGTAATAAATACATATAAGGCATACATTTAGAAGACTTGCTAGAAAAGAGCTTAGGCTACTGAAGTTGGGGTCATAAAGGTCCATAGAATTGGACTACGTGTCTTTTCCTTGAAATACTTCCGAATAGAACGTCCTGTAACCTTTAGGAAAGAAATAAAAAAAGTTGAGAGAAAGAAGGAAGTAGGTATCAGTGACCGGTCAAAGTTCATTTAACTGGTAGCAGGTTTGCTATTACATATTTCTGAGGGGAGAATAAAGTTAATGACTCCACTCACACCCATTTTATATATATATATATATATATATATATATATATATATATATATATATTGGCAGCATGTTTTCATTAAGACATGTCTCATTAAATAATTTAGACAAGTTTTGTCTACTTATTTTTAATATGAACCGCTCATATTTAGACAAACGTTTTAGTATCCTTATTAAAGGAAGTAAGAAAGTTAGCATATTGATGCATATTCATTTGTTCTGAGTACTTTCGACATTAGCAAAATATCATCGTCAGGGTCTTGTTTTTATCAGTGTTATGTTTTATCTAAGATAAATTTGTTGTGTTTATCTGGAAGTCAAATTTTTATTTGTGAAGTGAAAAACACTAAACTTATGAACTGTACGATTTATAAGTTTTATGATGTAAGCATACTCGTGAAGTGACGTCAAGTGAGGTAAGTAAGTTATTACGATGTCTATCTATTTTTGCAAAGAAAGCTATTAAAGGTTTTAGTTAAAACCTTATTTTTGGGGAATTGTATTGGGAGTTGTTGCGCATGTCGTTCCTTACCGGGTGAGGAGTTAATTCCCATAGACATAACCCCCTTCACACCGTTATTCACATTAATGTTGCACGATTTCCTCAAAGATGAAGAAGAGACTCGAGGCGACAGAGATGTGGTTCTACATAGGATACTAAGGATATGGGCAACGATGAGATCTTAGAGAGGTTGCAAAGAAGGAGGAGGCTTATACTTAACATCAGGAAGAGGCAGCTAAAGTTTCTGGGACACATAATAAGAAAAGTGGGCCTGGAGAATCTGATACTCACGGGTCGAATAGAGGGAAAGAGAGACAAGGGAAAACAACGCGTGACATACCTGGCTGACTTAAGCAAATGGATGACAGAACGTGTTCTGGGGGAGGAAGCTGAGGGAAGGAACTTGTTAAGAGCTGCAAGGGATAGAGAGAGGTAGAGAGCCATGATCACCTACGTCCTGAAAGGACATGGCACATTTTTTAAATTTATTAAATATATTACTGAGGATTGAGTCGTTCAGCGAGTGGTCAGTAAGTTAATGCCTTCTTAATCTGTTAGCGAAGTGAATTCGCCATTAATTACATTAACTTTATTGATTTATTCTTTGAATTACTATTTTACAATATATATATATATATGTGTGTGTGTGTGTGTGTGTGTATGTGTGTGTGTGTGTTTGTGTGTGTGTGTGTGTGTGTATATATATACTCGACTCTCTCGTCGAATTCCACGTATGAGGGTCAAGCAGCTCAGTTCCTAGGAACCGACAGCCCAGACACCAGCACATGAGATTTGATTATAGTGGTGAAGGCTTTGTGCAAAACCATCCACACTTTTTGAAGGGCCGAATACAGAGACCTGATGCACTACGTGTCACAAGGTTCCAAAACGACCCTTCACAGGTTTTGAACTTAGAGTTGTCCTTCTCCTAGACCAGTTGCCATCCAAGCCTATATAACCCATTCTGTCCTGCTATTTACCCACAGTTGGAGGGAGAAGAAGAGGATTCATGTCTTTCACAAGGGTATTAGCACGTAAGTGAATGTAATATATATATGTATATATATATATATATATATATATATATATATATATATATATATATATATATATATACATATACATATATATATATAAGAATGTATAAACATAAAAATGTCTTAAAATATATAATTATATATAATTATTTAAAAAAAATATGATTCCATCGCGACACAGAAATTACTGTTTCAAAACGACTCAGATCCTAAAGTTTAATTTCAATATTAAACTTAAAGTACAGTATTAATAAACTTAAAATTTAAAGTACAGTTTCATTCTCAAGCGATCGTTTGAGAATAAACTGTACTCTAAATTTTATGTTTAATATTGAAATTAAACTTTAGGACTTGAGTTAAGTTTCGAAACAGTAATTTCTGTGTCGCGATGAAATCATATTTACAAAAAAATAATTGTAATTTAAGCTCTACTTCTATATCAAGCACTGTTTTTTTTAAAATAATAACATAAATAACTAAAGAACTTTGGATCATTAACACACACACACACACACACACACACACACACACACACACATTCTGTTGTATGGATGAGTTTGCAACCCTATGTTAGTTCTATCATTGATATTGAGTACTTTCCAATAAGTACTGCGCAAATATAATATCTAAAGAAATTATATATATATATATATATATATATATATATATATATATATATATATATGTGTGTGTGTATATCACACCCAAACAGGGACAAAATTCCATATAAATATATGTCCGCAAATCCTTTGTTTTTGAGTTATTAAATTTAAAGAAAGTTTATGATGGATCTCGCTGTGTTGCCATTTGGACTAGGTTACATTTTGTCATTCGTGTACATTTGTGGCTAGTCTCTCTTCAGTGTATAACGTGTTTAGTAGTAAGTTAACTATGAAGTGTTCCGTTTAACAATGGCAGGATATTCATATCGTGCGCAGGCAGACATGAGCTTTACATACGTTCGCGCGAATGGTAATGGGCACGAAGCTGCACGGCTGAATCAGATTGCGTTTCCAGATCGAAGACAGCCGATTCACCCGACATTTGCAACTGTTTATCATCGCGTTTCTGTGACCGGATCCGTGGCACCACAAACTATAAATCGAGGAAGACCGATTGTACATTTAACAGCGTCTATCGTAAACTTTAAACTTAGTATCTCAAAAATGAAGGATTTGCGGACATATGATTATTTGGAGCTTTGTCCTTGTTTTGGTGTGATGAATCCGCCCTAAAGATTATAAAAGTATTTTTGATATACTCTGTATATTAATTTATTGCTTATTAATTATTGACATATATATATATATATATATATATATATATGTGTGTGTGTGTGTGTGTGTGTGTGTGTGTGTGTGATGTATGTATTTGAAAGTGCATGTGTTTTAACAAAACTGCATGCGTCTGAATATGCATGTGTTTTAAGAAACTGTATGCATGTGTTTGAAAGCGTGCTTTTCCTGCTTTTGTCTAAGATGCGGATAGGAATATGCAAATTTCCATTCTGCAAGAATTTCTACCTACATATATGTTTCTGCGTTATCTGTTTCTCTGCTTGAGAAAAAAAGAATGCGTCTCTACGTTTTACGCCATCTTGTTATCGTTGTTAGTTTATTTGTTTCTGTTTAATATAGGAAAATTGCTTATATTGGTTCACGTGTGATTAGTTCCATGTTAGATAGTTATTGACTGTTCTTAGTGGAAGCCATTATTTATGATTTTTTTTCAGAACTGAGTAGATTTGCTACGAAAATATTTTCCGAATTTGCCAAAGTTTTGTCTTACTGCAGATGTTTTCACTAAAAGAATACCTTGGCTTGCAAACATGGAATCAGTATAGAGATGTATAAACAAATCTGTATGCAGAATAGTACAAATGGTATCACATTTTATAAGGGCTTTAAAATTGGGTATGGCGTATGAAGAACATGAACCCAAAGTTTTACCAACAAAATAATTATCTAAAAAACACGATTAACACCCTGAGTGCAGATGAGTGGATCAGAAAATCAGAGAATTGTCGTGCTTATGTATCTCTTCCACGCATTTTAATATTCAGTTGTACATGTGTTTGCAGATGTTAATTTTGTCAGCAATCCTTCATTTATGCATGTTTCATTAAAAAAAATAAATGCTTTCTTTTTTGGACACAGAGTGTGTAGAAAATGTCTTATGTTCCCTTAAAATGTTCCCTTAAGTTCCCAGACTTCATGAATTTAAGCATTCAACTAGTCTGGCATTTCGTTCTCACCCTTTCACTGTCGAAACTGTTAAATGTAGCCGTTTCTTCTACTCCAATAGCTTCATGTCTCGCGCCTCTCACCTGTGGAACTCTCTCCCCATTTCTTGTTTCTCTGATAGCAATAATCTCCAACTATTTAAGTGTAATGTCAATCGACGTCTCCAGATGCCTTGTTCTATGCCCTATCCTTCTCTTCATCCTTTCCTTTATCACTCCTCTTTGCTCTCGCTCCAACTCCCTGTAACCCCTTGCGTGCTAGTGGCTTCCCGCCTTGCTTGGGGTGAAACGCTTAAAAAAATGTATATTACATTGGCGGTATTAATTAATTAATTTAGTAAACTCTGATATTTCTCGTCAGGCCTCAAACTGTGTGCACATATATAATAACAAATATCATTAAATGTTTGGTTGTTTAACGGTATATCAACCTCTATAGATTATTTAATACTGAAATGTAATGTAAATATTTTGTATGAAATTTTATTTTATTTTTTGTTGTGGGGAGATAATGATGTTTTTTAATGATACAAGTCTTACTAATTAACCCATAGCTGGGGAAGAAGTGGTGGATTCATACCTTTACAGGGGTATTTACGCATAAGTGAATATAACGAACCCAACTGGAATTAGAACTCTGTTCTCCGATTAATAATTCCGTTCTATTATTCTTACACCACCTGTACACCCATTTGGATATTTGCTAACAATAGAAAACTATTATTGTTTCTTATCGGAAGCGGCAATATCAAAGACTGATGCGTACTGTTGCTTGGACGAAATATGATGCGTCATTGTGTTAAGTTGCATAATGTGTCAAGGGAACCTAAAGTTAATATCTAGTTTAGAGGTACATTTAGATTAACCCGGAGTCCCTAAGAAAATTCGGTAGAAACTTTCCACAATCTCAAAATAAATTAATTGAACATTTATTTATTTCATTAACAAAACATAAGAATGGAAATATTTATTATGATAATACGTCCTCTCAAAGTGATAATATCTAACACTTTCGCCCCAGCCCCTCAACCTCCGACGTCTTACTCTCTGGATTGAGGTGTCTACTCGGTCTTAACCGAACTTAAGGGAGTAGCCGTAGGTCTCCTGAGCATCCGTAGATCATTTGTGCGGTCCACTGGTTTAATCCTGCTTCCTGTCCTCGTTGTGTTTGGTTTGATCCAGAAAGCAGAAGTGATGTTCATCCATTCACGGTCGACTAAAATTTAGAATGCACCAAAAAAATATATATCCGCAGAAAGCCGGACAAACAACTATTCAATGGTTGAATTGTTAATGTCTTTTATATAGCAGAAAAGAATAGTATAGAAAAGAAACGGGTTACAAGAGAGAGAGAGAGAGAGAGAGAGAGAGAGAGAGAGAGAGAGAGAGAGAGAGAGAGAGAGAGAGAGAGAGAGAGAGAGAGAGAGGGGGGGAGAGATAGAGGGAGAGAGAGAGAGAGAGAGTTGTGATTAGCTTGTTGTGAAATCGTCTCCGAACGATATATGACTTTTGCGATGGAGAGATAAAGATTTCTGTGCGCGGTTTAAAGTTTATAGTTGCGTTCCTCCTCGGCGATAGTAACAGTAGTAATCTTCGAGGTAGCAGAAGCATCCGTACTTATAATAACAGTACATGCTAGCGGGGGTTTTGTTCCAAATCCTGACGTCACTTCCAGTCTCCGATATCTCTCCACCCAGCTCGACTGCACTCGACGACAGACGAGCCCCCAAACGACCTTTTGATTATTGTAGCTTGTTCGACGTTTCCGTTTCCAGTGGTAGTAATAATAGTAGCAGTAACAGTCTAAGATTGTTGGAGGAGTAATTCGCTTCTTCGTACTTATATCAACAAAATATGTTAGCGGGCGTTTGGTTCCAATCTCTGACGTCACTTCCAGTCTCCGACCACTCTCTATCCAGACGGTAGACGAGCCAACCACTCTGTCAACAGATTTCTGTGCGTGTTTATATAGATAAACCTGGCTGATCATAAATCGACCCTTGGCCTGCAATGGATTATCACAAGTGCTACCTTCAACCCCAAATCATGTGAATTTCAAAGTTCCTCATAGCCTCAGTAAGCTCTATTTCAAATTTTAACTGATAAAAATTATCTCGATCATCTTCCATTGTCTTTCTAATGACCCAATTCCAAATGGGCTAGATCAGATTCCCATCAGTAAACAAAATTGTTCTGATCTAATTACGCTGTTCAAATCTACTCCAATTTCAATAAAAAAATATATGTGTGTGTGTTTCTGTGTGGTTCCCAAACTCTCTCTATTACATTTCCTCCCTTACCCATCTGTCATTTACTAGTAAATGACACACGAACTTTCCTATCAACAAAATATGAGAAAACCCAGTCCAACATGCTTCTGACTAGGCTCTACTTAAACATACGTCTCTTCCAGCATGCAAAGGTAGAGTCCTCAATTCTTCTTAGGGCTCATTATGCTCACTTACATTTTCATTGTCCTCACGATACATATGTACATGCAGTTAAAGTTCACTTCTTTTCTAAAAACCTGTAGGTGAGAAATCAACCAAGTGATACTCCCTGTATTCTTAGCCAATTCCAGCCTAGTAACATTGAGTATGGATACGCTCTCTCTAACCGATTGAGCCATTGCTTGTTGTCTCTGTTCTACTGTCTTTAATTTCCTCTTAATTACTCTCACTTCGCATTCGGAGACTGTGCCAAACAACACGCTTAATGCCTTTCCCATTATAGGTAATACTGCTCTCTTTTGCCTAGTCCGTAACAACTTTATTCCTTTCAAATAGTAACTCATATCCTTCCATTGTCTCTCAAATATTAGGGATTCTTGAGCTAAGGGGTATAATATACGGTGGTATTCCGGAGTCTGTAAATAGTCTCCGGCTGTATCTAGTTTGTCCACTTCGGTTTTCAACTGACCCAGTAACATATCATACGGCTGCAGGTCTATCACCAAAGTTATCAACCACTTTGATCTAGTTATAATCACTTCGCTAGTCTTTTTAAATACAGTATTCTCACTGTGTTCCTAGGTATTAGCTACCACAACTAGCATCGTCAGTACCACGAGCCTCCTCTCGTCCATGTCTGCAATAATTCGTCTTACTCAATCATTCTCTTATTGTTTTTAGCGGGTGGTTACATCTTAGAGCGATACCTCAAGCACCGACCCACACCACCACCAGCGCCGTGCATGCATGGGGCCCGTCCACACAGTACACCAGCACTGATGATAAATGTACAGTTAGTCCCAGACCGTCACTCGTTCACCACGGCCACTGTACTGGTCTCACTTAATCCCTGGGCTCGGGCTGCACCGCTTCCCTCAATCGCTGTTTTAGTGGTAATTCCTCATTAACACTAGGTGCTTTTCCATCCCGCAATTTGCTCTGCAATTGAGCTAACGGAATTTCATCCTCTTCCTCCTATTCACTCAGTTCTTCTTCTTCCCTAAGGTTAAGCTCAATCCCTGCTTCCTCAGAATTCCCCGCTGGGGTCCGACTTACCTCCCTCAGCCTTCGAAGGGTAGATGGGCTAATTTCAATCTCCTCACTCCCTTCACTTTCACTCTCAGTCTCTAAACCTTCAGGTTCTACCAACGTAGTTTTCCTCAGCCTTTTCTGTTGTTTTTGTTTCGGCTCCTTTCCATTCTCCAATTTCAGCTAGCTTTATATCATTCGCATGCACTCTCTTTACATGTCCGGTCAATTGGTCCCAGATAACAAAGGAAACCGGACAAGTCTGCTCTACGATCCTATAGTATAGACTCCATCTCTGGTCCAATTTACCTTCTCTTAGGTGTATTTTATAATACACTGGATCACCTATCTGGAAGCAAACTTCTCTATTTTTATTTACTCTATCGTTTCGCCTTTTCTGTGCTCTTTGAATCCTCCTCCTCACCTACGTAAAGATTTTATGCTGTTGTTCTAAAACCATTTGGTGATGATCCTCTCCAAAATACTTCCTCCTAGGTCGTAACAGATTGTCTATAGGTAAGACTACATCCCTGTCATATATCAAATAATAAGGGAAAATCTTTCTCGTCTCGTTCATCAAGAATCTCACAGAATCTCTAACGCTTGGGTTACGAATAAATCCAAATTTTCCCTATTATCGTCTGTTAGTTTAGCTAACACATCAGCGAGGGTCTTATGAAATCTCTCTACCTTAGCATTACTTTGGATGTGATATGGAGAGGTGGTTATGTGCTGTATGTTTAATTCTCCCAACGTCTCTCTCATAATCTGATTCACGTTCTCCGATCCATTATCGGTAACCAACTGTTCGGGGGCTCCATACCTAGGGAATATTTCGTTCAGTATTATATCTGACACCGTTCGTGCCTTCTTATCCGATATGGCAAATGCCTCAGGCCAATTCGTCAGCCAGTCCACAAAACTCACTATGTAAAGATTGCCTCTATGTGTTTCTCCATAGGGCCCGGAATTATCCATGCTTACTTTCTGAAATGGATAATTCGGAACATCCGTTTCTAATACTGGGGCAACCCTACTCCTTCGACTCTGTACTTGGCATGTTACACATTTTTTTTACATGGTTCAAAACATCATTAAATAACTTAGGCCAGTAGTAATTTCTCATTATTAATCCATACGTCTTATCAATTCCCAGTTGTTCTAACCTCCTATGGCATTGGTCTAGAATTTCAGCTCTCAACTTCTCAGGTATCACCATTTTTAAACTTACTTCCTCATCTCTTCCTGAAAGGTAATACAACACTCCATCGTGTGCCATATATTTGGAGGTACGCCCTACCTCTACCCTGGACCTGATAGTTGCTATCTCGCTATCCTCTTGGTTTTGCCTAATCATATCTCTCCAGTGGGGGTCGGAAACAATCTCTGTTTCACTCGTTTCCTGATCTTCTCAACCAAGTCTCTCCTTCAACGTCTGTGAATTGATCACATTAATTTGGAATGTTTTATCATCCACACCCGGCTCCAACCTGAAAGATTCGGTCTTTAATTGTTTCGGAATCCTCGATAACAGGTCAGCACAGGTATTATCCTTCCCTGCCAAATATTCTATTCTGCAGTTATACCCAATTAACTTCAATGCCCACTGTTATATCTTCTTATTCCTCCACTCCACCTCTAACAAATATTTGAGGAGTTGGTGGTCTATTTTAATGGTAAACACAGCCCCACTCAAATAATAATCTAATTTCTGCACAGCATACAGAATGGCGAACGCCTCTTTTTCTATTACTAGCCACCTTTGCTGTGTCTCGGAGAGCCGATGAGACAGAAAGTAGAACTGCACATCCTCGTGCACACCCGGTACTGGTCCATCCTTATCGGGACATGGTTGTGTAAGAACCGCCCCGATACACTTATCGCTAACATCGGTGTACAACACAATGGGCTTACTCAGGTCTGGGTAGGCCAATAGGGGTCCTTTAGAGCCTCGAATGCACGCTGACAATCCTCGGTCCACTTAAACCTAGCATGCTTCTTAGTTAAATCTTTTAGAGGGCCCGCTAGCTGACTAAATGCTGGTATGAACCTCCGGTAATATCCGATGGCTCCAATAAATCTCCTAATCTCCTAATCTCTCTTACGGTCTTCAGTGCGGGCATGGCACTTATAACCTCAACTTTGTCTAAATCCGTTTTTATTCCTTCTTTTTTTATGATAAACCCTAAGTACTTTGTCTCTTCTTTCATCAACTGACACTTCGATAATTTTAACTTCAATCCATGTTCCCTTAACCTATCGAACACCTTCTGCAGATGTTTAAAATGCTCCTCCGGTGATTTTGAAAACACCATGATGTCATCTAGATACGCCATGGCAAATGCCTCAGTGCCATTCAATACGATGGACATTAACTGATTAAATACACCTGGGTCGTTTGCCAGCCCAAACGGCATAACCCTAAAATTGAAGAGACCCATGTGGCAGGTAAAAGCGGTCTTTTCCTGGTCCTTTTTGCTAAGTGCTACCTGCCAATATCCCGACCTCAAAACCAAGGTGGAAAAACATTTAGACTTTCCTAAAAGAGCTAGAATATCATCAATCAAGGGGAAAAGCACTGCCAGCGGTTTTGTAATGATATTTAATTGACGAAAAGCCAAACAAAACCTATGCCCTCCATCTTTCTTTTCAACAATCACTATTGGAAAACTCCAGGGAGATTTGGATCTTTCGATCATCCCTGATTCCATCATTTCATTCACTGTGTCCTCTACCAATTTTCTTTCGTGGATTGGGGTCCTATACGGTCTTAACTTAATAGGTGGGTGATTACCCGTGTCTATCTTCATTTCAACTGTTTCCGTCTGTCCCAGTTCCTTATCAGTAATGGCTATTACCTCCCGATTACCGTTCAGCAACCACCTCAATTTCCTCCTATAACGCTCAGGGGCTGTTATATCTTCATCCCTTATTTCATCGCTACCCGTCTTATTTCCAGGCCTATTCCCATTCCATACTCTCACCTGTTCGACTTCTCTCACTCGGCCCGCCTGTGCCAGCTCCTCTCCCTGTTTTATTTTAATAGTTTTATTGGCAGCATTGGTTAACTATAAGGGAACGGTCCCCGACCTCTTCGCCAACGAATCACACACGGTTATTTCCCCTTCACTATTATCATACCTATCAGTAGGGACCACTTGGTACAGGTCACTGTTCAGCACTCCTTCCGTTATAATCTTGCCCTTCACAGATACAGTAGTCCTAGGCGGAAGCTTTATATCTGTCTGGGCCACCACTGGCAATTGTTCATAATTATCCTCTCCCAACAGTATCTCTACCCTGTCCAATATTAGGGTGGCGGGGTCGAAACGGATCTGTGCCTTATTCTGCCTAAGCCAGTCATTCCCCAAAATTAGCTCACCACACAAGTCAGGTGCCACATAAACCTTAAGTTTACCTCTGGTTCTTGCCAACTGGAAATGTAGCCACGTCATGCCCTCTATCTTCATCTTGCTACTATCAGCCTGACTTATGTTCTCTCCCTTCCTCCCGCTTTCTCGACAACCGAGACGTGGGAGTCGGTGACAGGAGTTCACCTTTTTCTAGGGGCTCCAATTTCTATCTAGGGACCCTCCTGGGTGGGGGTAGAGCTCGGATGACACTCTTTTCTCGGACTAGCAACCCATTTCTCCCCTCTATTCGAGTTAGGGTTGTTCCGTTCGGTGTGGTCCATCTTTCTCCTGCGAGGACAGGTTCATCTCAGGTGACCCGATCCTCCACAGCGCCAACACCTTCACTCCTTACAACTGGCCGAAATGTGCCCGACCACACCCCATGTCCAGCATCTCAGAGGTCTTACTTGCACTGGAGCCACCCTGCCTCTTACTTTTTTACGGGTGATCCATCAGCGTTTCCCGGACACTTTTCCTTCTCGGTAGGGGCACCAGCGTATTAACTCGCTTTATCCCCAGTTTACGGTCTCCCTCTGCCATACACCTCCGAGCCTTGTGCCCGAACTCGCCACAAGTCGTGCAGTACGGCCCCAAAGACCTTGGGTCGCGTCCATAGTTTGTCGGACAGTCGCGGGCTCGATGTCCACCATACATGCAAGTCCAGCACACCAGCCCATATCGGCCCGGTGTGGGCTTGTGAAACACATAACGGGTCCCGTATCTGGCTCTGCTCCCGGTCCTTCTTTTTCATCGCTACTTTGCTCCCCCCGGGGTGTTCCTACCTACACTGTCACTCAGCGCGTCCACATACACATCGGCCAAAAAGGCCTGAATAGGACCACTGTCCAGAGTCGCCAACTCCGGAAAAGCTAACGCCGCTAGCCCCGCGGTTCTTTCCTCCAATTCATCATTAGTCTCTCCTTGTTGCTGCAGCCGGAATAATTTCCTGGCAGCCTGAATGGCCGTACAGAATCCATCCGTGCAGGTCCGCAGGGTTTCCTTTATAAGTAGGTAGCTTCATGCTACCTATAAGCCTCCTGAAACCCATCGATATTTCGGAGACTCCCACGTCCCCAAGGTCATCTGTGGCGTCTGATCCTGCTACGCTCATCCTAGCGTCTTGTCAATTACCACTTTCAGCGACAGAACGAAAGGAAAAATACTTAATACGGTGGTGGCGCTTCAACTGCGTACAACGTCGACAAAGTCAAAACAAGATCAACAATATTACTGGCAGATCTAAGTGCAATGAGCGAACAAAGGAAGCCAAAAAGTGACTTACCTGAGGTCCGCCGCTCCGTGTTTTGTTTCTTTTCCCTCTTTGTTTCCTTCTCTTTTCCTCCTTATGTCCCTTTTAGACCAATATAATCCAAAGACTAGAGTCCTTTCTGGTCTTACTTGGTCCCGACTGGACAACACAAATGCGAACCCTCTCTACTCTTCAGAACTTAAGGAAGTGGCTGTAGGTCCCCTGAGCATCCGTAGCTCATTCGAGCGGTCCACTGATTTAATCCTGCTTCCTGTCCACGTTGTGTTTGGTTTGATCCAGAAAGCAGAAGTGATCCATTCGCCGTCGACTGAAGATGTAGACACGGCTGGAGAGCCTGTGCTAAGAAATTTAGAATGCACCAAATATATATATATATATATATATATATATATATATATATATATATATATATATATATATATATTGTCATCCACAGACATTTCATTGTCATTTCACAGCTCATCAGTGTGGCTAGACGTCCGGTTGCCTCTAGCTAGGATCGAAACCCGACTGAATTTGCGTCAGTCCGAACTTCTCCCACTAAGCCGTCAGCGTACGGTACGGGATGAAGGTGAATTTTAGCGTGTTTAGTGACTGACAGTGACTCAATTCTGTCGAAGAGTCGTGCAGTATTAGCTTAAATAGTCACTGTTTACAAATTCACACCTCAAACCAGACGTCCGGTTAGCTAGGATGAGCTGTGAAACAGCGAAACAGTCTGTCTGTGGATGACAAAAATATTAGCTCCTGAAAAATTAATTTCGGTTGAGCCCTCTGGTTTGAGGTCGACGAGCCCCCAAACAACCTTTTGATTATTGTAGCTGGTCCGACGTTTCCGTTTCCAGTGGTAGTAATAATAGTAGCAGTAACAGTCTAAGATTGTTGGAGGAGTAATTCGATTATTCGTACTTATATCAACAAAATATGTTAGCGGGCGTTTGGTTCCAAACTCTGACGTCACTTCCAGTCTCCGACCTCTCTCTACCCAGCTCGACTGCAGACGAGCCAACCACTCTGTCAACAGATTTCTGTGCGCGTTTATATAGATAAACCTGACTGATCATAAATCGACCCTTGGCCCGCAATAGATTATCACGAGTGCTGCCTTCAACCCAAAATTATGTGAATTTCAAAGTTCCTCATAGCCTTAGTAAGCTCTATTTCAAAATTTAACCGATTAAAATTATCTCGATCATCTTCCCTTGTCTTCCTAATGATCCAATTCCGAATGGACTAGATCAGATTCCCATCAGTAAACAAAATTGTTCTGTTCAAATCTACTCCAATTTCAATATATATATATATATATATATATATATATATATATATATATATATATATATATATATATATATATATATATATATATATGCGTGTGTTTGTGTGTAGTTACCAAACTCTCTCTGTTACAATATAAGAAAAATGAGAACAAGATAATAAAGTAAGATTCTAACAATTTTTGATTATCAATTTGTTACGGGAGTCATCAGGTTGTAGCGGCGTTGTCTCGTTTGCTGAAGTAGGACATTTTCTTGTGATGAATATATATATATATATATATATATATATATATATATATATATATATATATATATATACACTAGCTTAAAAGCCGCCAGGTGACATTTAAACTAACACCTGTGGAGGGCTCTTGATTGGACCTTCCTCACAATAGGTAAGGAGGAGTAGATGCGATAGGCAATAATAATCTACAGAAGGACTCAAAAGTATTCGCAAAATTTAAGTATTCCATTAATATTTAAGTTCAACGAAGAAATTGAGAGTTATGACCCGTTAACTGAAAAAAGTGTGACACACTGACATATATATATATATATATATATATATATATATATATATATATATATATATATATATATATATATATACAGTGTGTGTGTATCTACATATATAATCAGGGCCGTAGCAGAGATAAATATTTTTGGGGCGGAGTAGCCCCAAAAATAATTTTATTTTATTTATATAGCGGAAGTTATTTGTGGCGTTTTTCGTAGGTTTTTGCAACAAATTACTTGGGGGCTGGACCGTCCATATCCGGTGTTTTTTCGGCTGGGGTTAGTCTTTTCGTGTTCTTCCTTTTTTTTATTTGAGAAAGATAGAAAAAGAGATCAGGACTTTAAAGGAAAGAAAATGCTTTGTTTTAATTTGAATTCTTTTCTATTTGTTTGTACATTTTTATTTTTATATTTTATTTTATTGGACTCACGACAATTCCAAATTAAAATGAAAACGCGCCCACGCGATAAAGGGAAATTACCATCATCGTACACGTTTAAAGAATTCTTACATCGGGGATTTTTGAAAGTTATATTCTTGCTAGTAAAAATTTTTGAGGAGCCAAGGCTATGTTTGTGTATGTGTGATAACGATATATATATATATATATATATATATATATATATTTATTTTATGTCAAGAACAATTTTAGGAGAAAGAAGTATGATAAAGAGGAAAAAGTTTTCGTGTGCCGCATTTTATCATTTAGGACTTCATCGGACTAAGTTTATGTTAATGCGACTGCACATGCGCACGAACGAAAGAGAAACGCTGAAAATTTTAAATTTAAAAGAATATATTTATTTATTTTTTATTTTTAATGTGTTTGGGTAAATAATTTAGCCGGTTTCATTTACATTCTTTTTCTTTTTTTTATGTTTCCATCACTGATGTCATTAAATATCCCACATTGATAATAGAAGGTCTGCCAAGAATGGTGAAACGTTGTAAGAACCTGAACGCAAATTTACTGTGGATTATCTAGCGATAAAAATGTTTGTGTGTGTGTGCGTGATATTATTGTGATTGCATGAGTTTTTAAAACAGGATATAATGTAATAATATTGTTATAATAAGCGTTTGTTTGTAAAAAGAAAAGAATAATGAGGATTAGGTTTGTGAACAACGTCTATTCGTTTAATATATAAGGTGTCTTACAGAGTGTCGGAAATTTGGTGAAATGTCAATATCGGTTATTGATCTTCAGAGTGGTAGCGCCGGGAGTTGACCGATTTCTTGGATTGATTTGACCGAGTTCACCGTATATAGTCGTTGGTTGGTTCTGACGCATGTGTTGGTTGATCGATGTCACGGTGGTGGGTCAATTCGTGCTAGGATGCGTTGGCTGCCGAGGAATTGGAATAGCTGGGAGGCTTGCGGACGCATGTGATGGTCGATCGAAGTCACAGTTGTGTGTAGATTTGTGGTAGAGTGCGTTGGTTGCTGCGGTAACGAGGATTGGTGTAGCTGGTAGGCCTGTTTTGTATGAAACGAGGTCGCATGCTCGTGGAGTCGCTTCTTTGCGGAGTCAGTTGCTTGCGAACTCGCTATGTCGTGGTGGCGGCGGTAGCGATGAGGAAGACGTGTAGCTGGGTGATGTCAATGTTGAGATGTTATCCGGCGCGACGATTGACACCAGGAGCCTGGAAGTGCCGAAGCTGGATAGTCGGCCGCTGTATTGAGTCGGATTTTCCGAGGTGACGGCGTCGAGGAAGGCTTGTAGGTGAGTGGTGACGACGTTGAGATTATATTTTGTTGGATTCGGTGTGTGAAGAGTTGGGTGATTAGTCAAGCCTGGGAGTGAGTAACGGTCGTGTTGAGGGGAGGGGTCATGGCGGCGACAGCGCCTTGCGTGTCGACAGTTGGCCTGACGGCCCGTAACTGCTTGCAGTCGTCATGTGTGGCCTGCTTTTAAGATCTGGCAGTCCCCAGGAGCATTTCTTTTCCGACGGGAACGTTCGCGATTGGCTTGTGTCGCTTTTATTGCCTCGTGGAACGGATGTGACGTTCGCAGAAAACGACTTTTTATTTTGTTCTATTGCCTTTATGGCATTCACATCCCGCCGACATGCAGAATGAATAAAAAAGAGACCTAATTGCAACGGGGTATAAAAATATTGTGTTGTACGCGATGCGACATGTGGTTCGGGGACTAAAACGTTCCCCACCCCAGAAGAGAATGATATACATCTTGGTATTACGACATTCTCTCTTGCAGTTAAAGAACGAAAGAAGAGAGAGAGAGGGTTTGTGTCCTTTAATTTTAAACTGCCTTATACAACGCTACTTACTGGAGATGCCTCCCACTCCCTAGCAGACAAGGTGGCTAATTCCATAGGACCAAGGCGGTAAATGACGGAAAGACAAATATAAACCTTAGGAAGAACATTAATTCCATTACATTTTTTCGTATAAAAAGTACATCAAAATAAAATTTTAATTTCCGCAAGGTAATATTTATATCTGTTTTACATTACAGATTACTGTTCACTTGTGCGTCAGTCTATAAGAAACCGAAATATTCGTTACTTTTTACACATAACCTAAAATCATAGAAGAGACATTGAGATGACTATCTACTTATAGTAAAAAAATGCAATCCTTTCAGTTTTCAGTGACCATCACACTAAGTCCGTTTTTATGGACTCCTAACATTTATTACACAATATTATTAGAATGTACACAGCATATTGTATATTGTCCACGGCATGTGTCATGGCATATTGTATATTGTCCATGGTATATTGTATATTAACCATGGCATATTCTATGTTGTCCATGGCATATTGTATATTACCCATAGCATATTGTATATTTCATATGGCATATTCTATGTTGTTCATGGCATATTCTATGTTGTCCATGGCATATTGTATATTGCCCATGGTATATTCTATGTTGTCCATGACATATTCTATGTTGCACATGGCATATAGTATATCGTCTACGGCAATATTGTATATTGTCCATGGCATATTGTATATTGTCCATGTCATATTGTATATTGTCCATGGCATATTCTATGCTGCACATGGCATATTGTATATTGTCCATGGCATATTGTATATTGTCCATGGCATATTCTATGCTGCACATGGCATATTGTATATTGTCCATTGCATATTGTATATTTCCCATGGCATATTGTATATTATCTACGGCTTATTGTATATCAGTATGCCAAAGATGTCTTATTTTTGGTTTATTTAAACTACTGCTTCAAAATTGAAGCCTTATATTTTATTCTGAAACTGAATGCAAACAATATTACGGTAGATTTTTTTGGATTTTTTCGCCTGCATCTCAGATTCTTTCATAAATATTTTCTTTGTAAAGTTTTTTCAGCTGAAATACATAAATTTGATTTATAGTGCAAATTTAAAAGTATTTAAGAATTGCTGAGTAGGTACAGAATACACCGAACAACCAAAATATGCTCAAAATATCAATTACAACTTATAACTTCTTGGACTCACTGATTCAATCATTTTTCACTCATCAACAAATAAATCATCACTTCTTATTGCATGTAGACAGTACTTGTGTTAACATTACTTTCGCATAAATGTCATAAAGATTTCTTATATTTTAGAAGTACATAAATACATTAGCTATGAGAGAAAATAATACACTGTCGTTTAAAAAGGATGCATCCGCCAAAATTCATATTTTCAATCCTCTTTTAACAGGTGCCAAACAACTATTGCGTCAACCAGCAACATCACGAATTGTAGAACAAGGGCAGCGTTGTTATTTTGCAGTTTCACTTTGTCCAGTCAATTGTCACGTGGAATATTTCAAACGTTCAGTTTGTCTTGTTTACGCTATTCATTGAAAATTAACCAATAAATCATTGTACACCTTTCAATATAGGTTTTATAAATTAAACTTTTCATAGATTCGAATACATCATATGGAAGAAAATTCTTGCTTTTTTTCTATTTTAAGTGTGTGATGACTTTTATTTCGAAACTAATTCTTGACATTGCACCTTTGATCGTGTGACGAAAATTATTCTGCGAAGGATAACCTGGCTGGTAAGAAAGAACTATTTTTTGGCCCGGTTGTAGGATCGACCGGAAGTTTCCATCTCAACAGTTAGGAGTCGAATGACCAAAATCAGTTATTTATGCATAGGCTCCGAGTGTCACTTCCAGTAGCGTTGAAAACATTCAAAATATAATACAAACTATTAATCGACCACTGACAGCGTTTCCTTTTTGTGAGCCAACACCTGCTTAAGGGAAGTTGTAACTACAGACCATAAAGCAAACAAGAGCAGTTGGCGAATGAATTCCGCTTTATCAAGGCAACCGATTTACTAATCCACTGAAACATCTCACGCTTCTCTGATGTAGATTCTACAATGAATCCAAGGCATGACCTCCCCCCACTTTCAAGGAGTTTTATTAAACACACCTCAATGTGTGTCTTGTCTATGAATTTTCCCCCTTTCAAGGGGTTTTATTAAACACACCTGAATGTGTGTCTTGTCTATTAATTTTCCCCCTTTCAAGGGGTTTTATTAAACACACCTCAATGTGTGTTTTGTCTATGAATTTTTCCCCTTTCAAGTGGTTTTATTAAACACACCTCAATGTGTTTCTGGTCTGTGAACTTCCTCCCTTTCAATGGGTTTTATTAATCCAACGTATAACGCAATGGTTAAACAAGGCATTTTAACTGTAGGGTCAGTCTACCCGGATTAAAAGTTAAAAATTAAAATCCGAGTGTCGTGCCCACAAATACTGCATAATGCGAAGAAATTATTTTTTTACATAGGCAAAAAGGAAAAACAGATTGAAATAATTATATATTTATGTACACATTAACATTTATTTTTACATGGTAAACATTGTGTTTGTTCTGATCTTAATCAAAGTCCAAAAGTTCAAATGTTCGACAAAATGTTCCATTTGTTAAAGAGTAGTTCGTAAAGACATGCCTTAGTCAATATAAAGTGTATATATATGTGCGTGTGTCTAAAGCATATTTTAACGGAACGTATGCGTGGCTGCTGACTGAATATGTATGTGTGTAGGTGAAGCACATTAGTAGAATCATTTTGGTGTGAGTGCTAGTACGTGAAATCTGATTACGGTGGTTTCAAAAGGAAATGGACATGCAGATGGATGATAACACTTACTTTTTACACGTCTATGGATATTTCTTTCAGTTGTGTGAATATTCCTTTGAATGGTGTGTAGTTGTCGATGACTGACGTGTTGTTATGGTAACAAGAGAATTCTTATTGGGTGTTTAGAGATCCCACCGCCTGTCATCGTCGGGTGATCCATGTCAAGCTGCTGTGTGTATTTTTATTGCCCCCGAAATCGGTATATATATTGGCTTCAAACGAAAGCTTTTCGGTTTACGCGGGATAGTACCCGGCGACCAGGTCATTTGGAGTTCAAACGTACGGACGTAGTCGGAAGCATAGCACGTGACTGTACTGTCCAATCAAATTTCAAAAGGCACTTATTTAATTTTGGATCCTTTTTTTTTTTTTTTTGCTGATTTGTACAAAAGTTTTTGTTTTAGTGATCCTGATTCTATTTATGTGTTGGTGTTTCTTACTTATTTGTGCTTCACCTGTTGGTTGTAAAAGATAGGATGTTATATCCTATGAAACAGGTGAATTCAAAATGAAAAAGAAGATAAAGATTTCTTTCAGTATCTGTCTATATTTCTGAGATGAGATATTATGTACACTATTTACATTATTCGGACTATTGTCCTCATCTTTGTTTCCATATTTATCACATGTTGGAATGTCGAACTGAACCCTTTATTTCGCTCACTGGGGTAGACTGTTCTAGTTCTGGATGTCAGTTATCAGAGTTCTCCACCGCCATAACCAGGTATTGAACTCACACTCTTTTGGGTCCTGTCACTGGATCTAACCAACGCCTTTATCCACTGTGCCATGCGTCCTTGAGGACATCTGTGTATGAATTTCTGGGTATTATAAATCTAATGTCTTCAGCAACTATTTTTTACCAGTGCTCATATTGCAATTTTGCTGTTATCATTGCATATTTTTAACTCAGCTCATATTGCAATTTTCGTTGTTATTATCGCTTTTCTCTGGCATTCCTTATTACTCGTTCCCATATTGTATTCATTTCTATGCTTGGTCGGCTCAGGTGTTTTTTGTGGCATAGCATATGTGCTGATTCCTTAAGTTTACGAATTTTCCAATGGTGTTCTTTTTTCTATGATTTCCTGATCCCACAGAGGGCGGTGATCTCCATTTTCTCTCCATATGTGGTTAGCCACGCCTGACTTTTCTACTTCCCCTCGTGTTACAGCTTTCTGGTGTACTTGAAGTCTTACCTTAAGGGGGCGGTCTGTCTCTCATTTATATTTCTTTCCGCGGCTTCACGGGATAGCGTACACACAGTCTTTAGTCATGTTCTCCTCTATGGGGGGGGTCTTACTCGAGAGAGATATCTGCGAAGTGTCGTCCAGCTTTTGAAGGTTGTCCTGATGTTATATGGACCGCAGATCCTTTGTATTTTCTCTGATAACCCCTTCACATAAGGCAGGCAGACTTTTTTCTGATTGTTGTTGTCCTCCTCTTGTACCCGCCTATCCCAGTTTTTTGGGGCTGCTGCCATGTCCCCAGGGTAGTTGTTACGTTGTAGGGTACTACTTAGACTGTCCAATTCTGTATCAATAGTCTCTGGGTCGCCACTTATAACTTTTGCTCGGTGTTGTAAGCAGCGGACGATCCCTTTCTTTACGATGTATAGATGGTGGGAGTTGAAATTGAGGTACTGTCTGGTGAATGTCGGCTTACGGTATACGGATGTCTTGAACCCATGCTCTGTTCGAGATATTAGAACATCCAGGAACGGGAGTGTGTTGTTACTCTCTTTCTCTATCGTGAACTGTATCGAAGGTCTTATTGAGTTCACATGGTCCAGTAGGACCTGAACATCTTCCTGGTGTGGCCAGAGTATGAAGGTGTCATCTAGGTACCTTAACCATAGAGTTGGCATTAGAGTTATAGATTCTAATGCCATTTCTTCAAAGTATTCCATGTATATATTCGCCATTGCTGGTGATAATGGCGAGCCCATTGCTAAGCCCTCATCCTGTCGATATATGTGTGATCCCATTCCGAAGTGTGTTGTTTGTGTACAGAAAATCAGATTATCTATTGGAATACTGGCCCGTTCTTCTAGCGATGAGTCAGAGGCCAATCTGTCTCTGACTACTGAGAGCGCCTCCTCCGTGGGTACCTTGGTGAACAAACTCACCACGTCCACGCTCACCATCTGATTGGATAGGATGGGAGCATCTTTGGTTATTTCAACGATGTGGGCGGAGTTTCGGACATATGAAGGTGACTTTCCGATCAATGGGTCAATTACATCCACAAGGAAGCGACTCAGAGGGTGGCACAGAGCCTTGGCAACTAACAATCGGAGACAGTATATGTGAGGTAGCTTGGTGTAACGCTGCGATAACTGCCAATATGTCTTAGGTGCGAAGTGATCCTTGTTCTTGATTAGTATTTGTGACAGTTTGCCTTCCGTTTTCATTGTAGGATCCTTTTTTACTTTGCTGTAGCTACCATTGATAATGAGGTTGTTGTGGATTCCGGGATGAAATCCGGTATTAAATAATAACAAACGCCAAGAATGAATATAGGAAAATAAATGTATTAACGTAATAATACAAACTGGTAATACAGGTTAGTAGTTCCAGGAATGCGGGGTTAGTAGACAAATATATATATAGTCTTTGATATCGACGTATCGCTGTATGACGTCTTACTGAGTCTACGTGCTCGTTACTGTGACTCTTGCGGCTACATTATTCTACTCTTCTACTACTGTTCGGGTATTCACTGGCAGTAGTATATGTATACCCTGGGTGAGTCCATTTGTGTAAAAATGGGAAGACCCCTCAACAGAAGTCTTCCAGCTTTCTTGTATAATCTGATTTGTCCATCACTACAGTTACATTGCCCTTGTCAGCCTGTAGTATGATGATGTTTTCATTCCTCTGTAGGGATCCGATCGCTAGCCTCTCCAGTTTCGTGATGTTTGACCTGAGCGGCTCGGCCTTCTCCAAGGTCTGTCTTACCTTTCATCTTAGTTCATCCGCCTGAGCTTGAGGGAAGCTCAAGGTCACCTCCTTGACTCTGGCAATGATGTCCAAGTATGGCACTCGCCTGATGATTGTGGTGAAGTTGAGACCCTTATTTAATACTGATTCCTCAGAGGCACCCATCTGATATTGGCTGATGTTGATGGACCTTGTGCATTACCTTCTGATCTTTCAATCTGCCTAATTTTTGTATTTGGCGAGCTTTGACTACACCGAATTCATGTCTGAAGGATTTATCCCTGGTCATTTTGGATCCTTCTCTGGTCTTCTTCATTGGTAATTCTGTTGAAGAAATCCTCGAGCCTCTGGGAGATATGAGCTTGTAGTCTCTGTTTTATCCAACGATTGTACTGGATTCACTATTGTCCTCATCTTTGTCGCCATATTTATCACAACGTATCGGGGGTTGTACGCTCCGGCCTTCTTCAGGTGGTTGGAATTCTATTTTCTTACAATGTTTAATCATTTCTTCTCACTTTTCTTTACTACCTTATAAAGAAATATCAACAGTTTTCTTTTTGTGTATGTCATCAATACGGTGCTATCTGCATATCTCATATTGTTGAAATTATCTTCTAATTTTGGGGGGGAAAATTTGGAAAATTCCGATTGTCTTCATACTAATTCTCTAAAAAACATCTTTTCTTAATTAGCCATTTTTATCTTTGCATGAATGGGTTTGCTGAAAACAAAATTAAAATTTGTTTAATTTAATTCTCGTAATTTTGTATAAAATTAGTTTAATATTCCAATAAAAATCCATTAAAATGTTAATACGAATTCGATTGTCTCATATCAACGCTTTTTATTTATAAATTTTACAATTCATCTCTAAATTTATCCAGGCACCGGGACTTAACGATTCTTTCCTTGTAAACTGAAACAATACCAATTTTTCTTTGAAAAAGAAAAAGATGGGTAAAAAAAATAAAATAAGACAAAAAACGAATATTTATTTTCCTTGTTTTTTTTTTTTTAAACTTTGAAATAGAGCATAACACACAAAAAACCCCAAAAAAAACACGCTTTCTTTACATAAATCACAGAGTATAGATTTATCTTAAGATCCAATTTATTTATTCATTTAACATGAAAGTACAGATTCGTGTCACGTCTGAAATTTTGGACCTTCTCTGAGTTCAAGAAGCCAAGCAATTAATGGGCAATTGAAATAAGTAGAATGAATTAAAGGTAAATTGTATTTCTATCACTGATTTCTCTATCACTCTCTCTCTCTCTCTCTCTCTCTCTCACACACATATATATATATGTACACATTGAGAGAGAGAGAGAGAGAGAGTAAATCAGCGAGAACTAATCCTAATGGATATCTTTGAATGTATGTCAGAACCACAAGGGACAGAAATTTGTGGAGAATCATGTTCGCCCACGTCATGTCAGAAACGGCACAAGGAAGATTTGTTAATATTAATTTTTATTTTCTCTACAAACTACACATTAAGTTTACTCCTCATTTTTACAGTAATAATCCCAACTTAAACAATCGAAATTTATTTTAATGGTTTATCTCGTTAGAAAATAGATGAATATAACTCAATCTCTTTTAATGTTTTAATTAATATGGCTGTCCTTGGGAAAGGCAGTCGAGTGGTTACCCATTGCTTTCCTCTGTGATTTTGAATTCAGAATTGTTCTTCTTTTAGACAGGTTGACTTACCAAGGTTAGAGACACAACTATTTTACCCATAGCTGCGTGGGGGCAAAAAAAAAAAAGACGGATTTATATCTTTCTCGGGGTCTTTACGGCAGAGTGGAGGCAACACAACTGCCTCGGTTGGAATTTAAACTCGGCTTGTCGATTTCATTTCTCTGTGCCGATAACTGTATCCTATATATTTTGGCAATTTTATTTCCATTTCTAATTCTAAGTTATTTTATTCCTCAGTTCTCTTTCTTTCGTTTTCTATGTTTAATTCCAGACCCCCGCTTATATGCGTAGTATTTTCTTTTTAAGGGTGATGCTGAAATTAGGTCTCTGGCTGTTTTGGAAAGGTTTTCGTAAGTCTTAATTCTTGGAACACTTGGTGAAGAATGTTAATTTTTTGAGATCATTTTTATACAAACTCTGAATACCTATGTCATTAGCATAGCCCTTTTCATCATCAATTAGTACAATGGCCTCTGGAGAGAAAACAAGAACTCGGTTTTCTATTAGCAGATTCGTTTCGGTTGTGGTACGAAATGTTTAAACCTTCTCGGCCCATTTCTTTGTAAACGCGCGTATTCTAGGAAGAGATTTAACATATTGGGGCTATCATTTCCTCCTCGTTGCACTCTCCTGATGACGTTTGAATAGCTCGATGTTTCGGCCTTCACTATATATATATATATATATATATATATATATATATATATATATATATATATATATATATATATATATATACTGTTCTTCTATCATATCAAAGTGGAGTTCTTGAAAGACGGTTTCTGATAGATGATTGCTAAAGTGCGTGGATGAATGGAATATTTGAAAATCCTTCAGGCAAGATACTTTGTTATTTCTGTTGGCCAATTTTCAAGAGACTTAAAGAATACAAATACATAGCCATTTTGGTACAGTTAAAACTCAAATCAGGAGAAAGTCGCTTTAAGTTTCCATCTTCTTAATTAACTTAATTAGTTCTTGCATTATTTACATTATTCGGACTATTATCCTCACCTTTATATTCACAACGTTTCGGCCGTTATACGCTTCGGCCTTCTTCAGGTGATTGGAATTTTCGAACCGAACACTTTATTTCGTCCATAGGATAGATTGTTCTAGTTCCACATGCCATTCCTCTTTCCCTTTAACTCAACAATACAAGTTTTTGGTTCACTACTGCTGTGGCCTGGTATTGAACTAAAAAAAATCTTTGGGTCTAGTCACTGGATATAACCAACGACTTTATCCACTGGGCCTTGAGGACATCTCTGTATGAATTTTTGATAATTATAAGCCTAATGTCTCAGCAAACATTTTCATACACAGATGTCCTCAAGGACACATGGCCCAGTGGATAAAGACGTTGGTTAAATCCATTGAATAGAGTTGTGAGTTCAGTACCAGGCTACACCAGGTGTGAATCAAAAACTTGAAGTGTAGAGTTAAAGGGAAATAACTGAGACACCCGGAAGTAGCATGGCACGTGGAACTAGAAAAATCTACCCGGTGGACGAAATAACGGGTTTGGTTCGAAAATTCCAATCACCTGAAAAGTCCGGAGCATACAACGGCCGAAATGTTGTGAATATGGCAATGGAGATGAGGATAACAGTCCGAATAATGTAAATAATGCAAGTAATCATAATACCTCATCTCAGAGATATAGACAGATATTAATTAGTTTTCTATTTGATATTCTTTATCATAACCTCATTTATTCTGTTTAACACCGAAATGAAAAGAAGAAAAAATGCAGCGAGCGATACAATTCTTTGTATAGCATAAATAACTTTTTGTGAATTAAACTGACTTTCCTCTACAATCCATTCCCAGTGAAAAATAATAACGCTGACATCAAATCATAGAAAGGCTAAAGCTTAGAAAATATAATGCTGAATATACAAATGCATTGATATTTTACGCATAAAAACTAAGGGATGACGAGAGAAGAAATGAAAAGAAAAAAAGAAAGAGAGAAAGAGACAGAGAAAGGGGAAAAGAAAAAGAAAATCATATTTTAAAATTGTGGGAATTCTGGATGGGTGTGTCTGCAGATTTTTTAAAAAATGGTGCGTATGTGTGCGTATGCATCTGTGTTTATGTGTATGTACTTGAAGTGTTGCTTTTTCTTTAAACATATATGTATACGCATACATACATAGTATGTTTTTGCGTATACATACATATGAATATTATGTGCTCGCCCTCACCCACTGTCGTTCTTGTTATCCCTTTGGGAGAGGGCTAGGTCATTACCTGGCACCTGAGACGTCCCCAGAAGGGGAAGTATCAACGGGGCCTGCGCAATATTTGTCCCTAGTCCACGTACGCGTGTGCTCCCAACCCAGTTTAGACTCGACTTTGTGTCACATTCCGTTCGAGTGGGGGTGTGGTTCAATACCGACATTGATTCCCATGTCTCCTTTGTCTATAAAGGCCCTCTTCCTTATAAATACAGCATATTCTAACAGTATATATATATATATATATATATATATATATATATATATATATTTAGAGAGAGAGAGAGAGAGATGTGTGTGTGTGTGTGTGTGTGTGTGTGTGTGTGTATTTGCTTGGGTGTTTGTATGCAAATTATTGTATATATAAGTAAGACAGTTTTATGGGTAGAAAAAGTGTGACAAGAATTGAGAAGGATAGCGAAAAGACCACCCTTGCCAAGAGCTGCAATTGATAGGTAGTTGCGGAGAGTCATGATCATCCACAACCAGAAGGGACACGGCACACAGAAAAAGATGATAATTAATATGGGGAAACGTAGTTCTACAGAAGGATTCTGAGAATACCTTAGACGGAACACGTGAGCAACAACAAAGTTTTAAGAAAAATGAACGCAAAAAAGACACTTATACTTCGAACCAGAAAGAGACGGTTGAGATTTCTATGGCACATAATGAGGAAAAAGTGTTTAGAAAATTTAACACTCACAGGACATATTGAACGCAAGGGGGACAAGCGAGGAAAGCAACCAATAAACTACCTAACGAACTTGTGTATTGGCAAAACAGGGATTAACATTGTTAAGATCTACGAAGGAGAGGAAGTTTGGGAGAACCTGATCACTAACGTTCTGTTGTTTTGTACTTTAAATAAGAGAAAAGTATTATACATGGTTAAAAAAAAAACTGAGACATGTTTTTTATTAGAAATGTTATTATGAAAAAAGAAAAAAAAAAGCATTTTATGATTAAATTTTGTCCTTTTCTTCTTCCTGTAACCTTGATTACTGCAGCACAAATCTTTGGTATTCGTTGCAAAAGTTTCTCAAAGTATAATGCGTGTTTGTTTTCCTATAGCTCTAAGAACTCTTCACTTTTTTCACTGTTTTGTCAAGTTTATCCCATTCTAATTCTGGGGTTGGCTTCAAATTTTTGAATTTTTTTTTTTTTAAGCTTATCGCCCCAAGCAAGGCTGGAAGCCACTAGCACGCAAGGGGTTACAGAAGGTTTGGAGGAAGAGCAGATAGGAGTGGTAAAGGAGAGGATGTGGAGAAAGATAGTGGATCGATCAAGGCAAGGGGGTTACAGAAGATTTTGAGCGAGAGCAGATAGGAATGAAAGGTGAAAGGATGTGGAGAAGGAAAGTGGATAGATCAAGGCAACTGGAGATGTCGATTAACATTACACTTAAATAGTTGGAGATTATATTTGTCAGGGAAACAGGAATAAGGAAGGGAGTTCCACAGGCGAGATGTGCGAGACATGAAGCTATTGGAGTAGAAGAGACGTCTACATCTAACAGTTTTAACGGTGAAGAGGTGGGAACGGGATGCCAGCCTCGTAGGACGTTGAAATTGTAAAGTATATATATATATATATATATATATATATATATATAAATATATATATATATATATATATATATATATATATATATAATGTATGTGTGTGTGTGCGTGTGTGTGTATGCGGCTCAAATAACTTCGTCCAGACGGGCTTAACTACAAATTTAACAACATAGATAGAATTAATATATAACTCCGTAAATCAAGCCCTACCCACATTTCTCACCCACACAAGACAGATATGCGTGCGGAGATGTTGAGGTCTACACTTATACACATACCCATACTAATATATACACTTACGCACATAATACACACTCCCAGAGAACTAAATGATATACATATACTTAACACGCACAAACATCCCCTTCCCAGGAAACAATAAAATTGTCAAAGTGATCAAGGGAATTTTGAGTAGCATGAATCTCCCCAGCTTCTCTCTTAAAAACAACTTAAAAGAGGCCGTTTGACTACACAATGACTGACCAAAATTAACGATAAAAAGACAAAGTTAATTTTCTTCAGAAAGTCATTCATTCCTATAGTTCACAAGCAGGATTTTTTCTCCTGATGATGTCCATGCTGGCCGAAACTAGTCGAGGAACCTAATTGAAATAATAAAACAAAAAAAAAAATTATTAATATACAACCCAGTGTGTCTGCAAATTTTAATTTTTTAATATTTTTATTGTTGAAAACATATATATATATATATATATATATATATATATATATGTATGTATGTGTGTGTGTGTGTGTGTGTGGTGTTCCTTTTTTATCATTCCAAACGCACCTACTATGACTGGTACTATTCTTGTTTTTAATTTGTTTATCAAGTGCACCTTATTATTATTATTTTCTTTTGATTTCTGTTGTATACACATTTCCTTCCGGGTCTCAACCAGAAACCTAAGGTCAGAAATGGCTTCATGACATTTTCCACTGGTGATTTTTTGTAAAAAAAAAAACTTAGATCACACACATTTTACATAGATAAAGCTCTTCGTAATGTGTGCATTGTACTTGTGAGTACAATTTTTTGCATCTCTTTAAGGAGTGAGCTACAATGAATCTATTCAATGAGCATATCGGAACCTTTTCTAATCAATCTGAGGGCTTCAACTACAACTGGAATTATTGATGTTCTAGTGTACCGCATTTTTTAGATTTCCACTTCAAGATTCTTGTATTTTCACAGTTTTTCTAAGATCCTCAAAGATACATTACCATCTGCAGGGACTGCCATGTCAACAAGAAAGAACATTCTGTTCTTGTCGCCTTGATCACGATGTCTGTGTGATTAGCTTTGATTGTTCCGTCTGTGTGTATTGTAATGTCCCCTAAAATTGTTACAGGTCCTATCTCTGTAACTGGGTTTAGGTGATGTTCATATGCAGTTTCCTTCCCGTAAAAGTTGGATATTTTCCAGTGCCCACTCTATCATGCCGAGTTTAGTTGGTGCTAACAATGTACAACCAGATCGAAGATTGTCAATTGTTTCTGGATATTTATCACAGTATTTGCATTTCGGGTTACAATTTTTCAGCGTGTGCTTGGTAATTTACAGTTAGAAAGCATTGGTTCTGTGCAACAAGAATAAAACCCGTTAGTTTCAGCTTTTAACTTTGCACTTCGTAACCACTGATGGGTACGGGGTTTGTCTACATCAGCTTGTTTGGTACGGGCAGAGTATTGACCATTAGAGGCTTATCTTGCCATAGTTTTTGCATTTGGTACACTACATTTGTTTTTGCTATTTTTTTAGGTTCGTTGCAGTAGGTGTATTATGGTTGATTTGTATTTCTTCACCCATTTTAAATTCCCTTTTGAATTTATTGGCTTCCTTTATTACTGAATAAAGTTTCTTATTTCTTTTATGTTCTTTGACACAGATCATCATCCAGTCTTCTGTAGTTTCCAGGTATCTTTGAAGACCCATTGTTGTGGCTTTGTAAGACAGTTCTAGTTGAACTAATCCTCTGCCTCCTTCGGATTTGAACACATACAGTCAATCAACATCAGTCTTAGGATAATTATTATTATTATTATCATTATTATTATCATTTATTTTCTGTTTCAATATTTTACTGAATCTAGGCAAGTAAGTATATGCATTCTGTTTGTACAAATTATGATGCCAAGTTATACTTTTTATGTACTTTATATTTTTTACATAACATAATATATTTTTTACATAAGATAATACCCTTGAGAGTAGGTGATCAGTGGAAAACAACGCATTTTTTCATTTCTTGTAAAGTCAACTTCAATTCTATACTTCTAACGTCTCCGCCTAAAACACTGAACTTTTATTTACTATTTAATTTTTTCTCAATAGGAGTAGATAGGTTCAGTTATCGTCCGGCTCACACCCCTCCATGGTTTTTTGAACAGGAGTAGACGTTTATCCCTTGCCTTGTAACTTTTTTAGCATTGTGTTTCCGGTTCCTTCTAAAGTCTTTTCCTTCTCTTTCACTTCCGGTAGCCCCTTGCGTTTTGATGCCATTATCACCTTGTTTGGGTTGGTGTCTCTTACTTTGTAACCGTCTACCTAGAGTGGCACCTGGACCTTGTACAGGGTAAATATCATCATAAAAAAATTAAGCAATGCAATCATATCTCTCCATGAGGCTATGGCCCAGAAATTTTTCCAAACAACCACAATAATTATTAACATGAAATTGAAACTGCTTATCATCGTTGTGAATGGACAATTAATCAGAGATTCATTTGACAATGTAAAATGCATGTTAGTATATATATATATATATATATATATATATATATATATATATATATATATATATATATATGTGTGTGTGTGTGTGTGTGTGTGTGTGTGTGTGTGTGTGTGTGAATATATATACGCCTTAAAGAGATGCAAAAAATTATACTCACAAGTACAATGCACACATTACGAAGAGCTTTATCTATGTAAAATGTGTGTGATCTAAGTTTTTTTTTTTTACAAAAAATCACCAGTGGAAAATGTCATGAAACCATTTCTGACCTTAGGTCTCTGGTTGAGACCCGGAAGGAAATGTGTATACAACAGAATTCAAAGAAAATAATAATAATAAAAAGGTGCACTTGATAAACAAATTAAAAACAAGAATAGTACCAGTCATAGTAGGTGCGTTTGGAATGATAAAAAAGGAACACCACAACACACACACACACACACACACACACACACACACACACACACATATATATATATATATATATATATATATATATATATATATATAGATAGATAGATAGATAGATAGATAGTGAGTATATATATATATATAGTGAGTCCTTCGCCAAGCAGATTTCATGTAGTTCACGTGAATGTTATTTTGCAGCGAACGTCCGTGTTGTTTTTCAAACCAGGTCTGTCCTTTCATCTGTGTGTAAAGATGTTCTACACCCCCACCTACCATATTAATTCTGTTATTTATTATTTTAAATGTAGTTGTGGATGCGACTTCATAGGTAGAACGACACACCGTTTGGACGCTAGAATTAAACAGCACGTGCCTGCGAAAATATTGAATAGAAATTTTTCGTTGGGCGATTCCATTCGGAATACGTATGGGTCGTCGATTGCGGATCATTTCATAAATAATCCTACTTGTGCGTTGGATTTTAGTGTGACCTGGTTTTCTGTTTTGGCCAGGGCACACTCAGTATTCCATCTCAGGGTGTTGGAGACGCTGTACATCAGGTCCAGACGACCGGCTCTTTGCAAACAAAGGGACTGTTTGCTTGGGCTTGCTGTGCTGTGTCTCTAGCATCTTTGGTGGTATTACTTTTATTATATATATACACTTTTTTCTTCTTCCCTGCCTATTTATTCATGTCATCCATTACAGACATTTTGTTCTTCATAATTTCTATTCCCCGTTAACAGTTCTGATGAGAGGGGACGAAACCGGTTGACTGGTTTTTTTATTTTAAATCTATCATGGCCTTTAATAAAAAAATTGTTTTTTATACCTTAATACGCTTCTGTACCGTTGCAAATATATATATATATATATATATATATATATATATATATATATATATATATATATATATATTCTTCGATCTTTTGGCTTGTGTAGTGGAAATCTTTTTCACGCTGTCACATGATAAAAATCTTCGCCCTGCACGTGATAACATCATCGCGTCTTTTGAATTTAAAAGGATTTTAACGTTTATTTAGTTTGTAAAAAAATAGCAACATGATTACGCTACAAGATAATTGGCAAATGTTTGTTTAAAAAAAAAAATTTTTGACTAAAAATATTGACCCTGAAGATGAACAATGATGTTCGAAAGCGCTAGGTCATCGTATGGACAATACATATTTCGAAATCATTTTCAAATAAAAAGTCTCATTAGAGAATATGAGAAAATTCAAAAGAAAATATGCAAGACTATGTTGTCTTTAACATTCAATACTACATGTTTAAAAGAAAAGTTGCTGCCAAATTACACACACACATATATATATATATATACGTTTTCAACAATAAAAATATTTTCTTTGATATCTGCCGTTTACACATTTCTTTCCGGGTCCCGCCCAGGGACCTAAGGTTAGAAATGCTGCCATGACACTTTCCACTGCACAAAAAAATATTACGTAGATGTGTTTATGGCTGATATTCTGTTTTTTGAGTTTAGCTCGGTATTTAGTATCAGACGTACACACCTGTAGTACTCCTTTGTTACCTTCTCCGTATTGTATGCCATCTCCTTCGCGAATTCATAGGTACTTATAAGCTTCATCATACTCCAGTTCCCTAATCTTTGTGACAAAATCTAAATCTATTAAGGGTGCTTCTGTAATTCTACCTTTCTTGAATGTAACTTTTGCACATTTATCTAATCCGAAGTTCATACCTATGTCGTCACTGAAGTATTTTGCAATATTGAAGAGGCCCTTCAACTCATTGTCATCTTTGGCAAAGAGTTTGAGATCATCCATGTAGAGTAGGTGATTGAATATTTTCTTATTTATTTTGTAACCATAGCTACTGTTGTTCAGTTCATGCGTAGTGGGGATTAAGGACAAACAAAACAGAAGGGGTGACAGGGAGTCTCCTTGAAAGATTCCACGTCGGATATTTAGTCACTTGGATATGGTAGTGCCTCTGGTGTGAATAAGGTATAATTTTGGTTTTCCACATTCCCATGCTGTGCTTAAGGAAATTTAATACCACAGGGGAGACTTTGTACATTTCCAAAGTCTTAAGGATCTAAGAATGTGGAACACTATCAAAGGCTTTACGATAATCAATCCACGCTACGCTAAGATATTATTATTATTATTATTCCCTTTGATATCTGGCGTTTACACATTTCTTTCCGGGTCCCGCCCAGGGACCTAAGGTTAGAAATGGCATCATGACACTTTCCACTGAAAAAAAAAAAAAAAATTACATAGATAAAGCCCTTCGTAAAGTGTGGGCTGTACTTGTCAGAACAATTTTTTGTATCTCTTTGAGGCATGGACTTCCAGGGATCCCTTCAATCAGCCTACTGGAATCTTTTCCAACCAGTCCAAGGGCTCCAACTACAACAGGAATTGTTGATGTTCCCATGTGCCACATTTTTGAGATTTCGATTTCAAGGTCCTTGTATTTTGACAGTTTTTCGAATATTTATTATTATTATTATTATTATTATTATTATTAATAATAATAATAATAATACTGATGATATCAATATAGATAAGTACAAAAAACGACAAATGTAGACTGTATAGAAATAATTTTATACATTTGTTATTTTCATGTGTTTTTTAAAAAAAAAATCAGTAAATGCAGTAAGTTGGTTCAGAATATTTAAAAGAAATAGGCATGACTGTGTAAATGTTTGTAAAGAGAAATGGCGTGTCATTTGAATAGAATTGTTTTGCGGTTCCTATTTTTATTTCGTATCATGTCCTATCAAGACGCGCTATCATGGCTGTCCAAAATTCCCTAGTGGTTCTATTGTTTTGAATTTGGCAATCAGTTTACAGTACAATAATTATCTTATTATAAAATGCCAGACAAAATTTACATTTATCACTTCATGAAATTCACTTTCATTTGCCTTCATATGAATTTTATTCAGATTATAACAAAAATAAAAACCCTATTCATGTTTTTTTATCTAATTTGACATACGTGCACACACACGCACACAGACACACATGCACATGCACAGGCATACGCATAGGCGAAATTTGTTCATAAACTAACCTATTTCGCCCGTTAAATAAAATTTTATAATGTAACTGTTAGGTAATGATTAAGAAAATAAAGAAATGTTCACTGTATAAAATTAAACAAATGTTGTCTGCATAAAATTATTTCCATGCAATCTACATTTATAATTATATAATGTTGTGGATTCCGGGATGAAATCCGGTATCAAATAATAACAAACGCCAAGAATGAATATAGGAAATAAATGTATTAACGTAATAATACAAATTGGTAATACTGGTTAGTAGTTCTAGGAATGCGGGTTAGTAGGAAAAATATATATATATAGTCTTTGATATCGACATATCGCTGTATGACTTCTTACTGAGTCTAAGTGCTCGTTACTATGGCTCTTGCCGCTACGTTATTCTACCGACCGATTCTGCTTTATTAATGACTGTCCGACTTGACTCAACGTACTATTACTCACTCGGGTATTCAGTGGTAGTAGCATATGTATACTTTGGGTGAGTCCATTTGTGTAAAAAGAGGAGACCTCTCAATATATAATTATTTATAAGGTAACAGAACCGATTTTAAAATAGTAGTTTGCTACATCGTGCATGGTTTTACCTACTCCTGTTTCAGTTTGTTTAACACGCACAATCACATTCAAGCACAACCAGAATGTATTTCGATGAAGTTTATTAAAATAAATAAATAAAAAAGTATGTAAGATTGCTCTCACTATTTCGTCAGGCTATACCAATAAAAAGATTCAAGTGTACTGATGCTGGGATAGGCTCCAGGGAGGCATTCACATTTGCATAAAATGATGTTAGAGGTAAAAAAAAATGGACCATTTTGTCAGTTTCATTTGTTAGCCCATTTCACAATCCTATGTAAAGCCATATATAAATTTAAAAAAATGTACACATACAGAAGATAAAATATAGATATAATCCATATATAAAATCTAGATATAATACATATATACAATCTAGATATAATCCATATATAAAATCTAGATATAATACATATATAAAATATAGATATAATCTATATATAAAATATAGATATAATCTATATATAAAATATAGATATAATACATATATAAAATATAGATATAATACATGCATATATTAGAATAATAGTAAATCAATGGCAAGAGAGGAAAACTTTTTAGTAACGGATTTTGTTCCGATAAGGAAATTCTTCATATACCGATTTTGATGGAATATGTATAAAAATGTCTCAGAAGTTATTATATAATAATAACAAAGATCATTAACGCCTTACGAAACACGTCGGCCAGTAAATTACTGGGGTTAAAGGCGAGCAATTATAAATAAAGTTCTGAGTAGTATACGATAGTGCAGTAATACTTAATGAATAAATAAAAGTTAAAAAAAAGACTTATCGGATCGGGATGACAACACGTGTTTAAGTTCTTTCCGTGATAGGACTTACGATATTACGGAGTGATTTACTCCCTTTTACAACATAAACCTTATCACAGTTGTAACGTAAAACACAAACACCAATACACACAAATACATAAATAAAATTGTATGAAATTACCATACAATTTTACCATATTTTTTCTTGTTGTGATTGTGTACATTTATTTGTACTGTTTTTCTTCGTGAACACAAGCCCAATTTTTATGACCACATGGTGTGAGTGAATATACCTCCACAGACTTCATGTCACTATTATGATGTTTCAAGTTTCATGAATGTTACTGGTTATTCCACATTTCATATTATTAATCAGGTTACTAAAACTCCAAGAAACATTATGTTGGAATTAAAAATTATAATTACACAACGTCTGCAAAGTTTACAAAGACAAATGTTTTTAACCAAAATGTTGAAAACTATATAATTTTAATAAATTTATAAAAACATCAATGTGAAATGTCCAGTTTCTGAAACTAATTTTATTAGTTATTTATCGTTTGATAGCTTGATTTTAATGCTCATGTGGTTTCATCATTCTGGTGTTACCAGGATTTAAATTTTTCAATCTCTTGGTCAAATAGTAGATTTCCCTACTCATTTTCCTAATAATTCTAAATATGCTTCCTTATACAATTTGTTCCTTACCTCCTCTCCAAACTTGTGTTGGGAATCGCAACTGTCCTCTAGGCAATTCAGATAACACTTTAGTGTCTGGATGTTTCTTTTGGCTTGGCATGAACACACTATTCACAAGACTACATTCTCTACCAGCATACAGATTGCAATTCATTTCACAATTTTCTTTGTGATGCCCCTTGAGTGAAATCTATATGCCCATTGAAAATTGAGCTACAGAGGTTTCTTCTTGTGTGAATGCTGACACCAATGCTTTAGTGCCATCTTGGAAATACCAGGTGAAACAACAATCTTTTAGGTTCACAGTTGCCTGTTTAGCTGCTATAGCCCACAGGAATCACTTTTCCTGGCTATATGAACACAATAGCTCTGATCACAACAGACACCTCTTTGTAGCCAATTGTAATAATTACAAGCATGTCTTCAATTAGACCAAGTTGGTGTTTGCTGAGAGAGTAGAGTGAGACACTGTCAAGACACTAACAAATTTGGTTCTTGTGACTACTGGCAGCATTGTAAGAGTGTTAAATAAGTGTAAGTAATCTACTGCTGATAAAGCAGAATGCATTGCTCTGTAAATTCTTTTCCAATTCTACTCTCAACTAATAAAAATCTTTGCCTATTTTCCACCGAGAACAGAAGTTCTACTGTAAGAAATGCATATAACTCTGGTCCATGGTTTCCACTATCATTTTTAAACTTGACCCCCACAAAGTATCTTGAATCAATGGTATCCTTGTAATTTTCCTAAAGAAATGTTCTTGCATTCTCTCTAAACCCTACAAAGTCTCTGGCTATTTTTTGCGATCCAGCTTGTTGGAAATCCTCTTCTGTAGTTTCCGTTTTTAAGAACTTATGTGAACAACTTATAATATTTACATGGTTTGGACGGTTGTCCTCATCTTTGTTGCCATATTCACAGCGTTTTGCCTGTTGTATGCTCTAGCCTTCTTCGGGTGATTTGAATTTTGAACTGAACCCTTCAAAATTCCAATCACCCGAAAAAGGCTAGAGCGTACAGCAGACAAAACGCTGTGAATATGGCAACAAAGATGAGGACAACAGTCTGAACAATGTAAATTTGGTAAATAATTACAATACCTCATCTAAGAAATACAGACAGATATTAATTGAACTATCTGATCCTTGAAACTATCAACCGACTTTTTGTCAAAATATTAGAAGCTATAATCAATTATGGATTGGCTAAGCCTCTAACATAGGGTCTTTCAGGCAAGCAATATAATGGCAAATTTTTTTTAAAGAGAGCATTAATTTGAAATATGTGCCCGATGTGAACATGTTAATAAATTGTCATCCGTAAACATACCCACACAAGAAACAATTCTCGTGCCTTCAATTTTGAAATTTACAAAATTAGTTTGATTGAATCTTTTTTATTTCTGAGAATGTAGTAGAACGTACAGAGACAAAAAAAATGAGAGACCAATTAAATTGTATTGTTAAAAGTTTTAAGCTTTGATCTACTTATAGGTCATATAAACATTAGGACGTCATCGAAGAGTTCGGCAAACGCAATCGCTTTCAAGCAGGACATCGTTTCAGGCGATTGGCAACTTCAAACAACAATGTTTAATTCGTCTCTCCCATTTCCACCGACCAAGGCCCCAATTTCAACGAACTCCTTTCTCACACTATATGCAAACATCTTTCTCTTTCTCTCTCTTTCTCTCTCTCTCTCTCTCTCACACACACACACACACACACACACACACACACACACACACACACAGTTTGTGTATGTTAATTCCCCTTACTCTCTCTCTTTTCACTTACACACCGACTTTCATTTGGACTCAATAGCACAAACTTTTCTTTATCTACCGACGTAAAATTGTGCCAATTTGATTTCCTTTTTTCTATTTAAGTTGTTTTCTTGCAATCATACAAACAAAATTATCGTTATTTTTATTCTGGTTATCTATGTATGTAATGTATTGACTTATTTGGAAATAAATTTTTCACTGAAATTTGTTAGAAGAGTCGCTGTTAATTTGAACGGGCCTGAATATATTATATTAACTGCTTAGTGTTGACACTCCCATAAGACCTTCCTCTTCGGAGTATTTCACAAGATTTCAATTAAGTTAGACTTAAATAAACAAACGAACAATTTCATCAATCCAGTGTCTTTGAAATTCACTTTATTCAGATATACATTAGATTCTTTTTCTGTTTTTAACCTTTTGCGGAATGTGAAATAGCATTGTCGTACAAAAAATCTTTTTGAAAGTGTTTGGTTTCATTTTGAACTATGAACCTACACTTTCAGAAGTGATGACCATATGAACTATCTTTTTCTTTTATGTGCCGTGTCCCTTCAGGACGTAGGCGATCATGGCCCTCCACATCTACCTGTCCCCTGTAACTCGTAATAAGTTTTGTTATTTCTCCAAACCCTGTTCCGCCATTCACTTGCCCAAGCCCATTAAGTATGTCACGTGTTGCTTTCCTCTGTCCCCTTTCCCTCTGTCTGCCTTGTGAGTATCAAAATTTTCCAAGCCCTCCTTCCTCATTACGTGCCCCGGAAATTTCAACTACTTCTTCCTGATGTTAAGTGTAAGTTTCCTATTTGTTTCCGTTCTCTCCAAAACCTCGTAGTTGCTCACATGCTCGGCCCATGGTATCCTCAGCATATTTCTGTAGAACCACATTTCCGTTGCTTCAAGTCTCTTCAACATCTTTGAGGAGATTGTCCAGCATTCATTGCCGTACGAGAAGACAGATATCACGTAACTCTTTTCTTTGTTTCTAATGAAGTTTTTCTCTCTCTTAATACTCTGCTTTGCTTTTGGAATGCATCTTTGGCCATCCTAATACGTCTTCGGATCTCAGTGTCACACATTCCGTTCTCTGTTAAAACACTTGCCAGATATTTAAATTTCTGTACTTGATTGATTTTACTATCCCCGACCTGTAATTTGCATTTTAGGCCGTCCCTTTTGCTGATGACCCTGCATTCTGTCTTCTTGTAGTTTATGCTTAGTCCTTTCTTCTCGCTTTCCTTCGCTACATTCTGTAGGAGGTTTCGTAGTTTCCTTTCCGTTTCTGCTATCAGCACTGTGTCATCTGCATATCTTATGATGTTAAGATTGTGGTCGCCAATAATGAATCCTGGTAGGACTTCTAATTCTCTCAGAATTGCCTCGCTGTATAAGTTGAATAAATCCGGTGAGAAGACAAATCCTTGCCTTACGCCCCTTTCTACATGTGCTGAACACATTTTTGTCCGTATGCAGGCGGTTTGCTGTCTGTATAGTTTCAACCATCTGAAAAGCACCAGGGTCCACCATTTGACCCTTTAATCCCTACCCGAAACATCATATCACTTCCGCCTTGTTGACATCTTAACCTGCCAGTGTGGTTTCCGGTAGCACTCATTCAGCCTTTTTCTCGTCATTTTGGCAAACACGGCATCGTTGGTAAAAACAATGGTTGAAACATCGATCTTCATGTATTCTGTTGACAATTGACGATTTTCCTTATGCAAAAGGGAGCTTCATGATCAGTGATACATGTTTTGCAGTTTTGCCAAATGCGCTTTTAAACACTTCCTCACTGCCACAATGTCTAAAATTGTATTGCTTAACAAAGACTGATTATTTTTAGCCCTTTGAACCCTGACTACCGCTTTATCGGTGGTAGAGAAAAATGACGTAATGCCCAGCCACCGGTTGAACGGTGGGTAAACACTTGTAACTATTTTTATATCTACGTGAAACATTACATGCCAATTACTTGCGAATTTTGATTCAGGAACTCAGGTAGAAAGGTTAAAATTGTTCAGGAACGCAAGGCTCAAAGGGTTAATAACTTCTCCCTTGATACAGAACACAGATCAAGTTCTCAAGTTGCCTTACAGATCAGCATCAGCTTCGTCCAGTATCTTAACAAACTTCTTTACAGTTCAGTGATACCTGCCAACTATTTTTACAATTTTCAGCGTGTTTTTTTCATCTGCATCCCTGAAGTTTATTCTCAAAAAAGCTTCAAACTCGCTGCATGGAAATTAATTTGAGATTTCAAAATTGAAAACATTTCATACAAATGACTGCCATTTTTCTTTATATCTGCGCAGAATAAGTCAGTTTTCAACCTAATTGCGCAGATAAATATTTCCGCCATTCAGCAAATAAACCTTCAAATTCCAGTAAGTATTTTTTTAAATTTTATATATCGCTAATATGGATAATAATACTTATATGAATCGCAGTGTATATGTTCAGATTTAAGCTTAATTTTGTTTTAAAACTCCATTTATGCGAACATAAGTAAACACTTACATTTTGTCAAATCAGCTTACATATATTCCTTGGAAATTAAAAAAATGAAGACATTTTTTTTACCATTGCAAAATAAGTATTTACTTTTTTATAGTTACTGAACTTCTTCAACTCAAGATCAATTCACCACACCCAGTCCAATATTTTTCAAGAAAAAGCATCATTCATGTTATGAAAAAATTTATTTGGATAATTTACTTGCTACAGATTCCATAATGTATATTTAAAGAAATGGCTTATTACATATTAGATGTTAGTGTTGAAGATCCGGATCTTGTTGCAAAGTGAGAGGACTGTTGATCTCCAGACTGGCCGCAGAGTGATGAAAGCGTGTCGGGCTTTGTTGATTCGGCACTTGATGTCTTCATCTGCATCCCCCATCTTTACTGACGACGCTTCCCAGGTAGACAAACTTATCAACTTCCTTATGTCTTCTTGGTGTAGTCACATTGGGTCTTGTTGTCTGTTGTTTACCCTCATGACATCCGTCTTCCCGATGTTGATTTGGAGGCCAATCTTCTCCGCTTCTTCTGCAACACGATTCATCTTTTCCTGCGCATCTTGTTGTTTTGGGGAGAGAAGGTTGATATCGTCTGTGAAGTCAAGATCCTCCAGATGCTGCATGAAGGTAGGAGAACTGGTTAACAGTGGACCTTCGTGAAGCAGCTGGAGGATCTGGACTTTTTAAAGAAATTTATTATTATTAGAAACATTTTATGATTTAGTGTATTGTGCGAAATCTTCTGAATTCTGACTTAAAGGTGGAATTTTATATTTTTATCTTTTATTATTCTATGATATCTATATTTTATTCTATAATGTGAATATTAAAATCTGAGGTAAATCTCGAGTAATCAAATGTTAGAAAATATTTCACTCTTTGCAAGTGAACTATAAATCTTATATATAAAGTTCAGTGTATGTGCGCGTGTTTGTGTGTGTGTGTGTGTCCAAGTAACTCCTCCGCTCCCACTGATCCGATTTCAATGATTCATAACTCATTCAAAAGCCCGAGAAAAATTAGGGACAGGGAACGATTTTCGTTGAGCTCAGATTCAGGGTTGCCAGATTATGCGAGGTTAAAATATATATTAATACATTATACTAGCCTTTATCGTTGCTTTCATGGTTCAAGGGGAGTAACTCTTACTTTCTTTTTGTATCCAAAATTGCAGTGAACGTTTTATTATAAACGAGCTTAAAAGCCGCCCTATCGTGTGGCATTTAAGCTAGCTCCTGTGGAGTATTCTTGCTTTGGCCATCATCACAGTAGCTAGGGAGGAGTAGATGCGATAGAAGAATTCAAAATTGATCACTGCATTTAAGTATTGAATTAATGTTTAAGTTTACATTTTAAAAGTTCAACAACAATACTTCTTAAGATATATGTAGATATATGTAGATACTTATTTTGATATATGTAGATCCTTATTTTCCGTACAAACAATTATGTTTATTTCATGGTTGACAGAACAGGGGGCAATTTATAAGATAAAATTAATATAGTGTAATGATGTGAAAATAGAAATAGTTATACATAGCTAATTAAGTAAAAACTATATTATGGAATCTATATGAATAAATGTGAAATTGGAACTCAATTCTCCCATGAATTCTGAGATTAAAAAGCACCAACTCTACTTTATAGTAATTTACACGGTGTTTACTCATTCCCCCACGAGAATGAGATGTGACACAAGGTCGTTTTGAAGTGGGGACCTGGGCGGGGACAAAAATTGCACACAGACCCCGCAACCATCGGTTGCGCTGGCCTCGGTGCGAGCACCGATCCCTCCCTCTTGTGCAATAGGAGGGCGCGGCCTCGGGCAGCTGTTCCCCAGGACTGGACACCTCTCAGTATAATTTTCTCATTTGCCCCTCTGTTCTTTGTCAGAGAATCCCCTGAGCGCACTCTGTCCAAAGACAGAGACGCAACTGAGAGATGATAAATAATGCGAAAATTACTTATAGTAATTTACACGGTGTTTACTCATTCCCCACGAGAATGAGATGTGACACAGGGTCTTTTTAAAGTGGGTCCCCGAGCGCGTGCACCCGGGCGGGGACAAAAATTGTCCACAACCGTTGGTTGCGCTGGCCTCGGTGCGAGCACCGATCCTTCCCTTTTGTGCAATGGGAGGGCGCGGCCTCGGGCAGCTGCTCCCCAGAGCTGGGCACCTCTCAGCATTATTTTCTCAGTTGCCCTTCCACAGAGAAGCCCCTGAGCGTACTCTGTCCAAGGACAGAGAATCAACTGAGAGATGATACATAATGTATAAATTACATTATAGTATTTTACACGCCAAAAGCTCAATATCTGTAATATATATTATCTACTTCTTGGCAATATCACTCTTCAGGTTTAGGTAATTTACATATTGTTTTAAAAAAGTTTATTTCATTAATTAACTGTCCTCCATTACTGTTCTTTTATTCGAGGATTGTTCTAATTTTCATATCAAAAATAGTTTTGTTTAGGAATATCGTCTTATATAGTTCAGAAAAAGTGTTTGAAATTTGCATTTTACTTGGCTTTCAACAAGTTGGCATCTGTTTGTAAAACTTTCCTTAACTATAACAAGCCAATTTATGAATGAAATGTTCATTTAATATTTTTGTTTCAAAGATTTCAAGTGGTGAATACATCCTACTTTGCGAAACGATAGCGAGCGGGCGAAGTCTGCTAGTATTTAATAAAGTTTACATGAGTGAAATTGATTATTAGACATTAAAAGCATCGGGTGAGTTTATTGTCAAGTGGAAACGTGAGTTCATTTTTTGTCTTGCATGTTATGAGTATTGAATTCTTTATGCCAACCATGCTATTTCTAATAATAATAATAATAATAATAATAATAATAATAATAATAATAATAATAACAATTAATCATCTTGTATCAGGTTGCATGGTATTGGCACCCACAGAATATAAAACACGGCATGACAGAGTGGGCCAATATCTGCATTGGAAAATCTGCATCTTCTACAGAAAGGAAACTGCAAGAAATTGGTATGAACACTAGCCAGACCCGGTTACGGAGATAGGACCTGTAACAATTTTATGGGACTACACAATACACAGAACAATCAAAGCTCATCGCCCTGATATCGTGATTAGAGACCGCAAAGACAAAATATGTCTCCTGACTGATATGGCAATCCCTGCAGAGTGTAATATATCTTTGAATATCTTCAAAAAACTATCAAAATACAAGGGCCTTGAAATCGAAATCTCAAAAATGTGGCATATGGGAACATCAACAATCCCTGCTGTAGTCGAATACCTCGGATTGCTTGGAAAAAATTCCAATAGACTCATTGAAGGCATTCCTGGTAGCCCATGCTTTAAAGAAATACAAAAACTTGCTCTCACGAGTACAGCCCACACCTTACGAAGGTAAAATGTAATATGTAATATCTAATTGCTCAATGGAAAATGTCATGATGCCATTTGTGACCTTAGGTCTCTGGGCGGGACCCGGAAAGAAATGCGTACACACCATAAATCAAAGGAAATAAAATAATAATAATGTGAATTAACAGATTTGCATTTTAAAGATCTTATGAACGCATTCATAACTTATCGCTCATTCAGTCAAGTTCTAAAATTGTGGTTGAAAGTCAGTTTTAAGAACGAAAGATTACAGCTCAGACTGGGTTCCAGTTTCTAATGGATTAGGAGGTGTTTGGAGTGTTAAGAGCTAAATTAATCTTTTGCAACTGCTTAAGATATTCTTCCATTATAAAAGCAATTTAGCTTCGTAGGTTCCTCTTAAAAATAATCGTCATATATAAGCTGCATCTATAAGTGTTTCAAAAAGTATGAAAGGATTTATCTAAACATAACAACATTTGTTACAACTACTTCTAAAGGAATAAGAGACTTAATGGTTTTTTAATATAAAGTAAAATAATAACAACCTAAAAGCAGGAGCAGAAATTTACACTGTGTAGCCTGTAATGATTGCCACATAAAATATATAGGAGAAACCTCGAGGGATTTAAATAAAATATTATATAAAAACGAAAGAGATTTTCTACAAAACAACCCATTTATTGCATTAGTCATTTATCGCAGTGAATTTGACCATTATTTCAATTTAAAAATACTGCTTTAATTAAACAAAAAATGTATAGAATGTGCTCTAATTTCTGAATTTCTCAGAGTAAATTGATACCCAGGTTCATGCAACCTTTAACTTTTATTAACACAATTTCTGTTATCACAATGTGAGACATTTAAAAACAAAGGCTTTAGGAAATCGAATGAGATTGGCTGGGCTATGCGTCTAAAAATCTCGAACGCCAGAAATGTTAAAACTCAAAATTTTGCATCCCTACATCTTCAGCGTTTCCCCTCAGTTCATAATAACAACCAATGTTTACGTTTATATTACCCTCTCCTTTAATGAATGAAACATTTACTTTTCTTTAAATAGTTTCATCTTAGTTAAATTGAACAGAAACAGCTGAGTGATGAAATTGCCGGTCTCCATCACATTTAGTCAGAGTTTATTACTGCTAATGTTTTTATGTTTATCTGTAATTAATCAAACACGTAGCATAAAATGCCAACTCTTCTATATAATAAATGCGAATGTCAGTGTGTCACACTTTTTCAACTTTACTCCTAGAGGCCGTAGCCCAACATATCATACCATTTCGAAATCAGGCCGACTCTGCGAGCAAATGAAGAATATTCCGGACCGGATCCGGATCCGCAATCCTAAAATTTTAGATTCCCAAGTTTTCATTACTGCAGTTGTTTTCAGCGATTATCACGTGATTTTTTTTTGTGACAATTTTTTTCTTTTTTTGTACGATAACAGTTTTTATAACTTGGAAATAAATTTGGGAATAATCAAAATTAATTGCGAAATCCAGTGAAAGTTACCCATGAAATAAAAATATAATTCTTTGTACAGAAAGTAAGGACCTTCGTACATCAAATTGTCTATAAATTAAGCGGCGGCAGAAGAATTATCGTTGAACTTTTAAAAGGTAAACTTAAATATGAATGCAATACTTAAATGCATTGATCAATTTTGAATTCTGTAGTTTATTGTTGCCTATCGCATCTACTCCTCCCCACACGTTGGGATGAAGGCCCGATCAAGAGCCCCCCATAGGAGCTAACTCAAATGCCGCTCGTTAAGGCGGCTTTTAAGTTAGTTCTTAATATTCACGTTATGATTAATATTGATTTTCTGTTTTCCCTCCTCATTTGGATTTACTGTGCATCCAGTTCTCAATGAAAGAATTAAGCAAAATGAAGCCCAGAAAGCGAAATCTATCCTTAATAGGGAAAGATCTATTAAATTGAACTTTGTTCGCTCAAGGAACAAATAGGAAAATAATTTTATGGTGAGCTTGTTAATTTTCACTGTTAACAAAAAGACTAAAAATAAATTAGGACTCAGAGTCTAGAGTTTTCTGTAACTAGAAAATCCTCAAAATCTGGAGGAATTTAGCCACACACAGGTATATCTGAGAAAATAAGTTCATTAATTAAATTTTTTTTGTGAAAACAATAAAATTAACTCTATTCGAGAAGGATTCAATTTGCAAAAATTTGATAGTCTTGATATATCATTGCCTTCGAAATTATTTTGGGAGATTGACAAAGAACATACTCATTGTAGATCCTCTAAATACATTGAGAGTCTAATCAATTTAAGAATGGCATAGAAATACAATTTAAAATAAGCACACTATTCATTAAATAATAAAAGTTGTGTAAAGATATTCTAAAACATAAAAAAAAAATATGAGAAAATTGTGAATGCTTGGTTCAGTGCAAACACCCAGTTCTTTTTATGAAGATTCAGTTGAATAAAATTAAGCCAAAGACGATTATATATAGTGCTAATATTTCTCATAGTGCTAATGTCCTCTTTTTAACTCATCTTTTTCTTTTTTTGTGCTAACTGTAGATTTTGGATCTATTCTAAAATTCCTTTAAATTAAAAGCTACATCTGATATTTATTCATTCATTTATTGCATATGTTTTCAGTACTGGTTGAAGCTTGCTTAACAAATAATTTTGATCCGTCAACTTTATTTCTTATCTATTTTTGTCCATGCTATGTTTGGTATATCTCTCTGTGTAGTAGCAGCCGTAGCACAGTTCTCCGCGTTACGTTTAGCAAACGGTTTTGCTAAGCAATGCCCTTATGTTCACCAGTTTTTCTCTATTTATGTTTGCTATCTCATTTGCATACAATACTACACTTCCCTGAATCGAAGAGGTCGTATACCCTTGTTTTTTTTTTTTTTTTTTTTTTTTTTACTATTCCTGTTTATTCTCATACTGTGCTGTTCTTCCTTTTGTCTTTATTGTCTTCTCTTGTCCGTCTTAATTTTTTCAATCTTGCAAATGCAGCAAAAGTTCTTATCTATGTTTCTATGTGTTCTGGATCATCCAGCGAATTTAACGATCCTATCGGCGACGTCATTGTTATGTTTGGTATATGTCTATGTGTAGTAGCAGTCGTAAACGGGTTCACCAGTTGTTCTCTATTAATGCTTGTCTACCTCATTTGCATACGATACTACAGTCCAAGTTATAATATAGCGAGTAATTATAGCATGAGAATATAACAGAATTTCACATCCTATTAGGTTTAGAAATAAGTATTTTCTACAAAAGATATAGCATTTTTCTGTTGTTTTATCAATTGAGCAATAATAAGCCATGTTTGACATTCATACCTATGAACAGAAGAATTTAAAAGATACTACTTGGTTTTATTAATGAATTAAATACTCTTCTTTTTAATCAACAACAGTGACAGTAACTGTTATGAATAATCAAAAATGGTCTCCCCTTGTTTTGTTACTTTCCTCTTTGAGAAAGCTATTTTTGTTTACTGGGACTATAAAAAGACATTATACGTGAACCTTGCATTCTCAGTTGAATAGAGCTTTCTTAAAGTCTACACCTGCGCACTTTTGTCATTACAGTAACATCCAGAGGTTGTAGAATTTGCATGCAGCTGGACAATAATAGCAAATAATAACGCAAAAGAATAAAATAATCTGTGGAAAAACATAAAACTTAAGCTTTTTGGCTTTAATCAGGAACAAATAACGTTTGTTTTTAACTTTTAAGAAAGATCAACTGTGATTAATTTTTTATTAGATTCCAGTTTGTCCTATATATATATATATATATATATATATATATATATATATATATATGCAACGTTAGAAGGTAACATAGTGGGAGTCTGCAAAAATGTTTTTGCAATCTCTATGTAACGTCGCAGAAACGTTGTTAGATGGGTTAGCTGTTCCATTCTTGTTTCTCGGGGCTACCAATTCAACAATACTATTGTACTGTCGGAACAAACGGACAAACAAAAAACAGACAAAAGTACAAGAAGTTTTATCCTTTTTTTAAAAAAAAACCGATAGTTTCTAATATTTATTAATGTTACCAATAAAACATATTTGCTTCATATTACCATAACAATTTTTCTCTCCAGAACGTATCTTACAGATTTATAAGTCTACCAATCGTCTATGCTTTGAATATTGCTGTCAAATATGGTCTCGTGCTTCTGCTATATATTTAGAGATTCTTGATAAAATCCAAAGAATCTGAAATGTTATTGTCTCTGACATGGCATTTCGGCTTCAGTCACTTTCCCACCACCATAATGTAGCTTCTTTTTGTCTTTTCTATAAATAATTTAATGGTAAATGTTCTGATGAACTCTCCTCTATGGTACCTAGATTTTATTAATTTAAGTGCAGTACTAGATTGGCGGCTAGGTCTCATCATTTTACAGCTGAAATGGCTAGATGTAACCATAACTTCTATGCGAACGATTTCTTTTCATGCTTGTAGAACTCTCTTCCGGCTCCTTGGTTTCCAGTTAACTCTTCAAAAATTAAATGCAATGCCATTTTTCATCTACTATCTTTTTTTTATTCCTCTTCTTGTGTGGTTCTCGCTCCTTAATACAGTTGTGCTTTTTCTTATTCTTTCACACTCAGTAATCCCTTGTGTCTTAGTGGCTTTATTGCCTTGCTTGTGGTGAAATGATTTAAAAATATAACAATGAAGTAAAGTATAAGCGAATACTCAGTAAGAAACTTTGATACTTGAAACTATCAAATGCCTGCTGAAACTTTAAATTCCTTAAGATGCAACAAAAATGTCGATGACTGCTGTCCTCTCCAATATCTTGAATATGAAGGAAATACCACTGGAATGTAAACAAAAAACACTTAAAATTTAAACAATATTCAGGTATTACAATAAAAATATTGAGTACCTTAGAAATTGAGTGATGTGCTTCATGTATTGACAGTTATGATGGAATGGTCCAGATGAATGACAGATACAAAGATGTTGACGCAGGCTAAGCATGTCATTCACATGACACCACTGAGAGTCGACTTCTCCCGCACATTTAAGGGCAGCTATGATAACATTCAAGAGGCACGGTGAGTAATGGATAGCGGCTCGGATTGAGGAATCAGAGAGCAGAGTTCGAATTCTAGTGGAATCCATTACATGATAGTGCTAATACTCTTGGAAAGGTATGAATCATCTTCTTCTCACCCCCAGCTATGGGTAAATAGCAGGATAGACCAGGTTCTATAGCCTTCGGTGGCAAATGGTCAAGGAGAATTCAAAAGATATCGTTTTCGGTTATAGAAACCGCAAATATATCTTGCGGTCCTGTGTTCCTCAAGGAATGTAAAGGCATAATATATATATATATATATATATATATATATATATATATATATATATATATATATGATATAAGCATAATCTATAATATATATATATGATATAAGCATAATCTATAATATATATATATGATATAAGCATAATCTATAATATATATATATGATATAAGCATAATCTATAATATATATACATGATATAAAAGCATAATCTATAATCTAAAAAATATATATATATATATGATATAAAGGCAGAATATATAATATACATATATGATATAAAGGTAGAATATATATATATATATATATATATATATATATATTATATATATATATGATATATGATATAAAGGCATAATATATATGATATAAAGGCATAATATATAATATATATGATATAAGGCATAATATAATATATATATATATATATATGATATGATTTATTTAGGTATCTAGTGCACAGACAGGATGATCCTAATCCTCAACCCATTGAGGTTATGGTCTCAGGCATGTTTCTTCAGCTTGCAATGCCATTCATTAAAAATGAATGTCTAGTTAGCTAGTTTGAATGACTGATACCCGAGATATAATTTTAAAAGGGCCAGGCATATATTTTTTTTTTTTTTTGTGCTTCGGCATCAATATTTGCTGTGTGTAGGAGATGCACCAGGATTTCTAGTGATCATGTGAATCTTTCGTTTCAACCTTTTCCCAGCATATTTTGTACCCAGTATGTTTTTGGGGAGGAGGCCGTTCTTTGTCGACAACCTGCACTTTTGTGTTTGTAAATCTTGTTATCTTAATATCTTATCTTAAATATAAAGGTTTATATGCCAATGATAGAAAAGAGAGCGTGGCATTTTTGTCAGATTGCTTTTTTTTTTGTGACAGTGTCAAGATCGATTTTAGCAGGTGACCGGAAAGTCCCCTTTGGTCACAGTCAAACCTAGCAATTCGGATGTCGGTGTATGTCAGGACTTCATCAATTATTTCAATCTGGTGAATAAGTTCTGGAATCCTTGTTCTGGAGTAAGCATTTTTCTACATTTCCCGTTAAAATTTTAAATTAAAATTTCAGCTGACTTAATTTCTCCGAAGTCCAAAAGATATTTAATTAAGATTTCGTAAAATTAAATAAAGTATGTTTGATTAACTTAAAAACATTATGTCTATGAAACCTTCTTTTAAAAATAACCATTTTATAAGCAGATTCTCCTTAAATGAATAAGTACTGAAAAATACGATGAAATAATTATTAGATTTTCGGTAGTTTTAAAATTTTTTTTTTTTTGATGGGCGGTAAATATTTTCTAATGCAAATTGTTATGTCCCACTTTGGCTTTAGAGCGAAAACAAATAATTTTATATTAGAATTTTAAAATATTTTTCTTCTTACTAATAACATAAAGATTATGCCGATAAAATTCAATTCTACATATCAGATCGTTTAAATGGAACATGCCTACACTTACAGAAAACGACCAAATTTCTCCCCAAGATATTGATAACCAACCGAATATAAATGTTTTCATTTGGACCACACCCTGCTCATAATGCTAGATAATGACCTCGATAATTAAAGTACATTATTTTATGTACATATGCATTATTATGCATAAAGTGGAAAAGAGCTCCTTACTATGAAATTCTTCCAGAGAACCAAACGATTTACAGAAACTGTTGAAGGTCCAAGCAGAACCAGAAGCCTTCACCTGATAGAAAACTTGTGCGACAAAACTTAAAGATAAGAGAGTCCGGCAAAAAGGTTGCCCCATAAATAAATAAAATCAGTGAAGTGGTAGAAAGACAATTAAAAGGATGCGGAAAATATGACATTTTTAGAATAATGAAGAATACTGGCACAAATATAAATATTAGCTACATCAGAAAATTGTTCAGGCATTTTGCTTAGTTCTATCTTTGGATAAGTCAGTATGTGTGTGTGTGTGTGTGTGTGTGTGTGTGTGTGTGTGTGTGTGTGTGTGTGTGTGTGTGTGTGTGTGTGTGTGTTTGTTCGTATTTGTAGGGTGTATATAGTATCCGAACCAAAAGTAAAGATAATGAGGCGATGTAGAAAACATAAATGACGCGTTTTGCCGAGCGCGTCTGCTCCCTTTGGCTCATTCAGATTAACCTGAAGAAGCCAAAGGGAGCAGATACTCTCAGTGAAATGCATCGTTTCTAGATTTTCTACTTTGTCTCAGATATATATATATAGATATATTTATTTGTATTAAGGACTCTTTCATCAGACTAACTAATTTGGAATTAAGTTGGTTTATCCTGCCTAAAACAACAGTCCATGTCGGTCAATTTGTGGTATAAACCCAATATAAAAAGTTCCAAACATTAAAGCAAAATTCTTGGCCGGGCCAGCCGGTTGAAGCTTACTACTAACCAGCCATTACTTCCTTAACCCTTTCTTTTCATACCCCCTCCTCAATCTCATCTTTTCTGTCTTGCTTTCCCTCTCCACTATTTATCTAACATATCCTTTATTAAGGAGATTTCGATCTGAAAAGAGGGCTGTTTCTTTTTTTTAAGTTTGAAAGATGAAGCAGCCAAGGTGACTTGGGAATCACATCTACAAACTTGAGAACACTCTCAGAGACCATCTGAGTGAATTGGGTTAACCGACCTGAAGGTATTTCTAAATGGGCCACACCTGCAATGTTATGTGTTGCTTTTATCAAAACTTGTTACCATATTATATAAATTTGGCTGTGTTGAATGTGTGCAGTATAACCTTATCAGACTCTTGGTTATGATGAGTATACTGGACATGTGGCCGAGTGGTTAGAACGTTTGCCTCCTAACCATGAGATCCAGTTTTGAATCTCACCATGGCTGATTTGTCAGGAAGGAGACTTCCTGATGTTATCAGACTGGAGAGGTTGACCCCAGTGTATGGCACCTTTGGAAAGTGCCTGAAAACCATACCACAGGCTGACCCAAACCTTGTGAGTGAAATTGGGTACATGGAAACCTTGGGGGCCGTTGATAGATGTGCTAGCACAAAGCCACAAGTCATTATGGCCGAAAGCTTGAGTGTGTTGGCTTTGTTCAAATTGTTGATCATGCTAGATAACATGCTTTTTCCCAGAAACTGTAACTAAGGTCTCCTCAATATAGTTGCAGTATAAACCACTGGTGGTCTCTGTGGGTGTTGAATAAACACAAATGTGCCTGAGCAAGCGTCTGCAATAGGGATTGACTATCCACCCTAGTAGACGGGTATCCTCGAATACCAGTGGCCAGCTATACATGCTATACTATATTGAGCTTTGTATAGTTGTACTCCTGAATCACTTTGTTGGCCTGCTGCTCCCCTCCTTCTTCTAAACAACAGCAGCAACAACAACAATAATAATAATATACAAGTCTTTTGAAAGCAGAGAACATTTACTGGAAACAGAATAGCTTCAGAATTGGATTCTGTAATCCAAATTACCTGCTTTACAATGATATTTCTGTTAAAATAAAATAAAACACTTTCAAAGGGATAGATTGACTGCAGAAAGCATAAAATATGATCTACCTGTTTTAAGATCATCAAGATTAATGAAACAATGGTCAGGTAGATGGCCTAACTCCACAAAGAACTGGAAAGTGAACTTGACCAATCCTTAGAATCCTTAGCCAAGGTAAGTATCAAAAGAAAGATCTTTGAGATAACTATTTATCCATGTCACAATATCACTAAATCTAATCTTGAAATACTATATACCAATTCACTGATTAGCGAGCATGACGATTGAAAACTATTTATAAAAACAAAAGAAACCGGAAATGTTGATTAAAATAATGGATTTTGTGATAGAGTAATGAACAAGAAGAACCTCATCATAACAAAAGCAACAAAACAAATCAGGGCATCTAATGCATATGTATAATCAGGGCTGATTATAAAGTCGGGTAGGTGAAATGGTATATTTTCTAGGTCCATCAGTGAATTGATAGACCATAAAAATGCTTCAAAAATAGTTTAGGAAGAAATATGACTAAAATTTGGATTATAGGCAAAGGAGAGAAAAATTTAAAAAAAACAACATATTTTAAATTTGATTGTGTCTGGAGCTGACCTCTACAGAAGATGTTCAAGTCTTCATGATGTCAAAGTTACAGTAATAATGTCTGCAGGAGAGCAAGGGTGGAGAAGCTGAACATAATCTTTATGATTTCAAAGAGTTAAGGATTTCATGTTGAAGACTCCTGTAGTTCTTGCTCTGGAGGTTTGGGTTGTCTTTCCAATCATATCAGAGATATTAACTTTTAGATCTTGGGCAGTTGTGAAATAAATTCTTATTTGGTAGATGTATTTTCATATGCTTATTTGGTGCTGCGTCATTACACTTTTCAAACAAGAATTTTATATTTCAATTCCAACAGTTCAATGCATAAGCAGCAATCTGGAACACAAAGTAAAGTGGAAGAAAAGCAAGAAATGAATAAGAACATACAGCAAAGAAACCATTACCAGATTTGAGTATTATTCCCAATTATTAGATGATGAAGATTTACTAACAAAAACTGAAAAGAAAATGACTTAATCTAAAGCTCAGATTAAAACTGTTGATTATGAACCATCTAGAACAGCCAAAGAAATCATGTCTGAATGTGAGCAGGATATTAACTTACACTTCATTTAAAAAATTTGAAGACACCCCAGAATTAGCATGGGATTAACTTGACAGAAGAGTGAAAAAAATGAAAAAGAGATCTTAGAGTCATTGAAAAAAGAAGGGAATCAATTATCAAATTTATACTTTGAGAAAATTTTGCAATGAATGCCAAAAATTTGTGCTGCAGTAATCAGAGTTAAAGGAGGATATTTTGATGAGAGCAAAATTTAATCATTCTTTTTTTTTTTCATAATAAAATTTCTAATAAAAAATTATGTCTCACTTTTTTTTAACTATGTATAATCCTTTTCTCTTATTTAAAGTACAAACAACTACTTTTTGAGCCAATTTAAAAAAATTACCAGGTGTTGACTCAAACTTTTGAACTGTAGTGTAAATCTGAAAAAAACATCAAGGACATATGAATGGATTTGATATTAGAAATTTAATACCCAGAAGTCTAGAAGACATCAAACAAAGAAGCCATTCAGATTCATGGAACATTTTCTGCATAAACAAATTGTAACAGAAGAGGTTAACTGACCTCATATTTTACACCTTCTAATTGACATTATTTTATTTTGGGATAAAAGAGGTGAATCGAGGATAGTATTTGGTGGTCCCTTTCATCTGACTGGCAATCTTCATGATGGTATGTTTGTTAAGTCTCTCTGACATCCTGTACTTGAAGCTCATGTCAGGAAGGTCAAAGAAAGTCAGGAAAAAAGGAGAAATATTGAAAGTCAATTATTTGTCAGCTGAAGTAAAAAAAAAAAAAAAAATTAATTTCTTTTTCCACTGATTTTGTTTAGAAAAACGTACTCTTGGAGAGATTCAAGTAAAAAATTATTCAATAATATTCGATGCAACACTTGATTCTCTACAAGTCAATCAGACATCGTTTATCATAGTTATTGTGAATTTAAGATTCAAGAGAAATTCCTGTTTTGCAATCCTACTAAAAGAGATATTAATCAAAAATGGCATTCCCTTAGTGGTCAAGGATATGATGATGGTGCCAATATGACAGTTAAGTACAAAAAATATTATTTAATGGAGATCCTCTATTTTCTCACCATGGAGGTGACATTCATTAAATTTGTGAGGCACAAAATTCATCGGTGTGAAACAGAAACATCTTTTTTAATAATTTTTAAAAAGTCTTTAATATCTTTTAGCAAAAGAGCCAGGTACTTATCGCACATGGACTGTTAACCATTGTATCATTTACTCATAGTCAGCCAGAATTGATAATGCAAAATTCCTTGTATCAAATCAAAATGGCATTAAATTGGTTCTTTGGGATATTATGACATTTAATCAAATGTAAATGATCATAAGTAACAGGACCTATTAATTACATGTCTTCTTTCAGATATTAGGTTGGTGCAAAAATAATGTCGTTTTTTGACGTTCAACTTCATGTGAGAAAACGACATTATTTTTGCACCGACCTAATACATGATCATACCAGCCATCTACTTCAAAATTCTGGCTCCTATTAACATCTCCAACATAATAATAAAGGAAAGAAATGCCACAATTGATAGTGAAGTGGATAACATTGAACTGCTAATAAAAATCTGCCAAAATTGAGAGATCAATTTGACACTCTACTGAGAGAATCAAACATGTCAATAATATTGAGCATTTAATAAAAAACTGCTGAAATTGATAGATCAATTTGACACTCTACTGAGAGAATCAAACATGTCAATAATATTGAGCATTTAATAAAAAACTGCTGAAATTGATAGATCAATTTGACACTCTACTGAGAGAATCAATTGAGACAATAACATTCAATTGCTAATGAAAAACTGCCAAAATTGAGAGATCTATTTGACATTCACAAAATTGAAATTAAACTAGCTATTAAATGAAAGAAAGCCCCAAAAGTGTTTTCATGAAAACTACACATTTGATGAAAACCAGGTAAAGATCTTGGGACATGTGTAGAATGATTATTTCAATTCTTTTTTTTTTTAATATCATTGTCAGTTCTATTCATTGATGGTTTAACAAGAAAATTTGAACCAGCAAAGAGAAATTCTGTACGCTTTCATTCTTTTGGCACTAGTCTATATCGGAAAATCTTTTAACCTCAAAATGCAGAAATTTATAATGCTAATGTAAATAGCTAAGAACTTTTCAATAATCAGAGTTATTATGATCCATGGCCACTGCCACCACCACCACCACCACCACCACCATCATCATCATCATCATCATCATCCTCCTATGACCAAATATAGTTATAGGGTTACTGAACACCAAACCAATGCTGATACAAATAGCTAAGAATGTGCATTGTGGATATTGGCTCAGAGTGAGAACTTGGAGAGGCAAGTTCAAATTCCATTCGAGTTCAATAGCTTCACTTATGCACAAATACCCTTGGAAAGGTATGAATACATTTCTTATCCCCAGATATGGGTTGAATAGCAGGACAGACTGGGTTCTTCAGCCTTAGTTGACAACCAGTCTACTGTAGAAAGAAATGGCAACCTACTGTAGGGAAAAAAATCTGCCTTGTCAGTCATGTATCAAAAGATAGATGATCACCCAAACATGTATCATGTATGGCACTTAACTGACTGACTGAACAGCAAACCAATTCTTTCCTCATAATAATAGGGAGGGTGCCTAAAATAACTCTTGCCCTGGGTATGAATTTGTTTCTTTATGGTCCTATCACTGATGCCTGGGAGTAATTAAATATAATTCGATAAGAAAGGAAGGAAGCTACAAGAAAAAATATCTTAGGAGGATAATGAAAACCAAAATTAAAAAGTAGAAATTTAATGGAATGGACTAATGCATAGACAATAGTCAGCAGTGATGTACGCAGATTTATTCCTAGGCACAACGAATGAAGAACTTAAAGCAATGGATTAATGGACTGGTTTGGTTTGGTTTGGTTTGGTTTGTTTTATGGCATATCAACCTCAATGGGTTATTTAATACTGACAAGATTTTTACTGCTGCTAATATTTTTTTCCAAAAATGTATTGCTGGTAATAATGTATTGTTGTAATAATTTTTTCTTCAAAAATTTATGCTGGTAATAATTTTTACAAAAATGTATTGCTGGTATTAAAACCTATTTTTACACTTTCATAGTGTTTTGATCCCAGTATGTGGGTTAACTATTTGCCCATAATTGGGACCCTAACAGGTGCTACCACTCCAAGTCAGGGTGGATCTGGGTACACCAGCAATTAAGAGGTGGTTCCATGCTTCTCAAAACCTCATGATCAGAAGCCTTGCTGTTGGACGTAGTTTATCGTCTTACCCAGGATAAGGATGTAGTTTATTGTCCTACCCAGGATGCCTCACTTGCGGGGGGTCTTACCCCTCTGCAGAGGTGCAGTCAGCATATTCTGAATCCCCAGCGAACAGGGCTTAATGAACTTGGAAATTAACAACTATGCATGAGGTTCTACACAACAGGGATGCCAATGATGGATGATATATAAAAAGATAGGCAAACGGATGATATCAAAGCTTATATACAAATGGACAAAAAATGAATTAGTTAAAAAGGTAGAACATTATGGTGAAAATGTAGTGAAAAGCACTTGTTTCAAAAGATAAAGTAAAGACAAAAAAATAATAAGATTGGGAAAAACAACAAAGAAAAATGAAAAAAATAAACTCTCTATAGTGAAATTGAAAAGGAAATAGAAAATATTGCAATCATAGAATTGGCTATGCAGAAGTTAAATGAAAAGATAAATAAAGCCCCTTATCATTGCAGTTTAGAACAAATGTATTAGGTGTAAATATATCAAAGAATAAACCCAGGAAAGCATTAAGTGTCAATTATGTGCATAAAAATTAAGAAAATGAATGCAGTAAACTTGAGAGATTTGTGCAAAATGATTTGCATTTAACAATATAAATATATTGCATCAGTTATCCAGAAACTGTTTGAAAATAAAGATAAGATAATCTGAGATTTTGACATCCAAACTGATCACTGCATTCATGAGAGAAAAATAAATGTAAGCAAGGAAAGCAAGACTTGCCAGATAGTAGATAAGTAATTCTGCTTGTGGACAATTGGGTGAAGATGAAAAATTGGAAAAATACCAGAACCTCACTTGAAAAATGAGAAAAGTGAAAAGTCGGCATTGTGTCCGTAAAAGGTTGGTATGCTTGAAAACATGTCAGAAGTACTATAATTGTAATTAGATAAATGAAAGATTTGTGGAAGAACTGACACTGACTGACTGTAGCATTGTTGGGGTCTGTGAAGATAGTAAAAAAAGTGCAGCAGATTTGAGAAAACTCCAGCAATAAGCAGCAGATAAATGGTGTAACTGTGCTTATTCTTCTAATCACCAGCCGCCATCCTCCTCCTCCTCCTCCTACTCCTCCTAGCTGTAGTAGTAATAGTAAATATACTATTGTGACAACAGGCATGGCTTTCATGTCTTCTAATCTTAATTGATTGGAATATACATGTATATACAAGAATATACTGGGTGCGGTGGATAAATTGTCGTCTAAATGATGCACAAAAAAAAAAAAAAGATGAAAATAACACTGACATCACATTTTAACAGATATATTTACCAAAACTGCACACAAATATATCTTGAAATACTAAAGAGTAAATTTATTCAATAAAATCGCGATTGACTTCAACCTCAGCCTCCAGATGATTTTGTATCTGCATCTCTTCTGGATGGTCTCCTTGTTTAAGTTGGTGAATGCTGCCATAATCTTTGCCTTCAGTTCATCTTTGGTGTTACAAGGAGTTTTGTTGGTCTCTCACTCAACTGTGCCCCATGCATAATAATTAAGTGTTGTAGTCTGGGGAGCTAGGTGGCCAGATGTAAGGAGTGATGTCATTGCAGAAATTGTCTGACAACCATGACTGGGTTTACTAGCTTGTGTGACATGGTGCAGAGTCCTGTTGCCAGACATAGGCTCTTCCAACAGCCACATTCTTGATCCAGAACAGCACTACCTCCTCAAGGCACTTGATGTATACCTCTGTGTTGAGTTTGAGGCTCTCACCAACAAATTGAAGAGTTCTTTTCTTATTGGAATGATCAGAGTGAATTTTCCAAGCTGTCATGCCTTCATAATCACCATTAGACTCATCCAACTCTTTCTGAATCCTCTGTGCTGTCCCCAGGTTGACACACAAATACTCTGAAATCTTTGTAAGCTGTACAGCATACTGTTCCTAAATTTCTGGCAGAGTGAATTGCACCATTGTGCTCTTTTACTCACAGACAGTGCCCAACTGACCCTACTATATTATACAGTCAACAAAATCAAAAACAATGTGAATGCATGAAGTTGAAATTGAAATTGTGACAATTTACCCATCGCACCCTGTATTTACAATAAATATCCCATTCTTTACATAAGATTTGCTTATAAGGTTCTGCAAATTTATTTAATTGTGCATATCCCCTAGGGGATGACACATTTCTATTCATGAGTGGGAATAGTGGAGGAGCATTACAAATGTCAAGAGGGTTGTTTTTTTTTTTAGTCTGAATGATGAGGCAGCCAAAGCTACTTGGGAGTCACATCTACATACTTGGGAATATGCCAAATCGAGGGTCATCAAAGCAGACTGGGTTACCCGACCTGAAGGTATTTCTAACTGGCTCCTCCTACTAAATCTGTCAACATTTGGCTGTGATGTATATACCTGGCATACCTTTATCAGTCTAGGGGTCATGATGGGCATATTGGGTTTCATATATTTGTATCCCACTGTATCACTTTGTTGGCATGCTGCTTTTTGACTCAATAATAATAATAATAATAATAATAATAATAATAATAATAATAATAATAATAATCCATTTAAGATCAGAAGGGGAGACTGAGTTCTTGTAGGCAAGAAAAGTGGGGGAATTCAGAGTAATAAAAAACAAATCATTTTGTCTGCTACCCAGACAAGTCCTGCTGTAGTAGACTAAATTATTTATGCTGATTTCAAATTGGTACTCAAAATTGTCATGAGATATCAGGTTCTTTTGGGTTTTTTTTTTAGATGTGCATAGACTTTTTGCCACTTAATCTTCAGTAGAAACCATGATAAATGATCTGACAAGTGACATTCCTTAGTTCCACAAGTTCAAACCTTCACAGCTAAGACATGCCATACCACATACACAGGGATGAATCATCCTCATTTCATTCATATTCCATTAGTAAGAAGGAAGTTCCACTTGGACAGTTTCTTCTCAAAAACTGCTATTTTGTGGAACAGACTTCCTGGTCATTACACTGAACCTCTTCAAGTTTAGGAATATCTTTCCTACATAAACTCATCAAGTACTCCTCCTTCTCCTCCTCTTACACTCATGCAACAACCTCACTCAGTAACCCTCTATCTTGAGTGGCTCTTGGGATT
>OZ038478.1:77070239-77072739 GCA_964036315.1 Acanthosepion esculentum
TTTGTTTATATGTTATTTTTATAGATACAAATATTTGATTAAATGCTGTATTATAATAAACAGTACTGGCCTGAGTGTCCAAGAAATCTCAAAGAAAATAAGTGTCCTTTGACAGGAATTGAACCTACATCCTACACAGAACCATCATATAGCCTGACATGCTATACCATTTAGCTACAGAGGAAGCACCTGGTTAACAAGGTTAAATTACTGTTTTTAAACTACAAACTACCCATGATTTTTCTCTATGAGCATTCGAGAGAGATTATGGGAAGTTTGTAATAAACTACACAAAAATTCAAAATTGATCACTGCATTTAAGTATTTCATTAATACTTAAGCTTACCTTTTAAAAATTCAACAATAATACTTCTGTCGCCACTTAAGTTAAAGACAATTTGATGTACGTTGTCCATACTTTCTGTACAAACAATTATTTTTATTTCATGTGTGATTTCGCAATTAATTTTGATTATTCCCAAATTTATCTTCAAGTTATAAAAATTGTTATTGTACAAAAAAATTTGTCTCAAAAAATTGCATAAAAAATCCCAATTGCAGTAATGAAAACTTGGGAATCCAAAATTTCAGGATTGCAGATCCACAGCCTGGAATGTTTTTAATTTGCTCATGGAGTCAGCCTGATTCCAAAATTGTATGATATGTTAGGCTACAGCCTATAGGAATAAAGTTGAAAAGTGTGACACAATGACACACTGATATTTGCATTTATTATATAGATATATATACATGAGGATTATTATGTAGTTCTCCATCGCAGTTTCACTTATCCATTGTTGGGCCCCATTACATATATTTTGCAAAATATATTTCTGAGGAGTAAAACCAAAAATAATCACACAGACATAAAATATGTCTTTAATAATAATATTATTTTTAAAATATAAAACAATCTAAATGTCTTCATGAAAGTTTTAATCATCATATACTGAGAAGAAAAGCTCAAATTAATTTAAACAAAATGACAAATGACTGCTCTAATCTTTTTGTCTAACTCAAATAGATTACCTGGTGTTTTGTTTGCTCTACCATAAAATGGGCTTTATCATCTGTGGTGGAGAGTGTTTGGGACCAATCTATTACAAATAACCAAGGACCTAGTTTATATATGTGCATGTAAGTTATGGCACACGTGCATGCATGACTGAAAGAGAAAAACCTGTAATCATTTAACGTCTATATTAGCAGAAAGTATGTACATCACACATCACCGAGAAGTTCATGCACACACATATATTGACACAGAAATAATAGCACTGAACTTCTACACAGATCTTGTTATTCATATGTCAAACATAACAAATAGTTGAAATTTATGCAGATTATTGGCATTCTCTGAAATGTTGTCCATGTTTTTACCAAAAACAAGGCCATTATACACGATAACTGGGTCCCCCGAACAGGTGCTACCACCCTGGGTCAGGATGGACTTGGGAACACCAACAATTAAGAGGTGGTTCCACACTCCTCAAAACCTCCTTGCTGTTAGATGTAGTTTATTGTCTTACCCAGGACACAGATGTAGTTTACCGTCATACCCAGGACGGCTTTTCACTTAGAACTGAGTTTCTAATCCATAGTCTCTGCTATCATCTCAAAACTGGATCTCTACAAAGCATGAGAACTTGATGGTGTCTCTGCAATAGTCCTTAAGAAATGGCTCCTGTTCTCTCTAAACTTTACACTAAATACCTTGCTGTTTTTTTGCTTCCCTGCTTGTTGGAAATGCTCTTTTGTAGTTTCTGTTTTTAAGAACTCAGACAAACCATCTGTTCCTTCTGACAAGCCTCCTATATCTTTTTGGGAAAGTACTAGATGCTCTAATCAACATCAAATTGGTTAAGCAACTAACCTTGCTGACTCGTCTTTCAGGCAAGCAATATGGCATTCACTTTATCAGGTCAACCCCTGATGTTTTAACATTTTTTTGAAAATCATTTCACCCCAAGTAAGGCAATTAAGCCACTAAGAAGCAAGGAGTTACTGAGAGTAGAGAATATGAGAAAAAGAAAACATTATTAAGGAGAGGGAACAATAAAAGGACAGGAATTAAGAAGACAGAAAATAATGATTGACATTGCATTTGAATTTTTGTAGGTCAAATTTGACTAGAAAGCAAGAAAATGGAAAATAGTTTTACCAGCAAGAAATGCAAGAGATGAGGTTATTGCTGAAAGAGTCTGTCAGGTTTTAGATAAGAATGGTGAAGCTCGGGCTTTTGCTTTGAATATCTTGAAGGAGTTTGACAGGGTTTAGCATGCTGTTTTTTTCACAAGTTGAAAGGTTATGATATTTCTGGACAAATTTTTGATCTGATTCAATCTTATCAAATTGTGAAATGAAGTTTGTCTTGAATGGCCTCTCTTCTAGATCTTTTTGGATTAATAGGGGTTTTCCCTTTGGACCTGCATTGTTTGTAATTTTTGTCATCAATCTTTTCATTGCCATCAGTTCTCAATTTGGTATCTATGCTGATGAA
>OZ038478.1:77077739-77087739 GCA_964036315.1 Acanthosepion esculentum
ATAGAAAATTATATTATGTAGGGGTGACAAAAATTTCGGACCACACTGCAGTTCTCTTAAGATCGACTTGCTATATATATATATTTGGTATAAATCCAGTGAGAAAAGTCATCTTACAATCCAAAATGTGCTTCAGGCTTAAATAACCTCCAAAGGGTTGATAAGTCATAAAAAACAAGAAAAAGAGTACCAAAAAGATAATGTCATATGCTTATCTAATTTGTTAGATTTGTGTCTGCCAAACTATTATGTATTCTACAAGGTGGTCTGAAAGTCTTGTCAGCCTGACCAAAAAGCAAGGAGAACAAGTATTAAAGTAATAATTAGAAAACTTAGTTCTAAGGTCCGAAAGTCTTGTCACCCCTTACCAAAAAGTAATAAGAACAATAGAAGAACAAGTAATACAAAGCACGTGTACTGGATTTAGTTTATTCCCTTTCATTGATGCTGTCACACATCGAGAAGGTCTGTATGAACATCATTATTTTTGCGGCATAAAATGAGGTGGTGCCATGTCCTGTGTGATATTTTATGATGCTGTGCTTTGTTAATTTTTGCAAAGGCTTTCTGAATGGTGGCCCTCAACTGATGGGTATTCTGGTATCATTCATGTTCTTCTTGATAATGCCCCACAGAGCACTGAAATAGAAAATTATATTATGTAGGGGAGACATGACTTTTGGACTACCCAGTATATTATAAAAGGAGAGTTGATTGTCTGTCTGTCACACTGTCTGCATGTGACTTTGCATGCATATATGTTTGTGTATATGCATATGTCAGGGATTGTGTGTATGTGCTTGTGTCATTTAATGTACACACGAGTATACACACACATGCACACATACACACAAAATTTGACATACATGCAGTTTGAAATAAGATATTACGATAATATATTCACCTCGCACTCAGTCTGGGAAACCCTTACTCTGGGATGAGCAATAAAATCATAAAGTTCAAGACAAGAAAAAAATGTTAATTTTTTAAACCCTAAAAAAAGAAAAACCAAATACTTATAAGATTTTTTTTTTGATCAATTCATCCCAAGCAAGGCGATAATGCCACTTATAAGCAAGGGAATACTGGGAATGAAAGAGAATAAAAAAGACTTTAGAAGAAACTGGAACCCCAATCCAAAACAGGAAACACGGGATAAACCTCTATTCCTGTTCAAAAGACTGGGGAGGAGTGTGAACTGAACATTAGGCAAACTTATCTACTTGTATGTTTTCTTTTTGTATCAAACTTTTCAGAAGTTATTCAGTAATTAATTATTTTTGAAGCGTTTTTTAAAAATTTTGTAAAAATATGTTTAGATCTGACACTGAATTAGAAAGTAAATCCAAATGCAAATTTATATACAGGTGCAATTGTGCTTTAAGAAGTAATTTCTCCTTTCTGTCTGAAACGTGTTAGCCATTTTAAGCCATTTTTATGATTCCTTCTATATTTAAACTGATTCTATTTTCTAATAAATACAGTATTTTAAAAGTATTTTAAATACAGTATTTTAAAAGTATTTTAAATACAGTATTTTAAAAGTGTTTTAAATACAGTATTTTAAAAGTGTTTTAAATACAGTATTTTAAAAGTGTTTTAAATACAGTATTTTAAAAGTGTTTTAAATACAGTAATTTAAAAGTGTTTTAAATACAGTATTTTAAAAGTGTTTTAAATACAGTATTTTAAAAGTGTTTTAAATACAGTATTTTAAAAGTGTTTTAAATACAGTATTTTAAAAGTGTTTTAAATACAGTATTTTAAAAGTGTTTTAAATACAGTATTTTAAAAGTGTTTTAAATACAGTATTTTAAAAGTGTTTTAAATACAGTATTTTAAAAGTGTTTTAAATACAGTAATTTAAAAGTGTTTTAAATACAGTATTTTAAAAGTGTTTTAAATACAGTATTTTAAAAGTGTTTTAAATACAGTATTTTAAAAGTGTTTTAAATACAGTATTTTAAAAGTGTTTTAAATACAGTATTTTAAAAGTGTTTTAAATACAGTATTTTAAAAGTGTTTTAAATACAGTATTTTAAAAGTGTTTTAAATACAGTATTTTAAAAGTGTTTTAAATACAGTATTTTAAAAGTGTTTTAAATACAGTATTTTAAAAGTGTTTTAAATACAGTAATTTAAAAGTGTTTTAAATACAGTATTTTAAAAGTGTTTTAAATACAGTATTTTAAAAGTATTTTAAATACAGTATTTTAAAAGTGTTTTAAATACAGTATTTTAAAATCAATTTAGATTTGAAATTTGATAATCATGGCCTCAGCAAAAAGAAGCAAGGCCAAGCAGAGCAGAGCAAGGTGGGTACTGAACTAGTTTTCATTTAAAATTAATGTCAAGCATCTGTTTTTGAAGATTTTTATGATATTACTACTAAAATTAATATTGCCCATATAGTATAAATGGACAGAAACATACAGACCCCCAACCCCAGCACACACACACACATATAGAGACTTTGAATCTGCTTACAATTTATATGATTGTTTTCTAAAAATCAAACATACTCAATATTAAGGGGCTGAAATGAGAAGATTGAATTATTTGATTTTGTTTATTTCCATGAGTAAATATGATAAAAACAAAACTGAAAAATTTTATTTACAAGGTTGTATAACGATGGAATTTTTTCCAGATCAAACATTCAGCTGTTCAATAACGAAAAAGAAAAATATCTATTTTTTTATTTGATATTATATCAAAACGGGTTCCTGTTATCTGGCATTATGTCTCTAATATCAAAACATAAAGAGAATCCTTTTGTATGACTTATGAAAGATAGAAATAACTTTTTACAGCTCAAATATTAGATGTTGGAAAGAAAAACACAGTATATGATGAAATTTCCACTCTAGTCAGACTAATGTTTACTGGACCTTAAAAGATTGTATGGGTTTATCTACTATTAATGTTTACTGGACCTTAAAAGATTGTATGGAGTTATCTACTCCTATTAATGTTTACTGGACCTTAAAAGATTGTATGGGTTTATCTACTCCAATTAATGTTTACTGGACCTTAAAAGATTGTATGGAGTTATCTACTCCTATTAATGTTTACTGGACCTTAAAAGATTGTATGGGTTTATCTACTCCTATTAATGTTTACTGGACCTTAAAAGATTGTATGGAGTTATCTACTCCTATTAAGTTTCATTACATCCAAGTGGCAAGGAAAACTAGTGAACTGTATTGCTATCTAAGTGAGGACATGATTGCAGATGAGCTGACAATAGGACTCACTATCATAAATTTTGTGAAGTGCAGTGATCTATTAGGTGTTAAAGATATAATTGAGCAGTTTGATAGCAAGTGAGGAGGAGTGTTGAAAATTTCACTCTAATCAAACTTGTGTTTAATGGCAGTTAACGGGATCTTACTAATACTAGCAGTTAAAAAAGGGGATGGAGTTATCTACACTTAGTTCCTTTTTTTTTAGCTGAGGGCAGAGTACAATAAAGTGTATATACGTGGTTCTGTAAATAAAACTCACTACAAGTTTTTAAAACTTGAAATGTCTTTGTCTTATTCTGTTGGTTTTCTTTGTAGTAGAATTGTTTGAAACAATATGTATTTGTTCATCAGTAACCTTTTATGAACTTGATATTTACCCAAGTCCTCCCCACAAGACAGGATGTGGCACAAGGCCAGTTTTTAATGTGGGGATTTCTGAGTGTGTGCACTCAGGCCAAAAATTGCCTTTAGGCCCTGCTACACTGGGTTGAGTGGCTGTCTATCTCTCCAGAAGAGACTCTGCTTGTAGGCATAGTCTCATCTGAGTTCCTCTCTGCCTGAAGAGAGTTTGACTGGAAGAGCTTTAATGAACTTGGTATTTACCCAAGTCCTCCCCACAAGGCAGGATGTGGCACAAGGCTGGTTTTTAATGTGGGACTTTCTGAGCATATATGTTCAGGGAAAAATTCTCTGTAGACCCCGTATACATGGGGTCAGGGAGCTGCCTACCATCCCAGATGAGACTCTGCCCAAAGGCAGAGAGGTTGACAAGCAGAGTATTGGCAAACTCTGAGGTTTGATAAACTCAGTATTTACCCAAGTCCTCCCCACAAGGTGGGGTATGGCACAACACTGTTTATTAAATGTGGGGGGGGGCTTTCTGAGCACATATTCTTGGGCAAAAATTCACCGCAGACCCTACATACATGGGGTCAGATTTGTTTATCACCCCAGATGAGACTCTGCCCTTCAGTATATCCTTGTCTGTGTTCCTCTCCACTTGGAAACAGAGAGGTTGACAAGCAGTATTCGCAAAAACAGAGGTTTGGCAAACTGGTATTTACCCAATCCTCTCCACAAGGAGGGATGTGACACAAGATCAGTTTTTATGTGGGTTGATTGCCTATGCATGGATAAAAATTCCTTGTAGACCATATAATAACAGGGCCAGGTTTGTCTACCTCCCCCGACAAAACTCTGCCTTTCAGCATAGCCTCATCTGGGTTCGTCTCTTCCTCCAGGCAGAGAGGTCAACAATCAGAGTATTCACAAATACAGCGGTTTTGCAAACTCAGTATTTACCTGAGCTCTCCACAGGCTGGTTTAATGTGGGTCTTTCTGAGCCTGTAGGCTCAGGCAAAAATTCCCCATAGACCCCGTAATAATGGGGTTGGCTTTGTCTACCTCCTCAGATGAGACTCTGCCCATAGGCAAAGCTTTGTGTGGGTTACTCCCTGTCTGAAGGCAGAGGGTTTGATAAGCTGAGTATTGTCAAACCCAGAGGTTTGGCAAATGGTATTTGCCTGTTACCTCCCTACAAGACGGGATGTGGCACAAGGCCGTTTTTTTACAGGGCGGGTTTTCTAAGCCCGTAGGCTTGGAAAAAAATTCCCCATAGACCTCATATACACAGGGTCAGGTCACTGTCTACCTCCCCAGATGAGAAATTAGCCCTTTGGCATAGCTTCATATGGGTTCCTCTCTGCCCCAAACTTATTTTCAAAAATAAGTAAAATATAGGTTTTTTTTAATGATGGTAGTGTGCAATATCACTCGCCGAAGCTGAATGTTGAGCTGAGCTGAGGCAATAGATTGTCACGTGTCTAAAATGAAAACTGTCAATCTTTGGTTTTATGTTGACAAAGTTAAGTAATAAGGGGAGGCTAGTCAAACTTGATAAATTACAAAATATTATTTTTTTTAAATTGCTTTGATTATTAATTTTTATTTGCATTTAATCTCTTTTTATCATTAGTATTTCTTCAGAGGACATTTTGAATTAACAATTTTCCTTATTCTCTATCTATTTTGTCTACATAAAATCTTTATTACCTGTTGACTATAACAGCTGTCTCTATAATTCATTATCTTTTTACAGCACTGAACATCTGTCTCTTGATATCTCTTTGTTTCTGCTGCAAAGAAATTTGATGAAAATCAAAGCCACTTTAAATGCTGGAGTTATTGCCCGCTTAAAAAAGTGTATGTCTTTTACCTCTTACAGTCCTTTGTTTTATACACTGCCATCATTTAGTTGCCAGAGATATTAGTCCAGTTCTTCATAAATTATTAGCAATAGTTACTAAAACAGTTAATAAATAACTGACTTTCTCAGACTTTTTGCCTTGATAATGAAGAACAGCACATTGGACTTATTTTGCCCATTGCAGTTTGATTGCATTTAAAAGGCAACAGCCTTGACAAACTTTTAAGACTATTTGATACAATTGTTTATTAGAGAGTGAGGTGGGATAGGTTTAACACTGGACAGAAAGAAACATAAATATGATATCTACAGTTTTGTTTGGTTATTTAGAAAGCTCAATGAAATTTCACTTTAGTTTTAACCCAAATTGTGTTTGTCCCGTATTCTGAAATATTACAGTTGAAAAGATTATGTATTTTTTAAAACTAGTTTACAGAAGAAACATTCTAATATTGTGCCTGAGTTAGTAAAAATAATTGGATATCTCTCAAATCATTCTATTAAAAATCATGCAGAATATTTGTCATTGAAAGAAGTGAGTAACTGAATTTTACATTTATTTTCTTTTGAAGCCAAGCCGTGGATGTTGTTGTAATGACAAAAGTACGCAGGTGTAGGCTTTAAGAAAGCTTTATTCAACTGAGAATACAAAGTTCACGTATAGTGTCCTTTTATAGTCCCAGTAAACAGAAACAGCTCTCTCAAAGAAGAGAGTAACAAAACAAGGGGAGATCACTCTAGATTATTCATAACAGTTGTATCCTTTTTATTGTGATATCAAATATGTCAGTGAAAATATCCAAGAGAAATTAAATGTGTTAATAAATGCAAAAATAAATTTGAAAGAGGTAGATTGACTGCATATTTGGCTAAACATGTGTTACCAACCAAATCCTGTTGTACTTTCCTACTTCATATTTGGTTGAACATGGATTCTGGGGGAGGATAATTCTTTAAAAAATAACCAAGAGGGGGTAATAGGGGGCAAAAAGATTGAGAAAATCTGTTATACCATTTTTAACTAAATTTGAGATTCTATGATACTTTTTGAGATTTTAAAAAATACCTTAAAAGTTTTACTATCAGGACAGAAAAAATAAAAGACATATTTTCTTGAATAGATTCCAATCATATTTACTCATTATTCATCTTATAGCTTTTACCTCTTGTCGTCATTCATATATAAAACATAAAACAGGTGATGCAAAATACATGTATATGTGTCAAGTTAAAAGTTAGTTGAATAAAACTTGACCAAATTTAAAGACTAGTTTTTGTATGAGATTTCATCAGTACAAAATTTGCACAAATTTTTGGTTTTAAAGTACTGTAATTTCCCATGTATAATACACCTTCATCCATAATACACACTCCTAAAATTGTCCTAAATGTGTGGGAAAATGCTTCTACTCATGCATAATATGCACCCCTTGTTTGGTAATCAAACCTTATAAATTGTACCCCTCCAATTTCATTACAGCCAGTGTTTCCTATTTGTATTAAAAAAATGATTTGAACATAGAATAATATTCTAATTTAATCTTATGATAATTCTTATTTTATTTTACTTTTGTAAGTATTGTTAGGTACATACAATTGTATTTGACATCCTTATGGGGTCGCAATCGCCGAATGTTAGTGTCAAATTGTTTTATGTTTGTGGCGAGTAGTCATTGTGCAACTGAAATCGACCTATGAAATGGCAATTTTTTAAAGATTTTGTAGCTCTGCATAATATGCACCTTTAATTTTGCTTATGATATTTTAGAAAAAAATGTGTATTATACATGGGGAATTAGGGTAAATGAAAAAAAAAGTGTGTTATACATGGGGAATTACAGTAAATGAAAAAATGCGTATTGTACATGGGGAATTATGGTACTTTTATTGAAATGAATACTGTAATTTGATTATTGCATAGAGGGGAAAAGATTTGGGGAAAATATAGTAAACATTTCTACTAAAAAGTAATCAGTCTCTCAAATATATAAACAATAAAACATCTTAATTGAAATTAGTTTTAAAAATATATGAAAATTATGCTAATAGAAAGTGTACTGTAACAGAGATCAGTTATAAAAAAGAAAAGTTTTACGTGTATTTAAACATTCATCATCTCGTCAAAATCTATTTAACTCTCAACAAATTTGTTGTATTGCAACTTTTTTATGTTAGCAGATATTTTCCAAGAAATTCTCATAGTTTAGCTCCCAAGTAGAAAAAAGTATTTAAAAAAGCATCCAAGGAATTTAGGGTCAATGCTGATTATAGTTCATCAAGTGCTAATTTAAAACTTCTTAACTTCAAATTCCTTTTGAAATAGCATATTAAAAGTATTTAGGAACTTCCTTCATTTTGATAGAATCTCATGTGTATAAGTTATATACAAAATAAATATAATTATTTAGAATCCAATTAAAAGAACAATCTTTAGTTAGAAGGAATCTCACAGCAAAAAATATCAACTGTTTAGGAAAAAAATAATTACCATATTTTCCGGCTTACAAGACGCTACAGCTTGGATGACACACCCTAATATTGGAAAGAAATTTCTAAGAACAAAAAAAGTAATTTTCATACAACACAAATGCATCCCCCACATACTGGCACCATGTATTGTTTACATTAATCACTCAGCTGATTTTGTCTGTATGGCAATGACATACAAGTCAAGAGCCAAAAGGCTCCTGCCACTGCTAGTAAACAGCATGTTTAAGCTTGTGGCTCAGCTCCAGGAAGGTTTATAGTCTTGGAAATACTTGTAACAGCTAAGTACTGAGGTTACATCATATAAAAGGCTGAATTAGATAGCTAACATTGTAGTGTGATGACTCAACATACAAATCAATGTCCCTATCAGTCAAGCCAATGACTTGAGCATGGGTGTTGCCTTACATTCATCTTAGAAGATGCACACGTATTTTTCAGGGTATTTTTTTATGAAAAAAAGTGTGTCTTGTAAACCAGAAAATACGGTACTTAATCAGGATCTTATTTTTTCTTATTTGGCTTGGCATTTACTTTGAAGTTCACGGAAATATTTATGCCAATAGTTTTCCGTTAAATTAGTTGATATGTTAAGATTTTATAAGCAATAAGTTTCTGTCTGAATTTCTGAGATGAGTTAATATTTAACTTATTTACATTTGGTCTAATCTCATCATTTTTGTCCCACAGAACAATAGACTAGTGCATTAAAACATTGGTAGCTGAATTTAGTTGCATAGTTCACAGTAAAGTAGTAAATAATAAATCATAAGTGTATAATTTCTTTTATAGGAATGGATATGTAGATAACATAATGGTGATTTGCATGGAAAAGGAAATCAGAGAGCAGAGATCAAATTCTGGCCTATCTGTGGTATTCCCTTTTGGATGAATGCCCTTGGAAAAGATATGAATCCATCCCTTCACCCCCAAATATGGGCTAAATAGCAGGACAGACTTGATTCTCTAGCCTTTTTATGATGACAGCTATTATAGTAGGAGGACAATTTTGAATTAAAATCTCAAACCTCGGGTTCATCATTTCTCTTTTCTATCCCCTGAGCAATGTCTCAAATTTGATATACTACAAATATTTATCGATGTATATACAAGCATATCTATTTAAAATGATAATGTATGTTCTGCTAGTTTTCTACCAATAGTCATAAAACTTTAAAAATGTATGAAACACTTCTACAAATCCATCAATATATTGATCATAATTCATTCAATCAATGTTTTAATCTTTTTCACTCTGTAGGTTATTTCATTCATCAAGCAAAATGCTTGGGCTGCCATTATAGTTGATTCTGATTGCCAAATGAGAGTGTCATTGAATTTCACAGCTGTGTTGTCATGTACAGCTATGGCAACACTAAAAAACACAAACATGATGGAAATTGAAATGAGGCTACTGCATTTGAGAGGTAACCAATGGAAAACAAAGTTATATTCACGAATAATAAATAGAATAAAAATTGAAGTTGTTTTTTCTGTACTGATTTTGATGATGATTTCAATGGTATCCAATTTGACATCTACTATCATTAAATTCATATATATATATATATATATATATATGTGTGTGTGTGTGTGTGTGTGTGTGTGTGTATGTATATATATATATATATATATATACATATCTATTTATATATATATAATGATGAAAGTGGATCCTTTAGAAATCCATGGTAATATTTTATTTTGCAAGACCAAATAATCAATCTCGTCTCATCAGAACAAACAATTTCACATCTTTGGATTTATATCATCGTTGGAATTATCCATACTAATTGTCAAACAATATTATTATTTACGTGTACATACATACATACATACATACATATATATATATATATATATATATATGTGACAGAGAGAGTTGGGGGAAACACACACATATATTTCTTTTATTGAAATTAGAGTGAATCTGAGTAGCAAGATTAGATCAGAGCAATTTTGTTTACTGATGGGAAATCTGATCTAGACCATTTGGAATTGGGTCATTAGAAAGACAATGGAAAATGGTCGAAATAATTTTTGTCAGTTAAAATTATAA
>OZ038478.1:77092739-77145239 GCA_964036315.1 Acanthosepion esculentum
CAAGAAATCTTTTTTGACACTCTAAAATCATTGCATTTTCTTTCTGTCATATTATGGGGACGTATTTGTTATTCTTATAACTTTTAAGTTATGCATTACATTTACAGCTGCTTATTTAATTATACATATGTGTTCAATTACTTTTGGGAATGGAGGAGCCAGTTTATTATCTCATTAAATTTATCAAGTAATCCAATGATCCAAATAATTAGGCAACATAATGATGGTATTTTCCTACCTCCCCACCATACGATTTTGCTTTTCCCTTAACCGTTTTTTGTCTTATTTGTAAATGCTTGAATTCAATCTACATCATTTTAAAAAAAATTCATCTCCTTTTAGTTTACAAAAAGCTTTTAGATTTTCTGTGAATGGATCTGGATACTTAGAAAAACAAGGACAGTCACACTAATTACAAAGTGATTCAGAGAATTCTGTACAGAAAGTATAAGATCCTGTGATAGTTGATCCATTGTTAAAAAACTTATGATCCATTTATCATGAATAACTTATTTGAAAGGATAAATGCTACTCTCAATAGAGTTATCTTCTCCCTGGAAATATATATATATATATATATATATATATATATATATATATATATAAGTGAACATTGAAGTCAACACTCATAGGCAACAGACTGTTTTATGCTAAGCATAATCATCAGACCACCTGATTTTCACTTTTATATTTACATACACTCTATCTCTGATATTGAGCACTTTATCCTATAAATATAGCACAACTTTAAACTATATTTCTTCATATATATATATATATATATATATATATATATATAGTACAAGTAATAAATGCATTAGTATATAATTCAAGTGGATCCTAGTAATATCAAACATTAAAACAGATCCACAAAAAGATCTCAATGTATTTATTATAACAGAGCATATAAATTACACAAAATCCAAAATTAACTCATGTCGGGGGGCGGGGGGTACATCTATTTCAACTGACAACTGGGGTTGAATAAGACTAATGTACTTATATTCATCAGTTGAAATAGATCTATACCCCCCTATATGAGATAATTTTGGATTGTGTTGTGTAATATATATATATATATATATATATATATATGAATGAAGAAATATAGTTTTAAGATGTACTATATTTATGGGATAAAGTGCTCAATATCAGAGATAGAGCATATGTAAATATAAATATAAAAGTCAACATTGAAGTCAACACTCAGAGGCGACAGGCTGTTTAATGCTAGACGCAATCATCATATATATATATATATATATATATATATATATATATATATATATATATATATATATATATATAAATATATATACACTGAAAATGACTAAGTGACCATCAGGAATAAAGTAGTGAGGAGAGCACAAAATTTCCAATAACAGATTAGTGACTCATTATGACAAAATTGCTTCTAAAAAGGAAAATTATGACTGAACACAATAAAGAGAAATCAAAATCTACATCAATAAAAAGAAAACCTGACAGTAAACCTCAACATATTAAGACTTATTGTATATATATTTCAGAGAAAGTGATTGCTTTTATTTTTATTAACTCAGAACTGTTATCAAGAAAATGATGATGGTGATGATGAAGAAAATGAATTCTAGCATAGATTTTTCTTGTTTTTATTCAATATTATTATGGAATAATATTTCCCTACCAAAAATGGTTGAAAAGAATAGAAAAGGCCTATGTTCAGTCTTTTCACAAATGAAGGTAATAAATGAGTATACTATAACATGTGAAATGCTAAAAGGAGTGTATCCACATTAATCAAGCATTTGAAAGGAAAACATCAGCAGTGAGAGCAAATGAATAACTGGCTCAGGAGTTATGTTTCTTTACAAGTCCAAAATGAGATGCAGCTGGGAAGAAAATTCAAATTCATACGCACAAATTCACCAGCAAATGAACTCTTCCATACATATGTGTGCATAGAGATAGACGAAAAATTGAAAAGTGCCATTGCAGCTAAAGGATTACTCATATCACTTTGTTTGGGGGTGGTAGTTTTGTGTATGCCATGCTGAAATTTCTGTATATAATTGATGTATCAGCTTGCAGTAAAAATGGCACTGGTAAAATAAAAAAAAAAAAGGAAATCATAAAATTAGTGGCAGAGAACATTTGACAAGAAACAAATAAAAATATAAGAAAGTTGGCATCATACTGGAATATATTTGTGGAAATTACCATTCCATTATATAATTTGGGTGATACCTCCAATGAATTGTTAACTTTTCATCATGAGACATTGTTTAGAATCTTTACTATCATTTCTGTTGATGAGATTTTTAGTGTCTTATAATTTTTGCACGTTATATTGTAATACTGATCATTCCATCTGAAGAATTGCTTTTTTTTTGCGGAGAAGAACCTGGTAAGTTGTTTAGCAAAATTGAAACTTTTCTCTATATTATGCAACTTTTATCCTCTACATATGAAATTTGCAGATCAGATAGAGAAATATTGGGATATTATAATGATTTGTGAATTCATTATCAATATGTCTATACATACTTTTACAAATTCAGGAAATAGGATTATTGCAGTCTATCAACATCTGACCTGTTTGCTAAAAGTAAATTTGCTACATTTCATCAACAAATTATGCAAAAGATTGACAAATGGGAATATACAAAAGCTAGCAATCCCCCACAACTGAAAAGCAATATATCAAAGTAAACAAAAGATTTAATGTTCTTGATTATTCATTTGTATTAATGACATTAATCATAGTTGTGCACTAGAAAAGTTATTTTAAATTCATTGGTTACCTTCATTGCACCACTAGTTTCACATTGTTTGCTTCCTGTATCTTTTCTAACATAAAAATACCACATTTCATGCTATTGATAATTTTTATAATGTCAATGAATGCTCATTGCCCTTTTGTAATGTCAATGAATACTCATTGTAGTAGAGACTTTGTAAATGTAGATACAACTATATAATGCCATTGAACAATACTGACATCAGACAGTAAATACAGTAAAATCCCTAACAACCAAACTAAGAAAGCCTTCCAGATATGAGAAAGGAATTGGTTACAAAGTCCTGATATGAGGGATTATATTTAGATTAAAATAAAAGAATTGAAATCAGGTTTAACATTTATTTGCAATGTTTTATAGTAAACAAAATAAGCTAACAGTGAGTGAAATATAATGGAATTAATTTTAAGGAAAAAGAAATAAATTATGTAATGTTAATAAAAATTCATTAAATTAAGTATGCCACAAATGCAAAACAAATAATGTAATGAGGATTTTTTAATTGCTGTTGCTTGATGATTCTTTCTCTTCTAGTGTCATTCTCAACTTTTACCACATTTCGTTTTGCTTTTGTTCTTGAAATTTTTTAAACATGCATTATTGCAATCGTCATAACTGAATGCTGGCTTTATTTCCATAAAACTGACAACCTTTTCAGTAGCTTTTTCAATTTCAGTCCAGGTTTCATCACAATCATGTTTTTTATTTCCTTGTGCATTGTGACAGTGTGAACGCTGGAGAATAGTTTCTTCACAAGATTTTATATCATACAATGTTGACTTTCCTATGTTGAACTCAGCTATTATTTACAATGAACTTTCACCAGCATCTAGTCTGTTTAAAATTTTCACTTTTTACAATAACTCCAAATTTGTTCTTTTCCTCTTATTCCCATCATCTTTTGCACCAATACAAGCCATTAGGTTGAAATAAGCATAAGCAATTATCCAAAGTAAATTTCCTGAAAAACAGAAATTTCAAATCAGTTACATATCACTGAAATAGTTCAAATATGCACATCAAAATCATGTCTGGATATGTGGGATTCCAGATATGAGGCACTCTGGATATGAAGGGATTCCAGATATGAGGGATTTTACTGTAATAGTTATTATTTGTGTATGAAAAACATTTTTGTAGCCTATTTAAAAAGAAACAATATAAAACTGAATGTCTGCAAAACTCTTGGTACAAAATGTTAATATTTTGACAGATGTGCACACCCACCTATCCATTCATCAATTCATATATGCATAATGGCTGCCACTTGTTTCAATTATGTCCAAATTAGGTAAATCGATCAACTTGTAGTAGATTGTTTACAAGCCTATCGAAAAATTCATAAATTAGGAAAAGGTTTAATATTTATTGTTGGAAAGGAAACTCAGCATTTAAACTCTCGCCTTTCATTTCTTGGTCAACACAGAAGAAAGTAATTTTTAAGCAAAACAGTCATTGGTTATGAAAAATAGATTTATTACAAGAATGCAAAACAAAGAAAATTGTAGATAGATCCATATGAGATATCAACCTCCGAACAGAATCTGATGTGTGTGTATAGGGGAAGAGTGTTCTATTATTTAAAGGAAAGTCTTTGTTGCAATTGACCAAAACCAGGACAGACTGTTTCTGCACAATGCTTGAGTGAGCAGTAAGCCCATTAAAATGATGCATTGAAAGAGAAACATCTTTTTTAATGGGTAATGACATCAATTGATGATTTTGCTGCTTGACTGTGTATGTTCTTAAGTTTCAAATGAAATGTGCAATCAGTCATGGAGCTAGGAGGGGTGTTCTTCCACATACAATGCATTCTCAAGAGACCTGTCACCTCCTTAAAATCTGTCACTTGTTTTAATCTGTGTCACAATCCTTGTTGGGTCAGTAGTTCTTATAATTTAAGATATAAAAAATTTAAAAATCAATCAATTCATAACTAATTGTTCTTTTATGATGGAATATACATTTCAAGGTAAGAAGCTAAGTGGTTGATGCAATCCCAGTAGGATGAGTGACATAATGTTTTAAATTAGCTGTAACTTAACCAATCATCAGACAACAATCAGTTGTACTCTTTAAAAGTACCATCCAGAATATTTGCTTCTTTCACAAGATTATTTTTACCAACATAGTATTCTGAAATTTTATAGGCAGTTTCACATAATATTTGTATATATATATATGTGTGTGTGTGTGTGTGTGTGTGTGTGTGTGTGTGTGTGTGTGTGTGTGTGAAAAAGTTTTAGTGCCACAACATCTAAATAGTATTCTTAAAACAAGGAGGAAACACGTATTCAGCTGATTTCTTATCTGTGCTGCAAAGGGCTTGAACAAAACACTGTCTTAACATCTTGGTGATTTTTGTTATCAACACGTCTCCTCCAAATCTGTGTAGGCAGAGGGATCTGAAACATAAACTGGCACTTTTTGCCGAGTTTTTGTCTTGTTCTGGGTAACTTTAAATTTTTTTGTTTTTTTCCTTTCCCTCGGCCTTGTTTCTTTTAATTCTACTGCAAGGAGGTTTGTTTCCTTTCAGAAGTTTTTATTAATTCCGACGATTTTTCCTCTGATGATGCATTGGACAAAAGGTACCTTAAAATTTCGATTTTTAATCAAGATGATACTTTTGCATCTGATCTTTTAAGAATATATATATATATATATATATATATATATATATATGAATTGATATTGAAGTCAACACCTAGAGGTGACAGTCTGTTTCATGATAAAAGCAGTTGCTGCGCATTGCCTAATGATTGCATTTAGTATGAAACAGACTGTCACCTCAGGGTGTTGACATCAATGTCCACTTTTATATTTACATACACTCTACCCTGATATTGAGCACTTTAACCCATAAATATAGCATACCTTAAAACTATATTTTATCATATATATATATGTGTGTGTTTGTGCGTGTGTGTATGTGTGTACAAGCAATAAAGACATTCTAAGATTTTAGTAAAAGATGATTCTATTACCATGTATAACAGATTGGAACTAAATAAATAACCTTTTTTAACCACAAACTTTTAAGCATGATAACTTTAGAACATCTCAACAATCTGAAATGTGTTTTGATTTTATATAACCCACATAGGCTTCATAAACTGTAAAAAAATCAATCAATCAACAAATCAATCATTGGAATTGATAAAAATATTCCTGAAAATCTAACAGTGAATTTATTCACTCACAATAAAATCTGGGGTCTGTAAAATTGACAATCTGCTAGAAAGCGATCTATCCACTTCCCTTCTCCACATCCTTTCACCTTTCATTCCTATCTGCTCTCGCTCCAAATCTTCTGTAACCCCCCTGCCTTGATCGATCCACTATCTTTCTCCACATCCTCTCCTTTACCACTCCTATCTTCTCTTCCTCCAAACCTTCTGTAACCCCTTGCATGCTAGTGGCCTCCAGCCTTGCTTGGGGTGATAAGCTTAAAAAAAAAAAAAAGCATCTTTGACTTGCTAATTTAGTGATTAGCTACTTTAATAATTAAATGTATAAGGTTTCTTACAGTAGCATTTTATAGTACATGGCATAATGGTGGTGAAAAGATTACATGCACAAAATAACTGACCAATTGTTTTGCAATGCAAGATAACATTTATTAAAACAAAATTAACAAAAGGAAAGTTTAAAACAAGAGTTTCTTTTATTAGAAGTAATTTGTATACACAACAAAATGTTCATGAATATGTTATAGTGGGACTTACTGTATTGGTGTATTTTAGTGTGAAGCATTCACAGCCCTTTTAGCTTCAGCACTGAAAGTTCATGTCACATAGATTCAGAGAGGAAAATATATACATAGCTTCAAGGATTTTTAGTTTATGTTTATTATTTCATGAAAAAGTATGTATGTATTTTTGACAAGAATTCATATGATGAACATAGCAATTTTGTCTTTGGAAATAATGAATGCTACATTTTTGTCTTAAAAACACACCCTGAGGATGACATTGTGTTAATGTCAAAAGTACTCAGAATAAAACAATGTGCATCAACATGGTAATTTTCTCTCTTCTTTTAATACCAGCACCATAAACTCATCCAAGAATATGAACAGATTCTATTGAAAATAAGCAGACAAAACTTGTCTAAATTATTCAATGAAACCTGCCTCACTAAAAACATGCTGCCAAAATACACACAATATATATATATATATATATATATATATATATATATATATATATATATATATATACAGGGTGTACCAAAAATATTTTTACAAACTTTGGGAGTGGATTCCTCACACCAAAACAAAGGCAAAAGTTCATATAAACATATGTCCACAAATCCTTCATTTTTGAGTTATTAAGTTTTAAGTTTATGGTAGATGCTGTTAAATGTACAATCCAACATACAATCCAAAAATACTTATTACCATAGTTTGTGCTGCCACGGATTCTGTCTCAGCAATGCAACAATAAAGAACAGCAAAGTTTGAATGACTCAGGTGCCTTTGGCCTGGAAATGCAATCTGATACAGCCATGCATCCTTGTGACCATTACCATTCATGTAGGTGTATGTAAAAATCATATCTGCCTTCTCACAATATGAATATTCTGCCATTGTTAAATGGAAAACTTCTCATTTAACTCAATACTACACATGATAAACATTGAAGACAGACTAGCTGCAAATGTACATGAATGACAAATGTAACCTAGTCTATGTGGCAACACAGCACCATCTAACATAAACTTTCTTTAAACTTAATAACTCAGAAAGGAAGGATTTGCAGACATATTATTATATGGACTTTTGTCCTTGTTTTGCTGTGAGGAACCAACCCCCAAAGTTTGTAAAAGTATTCTTATACATCCTGTGTGTGTTTGTATATTAACAAATGAATAATAAAATAAACAAAATATTAATTATTAAATCTCTTCAAGCCCACCATTATTTTCTTATTTGTTGATTAAAAATTTATTACTTACATGTTTATATTTTTCAAGTAAATCTTCCGTTTCTTCTTCCCAAATAGATAACATTTTACTGGCAAGAGTACAAAGTCAAGAGCAGGCAATTATATCTGTGAACATTGAAAATACACGAACAGCAATTTGAATAAGGGCAGGCAAATGTTCAGCGTCTGTGCACATATTATCTTGACACATATAGTGATAGCCAAACACTTGAACTAAATCCATGGAAACAAGTCCACAGCTGTGTCTTCATATATCATATAGATTGATCTGCTTCACCTATTCCTGTATAATTCTCCAATTTTTATTTTTCAATTTCCATCCAGTCTTTCTGTTATTCTTCTATCCATTAGTCTTCTTTATTGTTTGCCTGCTTAGTTGAAGCTATCTTATTCTGCTGATGCTATCTTACTCTGTTGATGCTATTTTACTCTGTTGATACTAGCTTACTCTGTTGATGCTGTCTTACTCTGCTAATGCTATCTTATTCTGTTGATGCTATTTTACTCTGCCGATGCTATCTTACTCTGCCGATGCTATCTTACTCTGTTGATGCTATTTTACTCTGCCATTGCTATCTTACTCTGCTGATGCTATCTTACTCTGTTGATGCTATCTTACTCTGTTGATGCTATTTTACTCTGCCATTGCTATCTTACTCTGTTGATGCTATTTTACTCTGCTGAAGCTATCTTACTCTGCCGATGATATCTTACTCTGCCGATGCTATTTTACTCTGCCGATGCTATTTTACTCTGCTGAAGCTATCTTACTCTGCTGATGTTATCTCTGTTGATGCTGTTTTACTCTGCCGATGCTATTTTACTCTGCCGATGCTATCTTACTCTGTTGATGCTGTCTTACTCTGTTGATGCTATCTTACTTTGTTGATGCTATTTTACTCTGCTGATGCTATCTTACTCTGCCAATGCTATCTTACTCTGCCAATGCTATCTTACTCTGTTGATGCTATCTTACTCTGTTGATGCTATTTTACTCTGCCATTGCTATCTTACTCTGCTGATTCTACCTGTCTGACCACAGTTGTTCTGGAAATGCCCTTAAACTAACATGTAGATTTCATTTAATGATTTTGGACAACTGGTAGATCACATTTGTCACTCATACACGAATACTGTATATAATCAGCATTTTAAGAAGAAATCCTTCATTAACTCATAATTTTGTTAAAAACTACAAACAAGGAATTAAAAAAAATTATGCAAAACATTTACTATTTCTGTACATTTCTGTATATAATAATTGTCAAATATTTTAGAACTAGTTTTGGTCATGGGTATGAGATGCACTCTGATCACACAAGTGGTTAGTCTATGGGATAGGATAGTGATAATATGGTCAATATACGAATTAGATGTTTGTGCATTATAAGTAATACAATCCCCTGAGGTACAAGTAAATATTAGATGAAATTAGTGCACATTAATGTTGATATTATATTTGTTATCAGGTATCTGGCAACCCAAGTTTTGGTTTGAGGAACATTCTAGAGACTTCCTCTGAATGGTGTAGCCATGATGTTCACTGACATGAGACCAGTCTAGCATTTATGTGATATGGTGGAGAGAGATCTATTTGCATGCAAGATCCTGTCCCTACAAATATCAGAGAGTAGTGGACAGCTGTTGAAACACTCTAGAGGTCATCCAACCACACGTAGAATCAGTACTATATCAAATTCCTAGAAGAAAACCTACACAATACTAGGCATCTAGCTTATGACTTTTGCCATGTCAGTGTATAATGTTTTATGTTGACTGTTTCATCTTATTTGCAATTCTGGTGTATATGGTGAAGATAACATAGTTTTTTTTTGTCTTTGTTGTATTATTATTTTCAGTCTTATTCCTTTGCCAACAACACAGGGAACCTGTTCTTTATAAGTTTTCATTCAATGCTGTTGAGATCTTTGAACTTTCCCAAATAATGTTTAAGAAGTGGTAAAGTGGGCTCTATTAATAATATTTTTTTATCTTATAATTAATATGCCAGGAATTCAAACTTGTTGGCTTTTTGTATAAGGAGGTTTTAAAGGTGTGGCTGTTAGAATTAACTGAGGCATGTAAGAGATTCTATTTTTAATTTTAATTTTCAAAGTAAAAAATAGAGAATCAAATTATTTTTGAAAGCAGTTTTTTAGATTTTAATGTTAATTGCTCAGATATAAAAATATTATCAACATATCTAAAGTAAATTGTAAGTTTTACAAGGGTTTTAAAATTTTTATATTTTAAGTATTTTGCAAATAACTCTCCAAGCATTTTAGAGCCAATTTTTTGGCTATACATTTAGTCATTATTCAAATCTGAAACCATCTAACTACTTTTTTTACTTTTAGTGAATCTAAACTAGACTAATGACAATAACTTTTGTAATAAAACATTAATCAACTCAAATTTTGTAAAAAAACATAAAATTCTGTCCTGTAGACTTTCTGTTTTTGCATAAAAACTCCCCCCCCCCACTGCTATAATCATTTGAATACATTTCTGTCAAATTGCTTATATTTCAAATAGAAATAAAGAAAAAAAAATGTTTTTTTTAATCAATATCACCTCATGTAAGACAGTAATGCCACTAAAATACAAGGGGTTACTGAGTGTGGAGGAATTAGAAAAAGAAACATTAATAATGAACAGAAAGAGAAAAGAGTAATAAGGAGGACGGCAGATAGTTGTGCTGGAGGATTACCTCGGAGGTCCAAGAGGGCTAGAGTAACATAGCCTAAATGTGCGTATAGGATCAGCGAATTGCTAGCGAGGCAAACCGTCTGAGCATCAGTGCTGGAATGATGAGGCACATGCACGAATGAGTAAGATCAAAGCTGGCAGCGTGCTCTATATGCAAATTCTCTGGCTTGACAAGAACGTACAAAAAAGGCGAGTATTTGTTAAGACGGTAGAAGGCTATTGTGCTCAACACAGATCCTGTCAGTGCATACTGAACCAGAATCCACTGCGCGTGTGTTTCCAGTGTCTGTGCTACAGAATCCCAGGTTTCTTCCTACAATAATGATTGACATTGCATTTAAATTTATAGAGATTAAAGTTGGCTGGAAAGCATGAAGCTGAAAGGGAGTTTCACAGGCGAGAAGTGTGAGGAAAAAACTGTTAGCATAGAATTTATGGTTACATCTAGTCAGCTCAACTGTAAATTGATGAGTTCTCAACATAATATGACACTATAGCAATATCTAACTTCTATCTAAAGAAAAAAGCATCCATCAATTACATCTTCAACAAATTACCAATATTTTTTGTGATAACAGACATTGTAAAACCAATTAGACAATGTAACAATGTTGTGTTCCAGTTATGTTCTAGCTTATTGATAAATCACAATTTTTAAAATCGGTGTCACACCATGCAAAGCAATAAAACCACTAAGACACAAAGGGTTTCAGGGTGTGGAAGAATTCAAGATAGAAACATTAGTAATGAGCAGAAAGAGAAAGAGTAATCAAGAGGACAGTAGATAGGGATTGACATTGCATTTAAATTTATGCAGATTAAAGTTGGCTAGAAAGCATGGAGACAGAAGGGAGTTCCACAAGCAAGAAGTGTGAGGAAAGAGACTGTTAGCATAGAATTTATAGTTACATCTAGAGACAGTCTTAGGTTTGAGTTAAGTGTTATGGTCATCAAAATGGTGTGAACATTCACCTGAATTGTGTAGTAATAGGTGAGGAAAGTGTGCAGTTACATCTAGCCAGCTCAACTGTAAATTAATAAGTTCTTGACACCAGTTTAGTACTGCGCTTAAATTCAAAAAGTATATGTACCATGTCTTTATATGAGTTATGATAAATAGTGAGCATGAATAAGGGAAAGAATACACATGAAATTTCTTCTCACTTCTCCCAGGAGCATGCAGATCATAATTAATAGTGACAGTCATTCATTTCATGAATGGATCACTTTTTTGTTTGTTGACTGAGAATATCATGATTAAAAACCATTTCTCACCAGTGATTTTCTTTAACATTTATCCCAAGTGGATAACATTCTTCCTACTATTTTTCTTCTTATACCTGGGGACATGAGTTTGTAGCTTGCCTCTTTAGTCTTAAAGCAGAGGTTGAAGAATATTTTGGCAAACATAAATAAAAGCACCTGCATTGCAATAAGTGTCAAAAGCATGGTTTTTCCCATAACACTGCTTTCTTAACTGCTATGATAAAAGTGAATTTATATATTTTCTTTGTTCTTGAGAGTTGACAACAAAAATAATAAACACTATTTATTTATTAGATTGTTTATTTACACTATTTATTTATTGGAATGGTTGGCAAAACACTGAATACTTTCCAATTGATTCAAACTTTATAAAATGGTAAATAATACATTTTTATGGTTTACATATTTTAATAATTTAGTAAATGTTTATAAATTTATGGATAAAAAATTGTTTTCAGGTTTATTTCTTTAGAAAATGGTAAATAATGAATATTGTATTACATTAGTTCTAATTCTATTGGTTCTTAGAATGTTTTAAATATTAAATTATTCTTATAAATAAAAAATCTAATAAATAAATAAATAGTGTTTAATATTTTTATTGGAAATTCTCAAGTATAAAAAAATGTCTAATTTCATTTTCATCTTATGTTTAGGTATAATTCCAATTCTAATCATTGCTTTTTAAAACAAAAAACATTGCCAAAGAGTGAAGGCAATTAAAAAAGCTGTGTCATGGGAAAAAACATCCTTTTCACACTATGTCTTGTCATAGGCACATTTCTCCAGGTTTGTTGAAATTTGTATCTCAGTGTTTTTCTTGTTTTAAAGGTGGAATTGTATTTACTATTTTGAAAAAAATTCTCTTCAGTCTTCACCTTTCACAATGAGATTTAGTTAAAAACCTTAAATGAACCATTATTAACAAACAAAATCATAGCATAAACTAAAATGAAAATATAAGGGAGAATTTAAAATAAAAGATAAGCATGGAAAATTAAGTTATGATGAGAGGTAAATATTTGTAAATGTTTTTTGGCAAACATGGATAAACATGACTGCAATAAGACTTTGTATCAAAAGTATAGTTTTTCCCATGACACCGCTACCTTCATTCTTCGGCAATGTTTATTTAATGTTTATTGTTTTAAAAATTGATGATTAGAATTGGAATAAAATCTAAACATATGATGAAAGTGAATTTATAAACTTTTTCTGTTTTCAAGAATTTACAACAAAAATATTAAACATTACATTTCTAATAATTGCTTTTTAAAACAATAAACATTACCGAAGAGTGAAGGTAGTTAAAAAAGCGGTGTCATGGGAAAAAAACCATCATTTTGACACTCAGTCTTATTATGGGTATGTTTATCCATGTTTGCCAATTTATTTTTCTTTCATGGGCCAAACAATTGCAGACAAAATCCTTAAATAAATAAATTGAGTAGAATCAGTATCATTTGTTGATTTATCAAGAGCAAAAAAAAAACCACTTAAAATTATTTACCTTGTTATTAAATTGACTAACAGTGTAATGCACAATCAGTTATAATGTTCCCACCTTTTTCAGAATGTTGCTTTCCAGTGATTTGTGTTGAATACTTTGTCTAGTATCGTTGACAGATATTCTTTCAGCACAGCCAAAATGTCATTATATAATAAACAGAACCAATTCAAATAGACCTTAAAAGTACAATATCTTCAAGTACACTTTTCTTTGATTTGATGGCTTTAAACTGGTAATAAGAAACTTAATGTGTCGTGATCAGGCGATACATGCATGAAATGGTGCTAGGTGATTTGAATTATAATAAGCATCATTGTGATTTGTAAATTCTAGTGGACCAAACAGCAGTGTAAATGAAAGTTCCATAGAGAGCCTCAGTCAGCAATGGCATTTCTATTGTTGTGATGCAAAACAAAAAATCATAGACACCAATACTTAATTGAATGAGTGTAAAAAATCTTTATGCATACAAATGGAAATATGACTTTCATATATTTTTCATGTATAAAAAAGTATTGGTAATCTTTTGACTTTTTGATCCTTCAAAAATGTAATAGTCATGCATAGCTTGCAAGTCATACAAAAATACTGACCCCTGTTTTAGGTGACTGAGGAAACACACTCTCTCATCTTCTCATATGCCAACTTTTACAAAAATAATACACTGATTGTTTTGATATAAATTCAATTTGTTTTAGTCAAATTTGTTTTGTGAATTACAATATCTTATCATATAATGTTTGAAAATTATTTTTAAACTTAGAGGGTAGTTTGCTGCATATAAGTTAGAAATATCAAATTTAGATTAGAAATTTTGTAATGAATATAATGAAAAAATTAATATTCTTCTTCTTCTTCTTCTTCTTCTTCTCCTCCTATTACTCTTACTCCTCCTCCCTTTCTATTACACCCAGCATTGTGCATTTGTTTATTTATTCCTGAAGACAATAATATAGCATTCATTAGTTTTTTTTTAGTTTTTTTTTAAAAAAGTGTTAAATGGTCATTTGGTAAAAATCACCTGAGGATACTCTAGTTCCACGTGCCATGTTTGATGGATATCAGTTATCTCCTGCTAATTTTCCCTCTAAAAGTTCTCCACTGCCTTAACCAGGTATTGAACTCACACTCTTTGGGTCTGTCACTGGATCTAACCAACGCCTTTATCCACTGTGCCATGTGTCCTTGACATGGCACGTGGAACTAGAACAGTCTACCCCAGTGATCGAAATAAAGGGTTTAGTTCGAAATTCCAACCACCTGAAGAAGGCCGGAGCGTACAACGGCCGAAACATTGTGACAAATATGGCGACAAAGATGAGAACAATAGTCCGACTAATGTAAATACATTAAAAATGGTGTTTCTTGGGCAAGATAGCCTGATGGAGCCCAACCCTCTCCAGGCCGGTTTTGAATTCAGAGTTGTCCTTCTCCTAGACCAGCTGTCATCCAAGGCTATAGAACCCAGTCTGTCCTGCTATTTACCTATAGCTGGAGGGAGAAGAGGATTCATACCTTTCCCAAGGGTATTAGCATGAAAGTGAATGCAATAGGATTTTTTTCTGTAAATTGATTCCCTAATAATAATAAACTATTGAGAAAGGTTAGATGTAAAGAGTTATTCTGAAGATCAGCACTTCAACACCAGAGATGAAAGACTATTCACTATTTTTTTAGTTGTAATGAAGTCTAACTTCACTTCTTGAATGGGTTTGTTTTGAATGAAACAGACTGTAAGACAATTTTCCATATCCTAAATATGTTAATAAAATTACTGGGATCAATGATTTAATTTTAAATATCTGCATTATATTTTATTTATTGTGAATGTTCTTCCTTTTACTGCTGAAATTCTGATATTACGATGTTTTGTGGTTGAAGATTAAAGTGAAAGAAAGAAAAAAAAAACAAAAAAAAAAAACTCAAGATCATTTGTTAGGGGAGTTCAAGCATGAATGACATTTTCATTTCTCAAAAAAAACCCCAGAATTCTTACTTTAATCAGAGATTTTGTTTCTAATATTCTTTCTGAATCTGTCATCAAAATAGTGTCATCTGCAGAACGTATGTTGGTAAGTTTACTTCTGTGGATAAAACTTAGTAGATCCTCTATTTGACCTTAAACAGAACTGGAATGTTTGCCAAAAAACTTGAGTATGCTGAAATGAAAAGTATCCATTTTTCTTGTCTTAGTATCTCAGAATATTTCTACAAATAAATATATCACTGGTTCTATTTGACTGTCAACCGATCACTGTTTTTGACAAATTCACTATTAAGGTATGTATTAGTTTGGAACAAATACATCTGGCTGTTTTCCCATTTCATTAATGCAATTGTTTTTCCCATTGACCCTTTCTGTTTATATCTACATCTACAAATCATTTTAAAACTGTCTCTTCTTAAAGGTTTTTTAAAAAGTTTTTTGATTACTTTTAAATTTGTTTCTTTTTTTATAGAATATTGAAGAAAAAATGAATAAACCTTATTTATGTGTGATTATCCATCTCCATGAATTCAAACTCAGCCATTGTGCTACAGAGGTCAAATGCAATATCAATGAAGAACTGTGAATTTTTTATTTAAAAATTTCACTTCTTGTGATCATTGTTGCAATGAAGAATTGAGTGCAACCATTAAGGCTCATCCAGAAAGACTTTATGAAAAAGGATTTGTATATGATAATCAGAAATATGGCTAACAAACTTGTTCTTCCTCAATATTTTTAAAACCAAATTTTTTACACTTAAAATATCCTTTTGACTGTTTGGTGGAGATGAAGTGTATAATGATCATTACACGCTGGTCAGATTATTAGGACAAAGTCCTTTTGTTATGATTTGGAATTAATGTATGAACATTTGCAGACATCTTGATCAGCAGTGGCAAACAGAAAGGGACTCATCCTGTTGTAGGATTATGCAAGACATTAAACCAATGAACAAAAAGTGATGCTGTTAGGTACTGAGGTCCTGTTCTGTCCTCCATAGAACCGGTTCTCTACTGATTACCAATTATTCTGGGTCTTAAATGCATATACACTTTGAAAGTGTAAAAATAGATTTTAATACCAGCAATACATTTTTGTAAAAAAATATTACCAGCAATGAATTTTGAAGAAAAAATTATTACCAGCAATGAATTTTGAAGAAAAAATTATTACCAGCAATGAATTTTGAAGAAAAAATTATTACCAGCAATGAATTTTGAAGAAAAAATTATTACCAGCAATGAATTTTGAAGAAAAAATTATTACCAGCAATAGATTATTACTAGCAAAACATTTTTGAAAAAAAAATTACCAGCAATATATTTTTGAAAGAAAAAAAAATATTACCAGCAATACATTTTTGGAAAAAAAATATTACCAACAATATATTTTTGAAAAAAATATTACCGACAATATATTTTTGAAAAAAATATTACCAGCAATAAAAATCTTGTCAGCATCAAATAACCCATTGAGGTTGATATGCCATAAAATAAACCAAACCAAACCAAATGCATATACACACTGGTAGGTGTAAACTGAAGCAGATCAAGTTTAAAGTACCTTCTAGCAGGTTGTTAATGTCCATGAGCCTAGTTTTTATTGTGATTGAATATATTCACTGCCCTATAGCTGATCTATGATGTTTAAAAGTCATTTGTTTTGTTCCAAGCTGATACTGGAGATATTTCATAATATGTTTACTGGCATTTCATATTCTTACATTAGTTCATTCATCAAATTAGTCATAAATATCTTAATAGTTTTATAATGTGCTTCATTGTTTTAGATTTATTTGTTACTGTGTATTTTAATTATCATAAAATTTAGTTTCAATAGTAACATAAATCAAAGCAGATCATCTTTTATAGTACAGGATAGGATGTTAATCTCTATGCATCAAACAGATTATGTGTGTGGCTTAGTTTTGATAAATAAAAAAATCCCAATGAAATTTGAGATTAAACAGTGAAAATTGGGAAAGTGAATCTGTTCTAAGTCAGCCACTGTCAGTTCTTGTCCCAAGGACACATTTGATGCCTCCATTAAATTAGCACAAATCTGCTTCTTTCATGAGCTGATAAACTTATTAGCAGCAACAGTTTTTTTATACCTTATCTTCTTTTCATCTCACTAATACATTTGTCATCTTAGTACAAATAAAAATATTGTGGAAATTTTATATCTCATATTTATACTTTATCATTTGAGGAAAAATTAACCACTTGATTCTTTTCACAGCTGATAGAACAGCAGAACATTTTTATTTTCTTCTAACACAAATCTCTCTATTTTTATCTCTTATTTCTTACCCTCTCTATTCCTGTGATTTCTTTGATAGAATCCTTATTTTTCCTTACTTTTCTACTTTCTTTTTTTCATACTTTTCTCTACTTGCAATATATATATATATATATATATATATATATATATATATATATATATACACACACAAATGAGGACAGGTTTCGTTAAATAATTTAGACATGTTCTGTCTACTTATTCTTGATAGTTTGTGTATGATAATCAGAAATAGAGCTAACAAACAAATAGTTTTCGTATTTGCAGATAAGCTTTTCTGTTCAGTTATTAAAAGACGAGAGGAAAACAGTGTTAGCTCAAATTGTATTTATTTATGAGTTCTTTCGATATAACATAATGTCATCATCAGGGTATTGGTATATATATATATATATATATATATGTATATATATATCAGGAATCTCCCATCCTCTATCTTAAAACAACTTGAAAGAAGCCATTTAACCAACACAAGGACTGAACAAAATTAATGATAAAAAAACAAATGAAAATTACAGATAAAATTCATTTTCTTAAGAGACAGTCATTCACTCCTGTAGTTCACTGCTACTAACAAGCAGGGTTTTTTTCTCCTGATGATGATGCCCATAGATGGCCAAAACTAGTCGAGGAACCTAACTGAAATAATAAAACAGAAAAATATTAATATACAACTAAGTATGTCTGAAAATTAAAATTTTTTAATATTTTTTATTGTTCAAAACATATATATATATATATATATTTAGTTGGATTGATGTGAGTTTGTGACCCTAGATTTCATACTATTTGCAATTGTACAAAAAAAAATTGCATATATATATATATATATATATATATATATATATATATATATATATATATAAACATACACATTATATATATATATATATATACATACACATTTTACATATATATATATATATATATTATAAATTAACTGTTAATGTTTTACTATATATATATATATATATATATTATAAATTAACTGTTAATGTTTTACTATAAATATATATATATATATTATAAATTAACTGTTAATGTTTTACTATAAATATATATATATATATATATTATAAATTAACTGTTAATGTTTTACTATAAATATATATATATATATTATAAATTAACTGTTAATGTTTTACTATAATATATATATATATATATTATAAATTAACTGTTAATGTTTTACTATAATATATATATATATATATTATAAATTAACTGTTAATTTTTTACTATAATATATATATATATATATATTATAAATGAACTGTTAATTTTTTACTATAATATATATATATATATATATTATAAATGAACTGTTAATTTTTTACTATAATATATATATATATATATATATATTATAAATGAACTGTTAATGTTTTACTATAATATATATATATATATATATATTATAAATTAACTGTTAATGTTTTACTATAATATATATATATATATTATAAATTAACTGTTAATGTTTTACTATAATATATATATATATATATATATATATATTTACTCATAGAAATCATCATATCAGCCATATCAATAATGAACTAAAAAAAGACATGCCTTCTCTTTCTGCCAGTATTGATGATCATGATGATGATAATGATGTTGGTGGTGGTGGTATGAATAAATGAAAAAAAAATGAAAGAATAACAATAATTTTAATAAGTGATATGAAGGAAAATAATAAACCATAGTGATAAAAAATAATAATAAAAACTGTCTCTGACTAGGGTCCCTTCTTGACTGTTATTTTTCTAGTGTCTCCATAAAGACCCCAGCCAAAATATTCATCAAATGTTACACACATATTTTGGTGTGTGTCGTTACCCTATCTACATTCTTTGGACATCAGTCAGTCAGAGATGCAGATGGTTGCCAACAGCAACAGCCCCAAATCTGCTTACCTCTTCAGGACTTATTATATTTCAAAAAAACCTTCTCTTTTTACAAATGTATAAATGTAATTTCAGTTTTTTATTGTAGAAACTAACTTACAACAGAAAATTAATTTTTTATTTCCTTTCTACATTTCATTTTTTATTTCTTATTAAAGAATTATTTCATTGCAACTCCTGTCGTTTTCACTGATAAACTATAAAAATCAAATGAAAATTGAATATTTAATGAAAGCCCTTATCATAGTGACTCAGACATAAGTTAAATCATTATTTTTGGTGCAGTTATCTACTGTTTTCAGCAATATGAGGATATTAGATTTTGGCAATCTTTGCTCAGCTTCATTCCATTTTGTTATTATTATTACTATATTGTATATTTCTCTTTTTTTCTTAAACAGAAGGATTACATGGAAATTAATTTAACTATAAAATACAATCACTTATATCATATAAGATACTGATTATATTTTTACAAAATGCATAATATAAAACTTTATAATATTTTGAAGAAACAATTTTATTTTTATAAAATTCATTTGAAATACAAGAATTTGCAAGATTATTTATCTTGTTACTGAAAAATCAGCATAACTGCCATTTATAAAAATACCTGATTAACATTAGCTTTTTATATTTTAATGTTTCCTCAGTATTGTTTTATTTGCGCTGTCATGTTTTATTATGTAAGCTAAAATTTTCACAATAATATTGGCATTAACCAAGCGTTATGTTTCCACTAGACATAAAGTGGGGGATCGGTTTTCTATTGATTCTAAGTAATAAATTGATCCTCCTTTAATTACATTGTCACATTTTATTATGTCAGTCAATATTTTCACAATAAAATTGATATTAAGTAAGCAATATTGGGAAAATTTTAAAAATATATTTACATTAAATGTTAATATAAGTTTATACTTGACATAAAGTGGGGGATCGATTTTCTATTAATTCTAAGTAATAAATTGATCCTCCTTTAATTACATTGTCACATTTTATTATGTCAGTCAATATTTTCACAATAAAATTGATATTAAGTAAGCAATATTGGGAAAATTTTAAAAATATATTTACATTAAATGTTAATATAAGTTTATACTTGACATAAAGTGGGGGATCGATTTTCTATTGTTATTAAGTAATAAACTGATTCACTCTAGGATTACTACATTATGCCACATTTTATTATGCAAGTCAATGTTTTCACAATAATATTGGTATTAATCAAATGAGAGTAAAACGTTCAGTATATGCTTAAATTTATATGATAACATATTGGGTGAGTTTCAGTTTATAATAAATATCCTTATTAAAAGTACTGATAATAACTTTTTGCAGAGATGTTAAGTTTTATTATGCGAAGTGAAATAATTACATATTGCAAATAGATAAGAAAGAGATAGACAAAAATATCTTACAGTAGGATTCCTGACAACTTGACTAAGAAGACCTTCCGGATATAAGGAATTGGTTACAAAGTCCAGATATGAGGGGTTATATTTAGATTAAAATAAAACAACTGAAATCACGTTTAACATCTATTTTCAGTGTTTTATAGTAAACAAAATAAGCTAATGGTGAATGAAATATAACGGAATTGATTTTAAGGAAAAAGAAATAAATTATGTAATGTTAATGAAAATTCCTTAAATTAAGTATGCCATGTATGCAAAACAAATAATGTAACAAGGATTTTTTGCTGTTGCATCATGATTCTTTCTCTTCTAATGCCATTCTCACCTTTTTCCACATTTTGTTTTGCTTTTGTTCTTGAAAGTTTTTAAATGAAAGACACTTTTTAAATCTGCATGCGTTATTGCAATCAGCATAGCTGAATGCTGGCATTCTTTCCATAAAACTGACAACCTTTTCAATAGCTTTTTTAATTTCAGTTCAGGTTTCATCACAATCATATTTTAATCTCCTTGTTCATTGTAACAGTTTGAACACTGGAGAATAATTTCTTTGGAAGATTTTATATCATACAATGTTGACTTTCCTATGTTGAACTCAGCTATTAGTTACAATGAACTTTCACCAGCGAGTAGTCTGTTTAAAATTTCCACTTTTTACAATAACTCCAAATTTGTTCTTTTCCTCTTATTCCCATCATCTTTTGTGCCAATACAAGCTATTAGGGTGAAATAAGCAATTATCCAAAGTAAATTTCCTGAAAAACAGAAATTTCAAATCAGTTACATATCACTGAAATAGTTCAAATATGCACATCAAAATCATGTCTGGATGTGTGGGATTCTGAATATGAGGGATTCTGGATATGAGTGATTCTGGATATGAGTGATTCTGGATATGAGGTATTCTACTGTATTTGATTAACACACTATTCTATATATCTAAATCAATTATTTTATTACTTTACTAATACTTTAATATAGACTACTTTATTCACCAGTCTTTCATTGATTTTGTTAACTTTTCTACTGTTTCAAATTTAAAATGACTTGCAACAGTTTTAATTGGCTCTTAGAGATCTTCTTTGCTAAATATTGTTTTCCATTTTCATATAAATCTCTTTTAACCTTTATCACTCTGTATGTGATTTGATATGCTGTACAAAAAGTTTCTCCTGTCACTAAAGGTGACTCTGATTCCTGAAAAATAGTGTGTTTGAATTTCATAGCTGTGTTTTCATATCCTGCTATGGCAACAATAAACAAATTCAAGTAAAATTAGCAATAAGAATATCGCAATTGAGAGGTATTTAAAAAAGAATTCAGTGGAAAGGGAAGTAATATTAATAATGCAGAGTGTAAAAGATTAATGATGGCCCATTTAATATCTGGAGAGACTGGGGACCATTCCATTGATTTTGTATTTTTGAAACTGGACTTTTTAGAATGTGAAAGAGAATTGTCTTGCACATGTTATGACTGAGTATTAAGTTTGATTCATACTGAGTGCTCCTTACTTGTAGCCTTGTGTCACATCTAAACTATACTTAATATATATTAATCTGTTGTTCAACTAATGTCCTCATTTGGTTGTTATAGTCACAACATTTTGGTTGTTGTAAACATTAATTCTTCCATCATACGCAGTAATGTTCTGAGAATTTTGAACCAAACCCTTTATTCAATGAACAGGAAGAGATTGTTCTCATTTCCTTGTCCATGTTAGAGACTCATACCAGATTAAGTATTCTTAATTCATCCCTGTGATACCATTTCTTTTCACTGAACAAGAGTATATAACTTACACTTCCTGAACCAGCAACTGAACTGAAATTAGAGACTTAGACTTAATATTTGTTTTTTCTTAAGTTTTCTTGGTGGGTAAAGTGGTTGAAATGTTGTGACTATAACAGTCGAGTTGACGACACAAGTACAAATAGATTCATGTATAAATAATTCTTCATCTTAGAAATTTAAAGAGAAAATCTGATAGCCTGACATGCTATACCAGTTTAGCTACAAAGGAGCATCTGGTTAGCAAGGTCAATTTTACTGCTTTTACGTTAAGATACACTTTGAGCAGATATGGACATTTGAGGGAAATCATGGAAAGTTTGTAGTTTAAAAGCAGTAAAATTGACCTTGCTTACCAGAAAATCTTATCTAAAATTTGAAATCAGGTTGAATAAAACAATTATTGTATATATAAGTCATTTTTGTGTATACATACCTAAGTAAGTGCATTTGATGCAGAATAATTTTTGTCATCTGGGAATTATATGGCTGAGAGCTGGTTAACATTTGAAGATTATTTAGGTTCTTGTGGTATTTGCACTAAGTTTTATACATACTTACCTTTTGTAAACATAAGAAAAATATGAGCTCTGCATATTTTAGGTCCACATTCTTTAGAATATGATTGCTAATCAATTTTATTGTAAGTATTTGTTTTCTGGTTTAAATACTGTGTATATTTACTATATTTTTGTGACTGGAGACATGACAATTTTTGTTCTTGTTTTACAGGCATTAGATCATTTGCTAGTTGGCCTAATTGAGTTGAGGTTAGGTTTTTTGTGAAACAAGGACAGGTGCCATAGATGAGAAAATCATACTTGCAGAAGTTTATGTTGTGCTATAAGAAATAACACAACATAAACTTCTGCAAGTATGATTTTATATATATAAATATATAGAGATTTTATATATATATACTGACACTGATACCATTTCTTATCAGCTAAGATTTCTTGTAAATAAATTGATGGGTGTCCTGTGGTTATAGTTATCTACATAAGCTTGTCCAACATTTCAGGTTTTGTTTTTGATAAGCTGGCAAAATAGCTTTTATTAATTCATCATATTTTTCAGGATCTAACAGAGAAGATTTTTATGTAACAGCAGGTAAGCCTGCAGTAAGTGAGTGTCAGTTCCCCTGAGGTGAAACTGTGCCTCTAGCATAGAAAACTAACTATTCACTGTTGTCTCTATAAACTCTGGTGTTTCAATTGTAGCTTGTTGTATTTGAATATCATCTGGTGTACATTTTTGTCAAGAAAATTTAACAGTTTTTATTAAAAAGCTGTTGTCATTATATAAATGCTAAAGTGGGTGTTGTAATGTAAGTGACTGTTTTATTTAAGCTAGTTAAAACAAAATGATTTTCATGTGAAAGGTTGCATTTAAAGGTCTTTTTATTGGGATTACTACTTTATAGAAGACTTAATAACTTACTCATAGTTGCAATTAATATAATAAATAAATATTGTTTCAATATTATGATTGTACTTCTTCAGGTGATGGTAAATGACCGGTGATTAAATGATTTTTAAGGAAATTTAAAAACAAAGTATTACCTATATTCCAAACATTAAAGGGGGTGGGTATAAGGTTAGAATTAAAAATAGACTTGTGGGTATGTCTAGATTAACCAATTAAATGTCAGGTCTATGCTAAATAGAAAAGTAAGCACAGAGGGTAGAGGAGGGTGAGTTATTTTTTCATGTCACAATAACCAGCACATACACATGCCATCATTGACGATTGTGGGAAAATATGCAGGTAACAAATGTATCATGATTGTGTTCTTTCTCTCATTTAGATACATATATATATATATATATATATATATATATATATAATTAGTTGTATGTTATAAGTATGTTAACTCTATCACTGATATTGAGCACTTTTCAATAGGTACCATGCATATATGATATATAAATAATATACATAGAAATTACACATATATATATATATATATATATATATATATATATATATATATATATATATATATATATATATACTTGGATTGATGTGAGTTTGTGACCCTGGGTTTTACGTTTTTGTGATCCTCAGTTTGTCTGACGATCGCAAAAGCGTGAAACCCAGTCCAACTAAATATGTTAGCTCTATCTCTGATATTGAGTGCTTTCCAGTAAGTTCTGTGCATAAAATATATAAATAATATATATAATATATTGTGTGTACACACACACACACACACACACACACACACACACACATATATATATTTATATACATACACTTTTCATATATATATATATATATATATATATATATTGGTCCATATAGTCTGTGGTAGCAAATGGTCTAGGAAAAAGACAAGTCTGAATTCACAAATCTAAGGAGAGTTGTTTGACAATTTTGTGGGACACTATTTGCACCACTTCTCTGTATTTGGTTCTTCCAAGAAATGTGTTTGGTTCTGTACAAATGTTCCCCACCATAATCAAATCATAAATGCGAGTAGTCTGACTGTTCAGTACTAAGAACAAAGTTGTTGCACACTCAAATTTCAAAAACAATTGGAAAGCACAGTATATATATATATATATATATATATATATATATATGAGTATAGGATTGGTGTATACGTAATAAATTCCAATAACCAAAAATTACTATTATTAAAAGAGTGCTCAATACAGAGTAGAGCAAATATAACTGCATGCAAATATTAAAGTAAGTTGGCAGCATGCTGCTCCTCTCAGTGATAGCCTTACCTGTGAATGTAGCTTTGTAGAACAGAGTAAAGCAGGCCTTGCTGTCTACTCATAGTAACATGTTGCAATTGATCCTCAACCACGCGAGTGAAATGGTCAACCACATGTTCCATATGTCTAAAAGTTTGCAAAACACCTTTCCCCTTTCCAGTTTGAATGATGACTTGTGATTATACCATCTCTTCTTGAAGTTGCCTTCAGTACACCCCATGTATATTTTGTTCTGGCTATTTGTATCTTTTACTTCTGTTTTGTAAATTACTTCTTCTGTTTTGCAAACTCCATCTAGTAGACATTTACCTTTGTCTCTACAGTTACATGTTTCACTGATAACAATATCTTGCTGCATATTATCTTTGAAATGCAAGAATTTAAAATACTGTACATTTAAGCTAGAAAGCCTTAGGAATTTTACCAGACTAGACAGCCATATGTGGGAATTAAAAGAAAAAAATAAGAAAGATCAGATTGTCAACTGGAAAATATTTTAAAAAAGCCAAAATTTAGAGCAATTGTAGTGATATCTGCAAACTGTACCAGAAGGAAAAGTTAACAATAATAACATTTCCAAACCCCCAAAATTTACTGAATGAAATACTGGAAATAATGACATGATGCATACACACTAAAAAGTACTTTTTGAGTTCATATGAACCAGGATGATAGCATGTACATTTTAATTACTTCCCCTTCAATACAATTTCAATATTCTTGCTTTTCTCCTCTCCTTCTATTACATTTCATGTGTGTTTATATATAAATAATAAAGTGTTAGGGAATCATTTGGCCTATAGCACTTGAGGATCCTGAAAGGTTGAAACTATGGTAGCATGATTGGCTGATCTCCTAATTTTTTCAAATTTAAAAGTGCTGCATATTAAATTTTTATTTAATCTATATATGTATTGAGCATTTTTTAATACAACTTTAGGACACATGGCACAGTGGATAAAGGCATCAGTTAGATCAATTGACGGGACCCAAAGATTGTGAGTTCAATATCTAGTTAAGGTGGTGGAGAACTTGGAGAGGACAATTAACTGGAGATAACTGATAACTGACATCCATTAGACATGGCACATGGGACTAGAACAGTCTACACCAGTGAGTAAAATAAAGGGTTCAGTTTGACATTCCAACCACCTGAAGAAGGCCGGAGCATACAACGGCCGAAATGTTGTGATAAATATGGCAACAAAGATGAGGACAATAGTCCAAATAATGTAAATAGTGTTGGACTGTTGTCCTCATCTTCATTGCTATATTCACAATGATTCAGCTGTTGTACACTCTGGCCTTCTTCAGTTTAGGTAAAGGAAAATAACTGAGACATCCGGAAGAGGCATAGCATGTGGAACCTGAATAATCTACCGTAGTAAATAGAGGGTTCAGTTTGAAATCCCAATCACCTGAAGAAGGCCAGAGTGTACAATGGCTGAAACATTGTGAATATGGCAATGAAGATGAGGATAACTGTCCGAATAATATATATATATATATATATATATATATATATATATATATATTTTTTAAAGACATTTTTATGTTTATACATTCTTTTTATAGATACAAATATTTAAGTAAATGCTCTGTTTATAATAAACAGTATTAAGCAACATTTACTGGCCTGAATGTCTGAGAAATTTTCATAGAAAATATTCGAACCTGTATCCTACGGAACCGTAATATAGCCTGACGTGCCTTTAACCAATATGGCCACAGAGGAGCGTTTGGTTAGCAAGGTCAATTTTTATTTACCCCAACGCTCCTCTGTGGCCAAATTGGATAAAGGGATGTCAGACTATATGATGGTTCCATATAGGTTACAGGTTTGATTCCTGTCGGAGGACAAATATTTTCTATGAAAATTTCTCGGACATTCAGGCTGGTAAATTATTATAAACAGAGCATTTACTTAAATATTTGTATCTATAAAAAGAATGTATAAACATAAAAATGTCTTAAAATAATTGTCAGACTTTGTCCATTTCATAATATATATATATATATATATATATATATATATATATGAATAATTGAGAAAGAAAAACTTATGTTAGGGTTAAGATAAGTTTTCCTTTTGTCTTTATTTGTATCCTTAAAATTTACACACACACGTGTGTGTGTGTGTGTGTGTGTGTGTGTGTGTGTGTGTGTGTGTGTGTATTTCCAATGTATAATTGATGAAATAGTATAGGAATGGGAATATATCTTTATTTGCATGTATTGCTTATTTTATAGATTAGTCTGATAGGTATTTAATGTGGGTGACAATGTGAGAGTCGTATTATTTCCTTGTATCTCAAATCATCTTCATGTTAACAAGTTACTATGCAATGGTCTCACCAATGCTGTCTAGTGATAATAGCATTTAGCTTAATAAACAGACATACACATCTTTTTGTATGTGTGTGTTTATGAGATGTATGTGTATATAAACATGTGTCTTCATCCATGTACAAGTCATATTTGGCATGTGCTTCTTGCCTCTGATAATTTGAATGTGGGTGTGGCAGTTAGAAAGTCATGTAAGTAATCTGAAAATGTTCTAAAAATGTCAGCATTTCAGTAATTTCCTTCTACTATAGACCTCTTTGGAATGGCACAACCTTTTGCCTTCCTTTCCAAAATATCTCCATACAGACTAGGCCAGACTATTCTGTGAAATATGCTGTTAGATTTTATCCTGCACAACTTGATGTGCTTCAATATTGTTACTTTTTCTTTTCTTTTCTTTTTTTTTTTTTTTGGTGGTGGTGGTTGCTTACGGTGAAATCCATTGCATTGGGAAGTAAATTTCCTTTTTATTTTAAAATGATCCTATGTTAATTTTCTTTGTTGAATTGTTGAAAGATCACATAATTGCAAATGATTTTGTGATAATTTACTTATGATACAAAGAAAACTAAAATAAAGCATTTACTGTTGAGCAACCAAGAACTACATTAATGTAAAATAAATACAAGTTTTTGTCTGAAAATATTTTGTTTTTTTAATCATCTCATCCCCAAGTAAGGCAATAAAGCCACTAAGCCACAAAGGTTTACTGAGTGTTAGAGAATATGAGAAAAAAATCAGTTATGAGAGAGAACAATAAAAGAACAAGAATTAAGAAGACAGAAGATAAAGATTAATATTACATTTAAATCTACAAACACCGTCTCTGATATTGTTATCTTAAATTAGGTACAGCCAGAAAATCACTAAAAAATCAACATAATGTGATGAAAACCTACTCCAAATGTAATGAAAACATAGTTTTATCATCAAAATTTTTAAGTTATTATGAAGAGGAAAAATCAAAGTATTTTTTGAATATTTAATTAAATTTTTTACTCCTTTTTAGAACATTTGAAATTTTGATTAAAAATCTTGTTTTTCTTGCAAATTTTAACATCTCTTTCAGGTGAAAGACACATTAATTTGAAAATTCTTGCAAAAATCAAATAATTGTCGAATTTTAATTAAATTTTCAGGACTTATTCACAAACAAATGAAATTATTTTGGAAATTTTTTCACTGGAAAATCTTGGAAAAAATGATAAGTAATTTCAGGAGTTGATACCATTGAAGGCCGATCAGACCACCATTTCACGTGGGATGTTGGCATCCTGGATTCCCTTTTGAGTTTTATTACATCTTTTAAATTGGACATTCTAAAAACTATATATAATTATAGGATATATACAAACAAATTTGAAATAAGGAAGAAGAGCAAAGAAAAAAATATTATTACTCACCATAAAATAGGTACCTTTATGAAATCCCCAAAAATCAGCATACCATGATGAAATCATGCTCCAAACATAATGAAAACAGTTTTATCATCAAAATCTTTGTTATTATTTATTAAGAGGAAAGATCAAAGTATTTTTTAAATATTTAATTTTTTACTCTTTTTTAGAACATTTGAAATTTTGACTGAAAATTTTGTTTTTCTTGTGTCAGCATATGTATTATATTTTAACATAGCAAATTTTAGTGTCTTTTTTGTGGTGAAAGACATTAAATTTGAAAAATTCTTGTGAAAATCAAATAATTGTTAGGCTTTAATGAAACTTAAATTATTTAGATGACAAAGCTATCTTTTCTTATGTTATTCAACAGTACTATTTTTGTAAATTTGATGTAATAAATGCAGTAAAATGTAAATTTCTTTCCTTAAATAAAAATAAACACTGGGACACAGACACATTAAAAAAAGAAAAAAATGTTATACTATTCGGTTGGTGCATAATTATCAGGTGTTTTTGTAGGCGAGTTATTTGTTAATAAAAATTGCTGTTTTGTTTACTTTTTTTACTGAAAATATCATTTTATTTTTAGGTTATAAAAATGTGTGTTGATAATCATACTCATTTAAAAATATTATTGTTGAATTGTTAATTTCTTTTTTCATAATAAATATTGTATAAAAAACGCCTGATAATTATGCACCATCCCAATACTTGTTATGCTTTACCATTTTCTTAGAATTAAAATTTAAAAGCATACAACCATTGAAAAGTTTCGTAATCTGAAAGACTGAATTGTTGAAATCAAAAAATAAAAAGAAACATTACAAAACAATTTAATGTTTTCTTTTTATATTTAGACTGTTAATTGCAGATTTGTACACACACAAACAAGACGATTACCCCAACCCCTTTTCTCATGTCCTTATTTCTGTCAATTTTTATTACATTCATTGCTCTAATTTAAACTTTCAGCAACACTTGTTATTATCTGCCAATGACCTTAAATATATAGCATCACATAAATATATACAATCACATACAAAGAAAAATTTGAAAATGAAAGAATAGAAATTAAAAATAATAAGTAAAAATATGAAGAAAAGCAAAAAGAAATAACTTGCATTTTTTATATTATTTGGACTGTTATCCTCATCATCATTGCTATATTCACAACGTTTCGGCCATTGTACACTCCAGTCTTTTTCAGGTGATTGGAATTTCAAATTGAACACTTTATTTCATCCACTAGAGTAGTTGTTCTAGTTCCACGTGCCATGCCTTTTCCGGATGTCTCAGTTATTTCGCTTTTTAACTCAACTCTCCAATTTTTGGTTCTGCTGTGGCCTGGTATTGAACTCACAACTCTTTGGGTCTAGTCACTGGATCTAACCAACGTAAACCAAAAACTTGGACAGTTGAGTTAAAAAGGGAAATTACTGAGACATCCGGAAGAAGCATGGCATGTGGAAGTAGAACAATTTACTGTGGTGGATGAAATAAAGGGTTTGATTTAAAATTCCAGTCACCTGAAGAAGGCCAGAGTGTACAACGGCCGAAACATTGTGAATATGGCAATGAAGATGAGGATAACAGTCTGAATAATAAAGCAAGTAATCATAATACCTCATCAGAGATATAGACAGAAAAAAAAAAAAATAAACAAATAAGTAAAAAGTACTGAGAAAAGAGGAGAGAAATTTTCTAAAAAATCTAAGAAAAGTGTAAAAACAAAAAAATGCAAAATATTCTAAGGAAAAGTTGTTAATAAATCAAATAATTGAAGATGACAAATAAAAACCTTTGAAACAATTAGTCATTTTGTGTTTTCATTTATTCATTTTTTAATTTGCCACTTTTAGTCATCCCTTTTTACCAAATGAATAAGTCAACTGTTGAGGACATTGACAAAAATCAAGCACAGTTTGTTTGTCAAGTAAAGCAGTTTATTTTTATCTCTACATAAATATTCACTTAGACTAATTTATGCACAAAAGTAAACAAACAGATTGTAATGCCTCTCCACTGAGACACTTCTATTTTTTTTTTTTTAGATTTAAAATTAGTCAATAGTCCTTCAGCTCATTTGAGCAGAATTTATCATTTTCTTCTTATAGCCAACACTGATAAATTCACAACACCATTAAAGCATTCCACCTGTCTATCACCCTGGGGCAAAGAAGTTGTATATTGCAATCGTTTTCAAGTGCTGTTTCATCAATTTGTGTGAGTGATTATGTGTCATCCTTTTTGAGAAGATAAAGAAATTGTTCACTTCCATTTTATAATAGTCATTCAGTATTTTCTATACCTCACACAGATTGGTGAACCGGCATCTTGACTGAAGGGATGATAGTTTGATTCCACCTGTACCTGACTTTGGCAGATTGCAATAAGTCAATATTGTTTTGGTAGTTTGAACTACAGATTTGAGTACTGGTTGAATAAATGCAGTGTAAAGGGTTTTCATATTTTTTGGAGTAAGATTCATAAAGTAGCATTTAATTATATTCTTTGATTAGTTTCCTTTACAATTTCCGAAATATGGGATCTTTTTTTTTTTTTAAGCTTATCACCCCAAGCAAGGCTGGAAGCCACTAGCATGCAAGGGGTTACAGAAGGTTGGGAGGAAGAGCAGATAGGAGTGGTAAAGGAGAGGATGTGGAGAAAGATAGTGGATCAATCAAGGCAAGGGGGTTACAGAAGATTTGAAGCGAGAGCAGATAGGAATGAAAGGTGAAAAGATGTGGAGAAGGGAAGTGGATAGATCAAGGTATCTGGTGATGTCGATTGACGTTACACTTAAATAGTTGGAGCTTGTATTTGTCAGGGAAACAGGAATGAGTAAGGGAGTTCCACAGGCGAGATGTGCAAGACATGAAGCTATTGGAGTAGAAGAGATGTCTACATCTAACAGTTTCAACGGTGAAGGGGTGGGAACGGGATGCCAGCCTCGTGGGATGTTTAAATTCATGAGGCCTAGGAACCAGTGAAAGCAGCTCCTCGGAGCAATTACCATGAAAGTATTTGTAAAAAAAGTCAGAGCGAGGCAACATCTTGGAGATAAATCATGTGAAAATAGAATATCCAACATTTTTTTTTTCTTTTACTTGCTTAAGGCAAACCCGTTTAGTGTGTAAATCTATTTCAATTTATTTCTGATCTTCACAACAATACACTTTCCTGAATTGAATTTTAGATGGCATAACAAACTCTAAGCTGAAAGTGATTTTAAATCATTTTGAAGTAATGAACAGTTTTCTTTGTCATTGATGCAACAATGTAGTTTAGTGTCATCAGCAAATAGTTTAGCAGTGGATTTGATCAGATCAGGGATGTCATTTACATAGATGAAGAATAGGATTGACACCAAAATGGGGCCTTGTGGGATGCCACTAATGACTTACTGCCAAAAAAATAAACCATCTTGCAGGACTACTGCACTTTCTATTTATGAAAGGATTTGGTCCAACTTAGAACTTTGCCATGAATACCCACATGATCCATCTTGAACAGATGTCTTTGATGAAGCACTGTATCAAAAGCTTTGGCAAAGTCTAAGTAGATGACTTAGATTTCAATACAGTTATTGTAGTTCTCAGTCCAGTCACTGAAACAGTCCAACAATTGGCTAATGCTGCTTTGTTTGGACTTAAAACCATGTTGATTGATAACTAATAGTTCAATTAACATTTACAAGGGATAAAATTTTATCTTAGATGATGTGTTTAAGCAGTTTGATAATGTGATGTGAATGAAAAAAGCCTGAGAGTCCTTCTTGTGCAAGGGAGATATGTTAGCTCCATGCCAGTCTTGAGGGGTTACTCCTGGTTACATCGATTGGTTCATCAAAATACACAAGGGATCATCTAGGAGACCACCGCAAAACATTCACACTGGTTGAGTCAAGAACAGATGCTTTGTTAGTTTTCAATTTTAGAAGATTAGTTCTAAATTTAGGTGAATCAATCTTGATGTCATGGAGAGTGTGTTCTATATTCATATTGGGGCAAAGTAATCTTGATTTATCTATAGCCAGTTTCTTTGTTAATACAGATATAAAGAAGGAGTTCAACAGATCAGCCTTTGAATGATTGTCTCTGACTTTTTGATGCCTTTCAAAAGCTAAGCAAAGTATTAAGAAACAGAAAAATGTCATTAGAAAGAAATAGTACTGAACTGTTATATAATATCAATCCTCTTATATGGCAATGAATGCTGGACAATTTCCTCAGATAAAGAAGAGACTTCGTGCAACAGAAATATGGTTCCACAGAAGGGTACTGAGGATACCATGAACAATGATGACATTCTAGAGACAATGAAAACAAAAAGGACACTTGTACTTAACATCAGGAAGAGACAATTTTTAGGGCATATGATGAGGAAAGAGAGCTTGGACAATTTGATACTCACACGACAGATCAAAGGTAAGAGAGACAGAAGAAAATACATAACCTACCTAGCTAGATTGATTGAATGGATGGTAAAATAGGGTTTGGGTGAGATGATGAAAAGACAAAATTTATTGGAAGCTACAAAGGACGGGAAGTTGTGGAGAGCCATGATCGCCAACGTATTAAAGAGATACAGTATATAGAAGAACAAGAAGTCAATTGTTGAAATTAACCTTGATTGACCTGGTATACTTCAAGAAACTTTTGGGGTTATCAGTAAGGCTATCAACAAGCTCATCTCCATGGTGAACCAGGGCATCTGAAATGGCTTTATTTACCATATGATGGGAATTTTTATAGAGAATTCAATCAGGCTCTAATCCACTCACCTTGACTTGTATCTTAAATGAGCTTGTTCTCTTCTCCCTCTCTTTTGATTTATATCTGGTCCAAGGAGCTCAGTGATTGGGTTTAATGTACTTGACAGGTCTAGCATTTGTCTAGCAAAGTTCAATATATTCTTTTGAATCTGTCTCAGTCCATCTCTATATCATTACTTAGGAATTTGATAATTAACAGTAAAATGAACCATTTTGTGACTATGTGAACCAAATGGCTTTTCAACATCAGCATCAATTACAGTTGATGTATTTTTGACCAGAGCCAAGTCCAGAATGTTTCTACCTCTAGTTGGCCTTTTCACAACTTGTGAAAGCATGTTGTCCATGACAGTATCTAAGAACAGTTTACCAATTTCTCAAGATGAGGTTAAGGAATTCTAATTGACTCCACTGAAGATGGTCAACAAGAAGTGTGTTCTTAGAGGAAACTGTTTTCTTAATAGAAGTGCAAATTTTGATTTGGCATAATTTCTTCAGCAACCTCAGGCCTATAACAACAACCCATAGTCCAGCAGATTTTGGGCACAGGATTGATTGATAGTCACAGAATTTCAGAGATTTTAAGATTTTGTACAGCATTGTATTCATTCTATACCAACAAGAAAGGAAAAGATTCTAACATATCCTTCGTTGCCAAAATTTCACAGTTTCACATTACATGGATTTGCACTCGCCAATTCAAAGCTGCTGAATTTTAATTATTTTTTTTCTTTCAATATATAATTTATATTTTATGCTAATTCAAGTATAGATTACTTTTTTTGGATGAAATTAAAAATATTCTCTAAGCTGAACATGGAAAGGATAATAATAAATGTAAGAAATCAACAGTAATGTCAAGTAGAAAGAGTAGCAAAACTGACAAATTAGCAAGAAATGGTAGAATAGAAAAGTAAAAATTCTATATGACAAAGATTAGAGAATTTAAAAGACAAACAAAATCAATTGCATGTGACATGAATATAGAATGAACAGTTGGAGGCAAAAACTGAATCTCAAATAATAATAATAATAATAATAATAATCAGCAGCAGCAGCAGCAGCTCAATGGCTGGGTGTGGTTGTAGGCTTGCTGAACAGTTGAGCACCTGATCAGTTCTCTCCACATATCTGGGTTGAAGGCCGGAGACATATTCATTCATATACAGGTTAAATTACAGGTAATATTTTCTAACCTGAAGGCTCACCTTCATCATGATCAAGTGGTTATAATTACATTGGGAGAACCCTTCATCCTGGTTGTTGACTTCAGTCTTGGAAGTCTGCCATGCAGTAATGTTGTATCATCCTTGCACTGGTTGCATACATTACAATAGAGCCTTGCCTACCTACCATTGTGTTAGATGGCTATTGCTCTTTCAAGAAGATTGATTCACCCTTTGGCATGTCATCTTGTTTTTAATTCTCATGAGAATTAACTATAACAAGACTAAAATAGATAAAACACATCAGGGACTGCTTCAATGACTCTTGACAAATGATTGGCAGATATAAATGAAAGGAAAAACTGAAACTCTTCAGACATTGCTATGATTAAAATTGTATCAGTATTAAGGATAGTGCTGCTGTATTTAGAAATCACACTTGCTTCTCAATGACACTCCGTAGATAAAGCTAGAGAGAAAACTAATAAACAAAATCATTTCATCTCATTTCATTGTAGATATAATTAGAAACATTAATTTTATAATTAATTTCATCTACATTATTTTTTAATAACCACCATTTTTGTAGCAGTTTTTCTTATTCATACTGAGTTTATTCATTATGAACAAATAATTACAATATCATTCCAAATGATTAATGTGCCTCTCCTGTCAAAATGTATTTAGCCATTAAAAATGTGTTACAATTATAAATCAAGTAGAATGCTTAATCCATAATATTTAGGGATTATATTTTTTTAAATTTAAAACCACCTAAAGTTATTTCATAAGTCAGTAATTTATGGCCAAGAATTAAAATAATCATTTTTATGACATATATATTAATATCACTCAATCAAAAATACAATATTTAAAGAATAAAATATGCCATGCAAATATTTTGAATTGCAAATTTTATTATACAAATGTTTGAACTGAAACTTTCATGTACTTAATTTGTTTTTTTTTTCTTTTTCTCATCTCTTCATAATTAATGCAAAGTTGAAAGGTGTAGAATTAAATCAAATTAAACTCATTAAGAATGATTAAATTAATAAAGGCAACTTCAGAGCATCCAACCATACTAAAAAACATGCATAATTACATGGTGGCAGTTTGCTTGGGAAGACTAACTGATGCTTTGCAAGTAACAAATACTGATTAGATTTTGTTATTAAAAAACCACATTTCTCGGTTATGATGCAGATGTTAACTAGCAAATTAATCTTTGTTACTCTCGTTTCACAACCTGAATGTTGAAAATTCCAAAGTAGGGAATCAAAAAGAGTAGCTATATAAATTTATTATTTTTAAGAATTATATCGGTATTGAGGAGGCATGGTAATGGATAGCAGCTCAAAGTGAGGAATTGGAGAGCCGAGTTCAAATTCCAGTCAAATCCATTGCATTCACTTATGTGCTAGTACCCTTGGAAAAGGTATGAATCCTCTTCCTATCTCCCCTTGGATGGCAACTGGTCTACTGCAGGAAGAAATGGCAACCTACTGTGGGAAAAAAATCTGCCTCGTCAGTCATGTATTGAAAGATATATGATCGCCTAAGTGTGTATCATGCATGGTACATAACTGACAGACTGATATCAGTATATTTTACAATCTGGATTCTTTTTTTACAAAGATAATGTTTGCTTGGTTTTAAATTCACAAAAAAAGGTCTAAAATCTTTCTTTTGTAATAAGCTTGCGGATGGCTGATGAGGCCAATAGAAAACCAGATGTTTGGGCACAGTGTCTGCAAAGAAAGATTTGAGAAGTATAGGGTGTTTCATTAAGACGGATTAAAGTCAGCAGTAAATAAATCAGTGTTATTGGTTAAAATTTATTTATTGCTCTCTTGGATCATTTTATTTAAGTCATGGAAATTATGGGTGAAAAAATAATATCGGCCAAATGTCTGCCAAGGCTTTGGCGGCACACCTCCACTCAATGGTCAAAATTTCTGATGATGTCTCTACATATTTGCTCCTCGATCCCACCAATATGCCTTATTATCTCGTCCTTCAGCTGTTGGTTTGATGTTGGCTTGTTGGCATAGACCTAGCTTTTGAGATGACCCCAAAAGAAGAAATCTAAAGGTGTCAAGTCGCACGATTGTGGTGGCCAATTGACTTCGCTGTTTTGAGAGATGATGTGGCCTGGGAATTTCTCATTGTATTTCTGTTTGAATGTCCATTTTCATAATAGGCTTTGATAACTTTAACACATTGTTTGATTGTTAATTTTTCCTTGGTTGAAATTGCAAAAAGTTGTTAAATCTAAAAGAAAAAGAAAAATATCATTAGACGCTTAAACTTAATTCACATTTAAAATCAGTCCAAATTATTGGAACACCCTTTGCAATGAGGTTTAAATTCTACCAAAACTCAGCACTAGTTCTGCAGTTTCTTAAAAAGAAAGATAATTCGGAAGACTGGTTATGTTTTTTTTCTGCTATGTTGCCAATTAACAGTTGATGCTTTTGGAGTTGAAGGTCTTTAAAAAGTTCTTGTATTCTACTGTGGTATTTCTCTTTTGCTGATTTGTAGACAATTAACTGGATGATAAAACGTTGGTAAACAACAATCTTTATTTCTGACCTGTGAGGTGTATCTTGTTATGTATAGCTTTCATTCTTGTGACTTTTACAATCTTATTCACTGTTTAGTAGTGAATTTGCTCCAGTGCAATCTGAGAATAGTGTGGAAACAATGCTGATAGAATCACTCATGTAGGTATAGATGATGGCAGTAGATAGATCATAGCTAAATACACTATATAAGAAGGTAAACAGTATAACAGATTTGAAGACTTCCAATTTCTATCCGTCCCCTAAGGTTTTTCTTTCTTCAAGTATGTTTGCAAGTTTTCAAAAGGCTTTGTCTTGGTCATTTCGCTGTCTTTGTCAGTTTTAGCATCAGACGATCTAGTACATTTAGGTAAGCTTCTTTGTTTCATTCAACCAATGGAGAGAGAGAGAGTTGGTGATGCTCCTGCGGGTTAATGGAGGATTATGGTCTTCTTCACCTGTTTTTAAAACCAAATAAAAATTTAAGAATAATGCAAAATATTTGGGTAGTCATTCACTTAGTAAAATAATAAATATAATTTTAAAAGATTATCACTTGATACAAAGACAAGTTAGTTAAGCCATCTTACATGAAAGAAGAAAACTGTCTTTAAACCATAGCTGGAGATTCTTCCTTCCTGCAGAGAATCTTGTATGTGTCAAATCTTCCAGATTTCAGTAACAATTCTGAATTATTAGCAAAATATGGATATTAAAAGACATTAAATATCAGAGAGAATAAACAGTGTATCTTTATTATATTATTGTGTTTTTTTTTAATCTGAAATGTTGCACAGCAAAAGGTGATAAATTATGATATTTAAAACTTTGCCATTTATAAAGACTCTAATTCTTTCAATAAACAAAATGCTCATCATTTTATCGCCATTTTTATAAACATGTGACAAAAAAATTCTATCAAAAGAAATAAGGAAAACTTACTTCTTTTTAAAGATGGTAAAGAAAAAAATTCTAAGAATGATAAATTGGTGGCAAAAGCAGAATGAAAGGCAAAAAAATAAAGGAAGTAAAAACAACAAAAAAACAAAAAAAATTAAAGCAATGTGAAGGTTAAAAGATGTGGAACATCTATAAGTGCCAGCACTTCTTAGTGGGTGGTGAGTATCACATAGGAGGCAGTGGAGCAGAGAGGAACAATGGGTTGGAGATAAAAAGAAATGGGCCACAAAATAGTATAGAAAATCCTTGAAAATTCAAGAATTTTCCAGAACAGTTGAGAATTGCAAAATACTGACAATAGTTATATAATAATGTTCTGGAATTTCCACATTGCATAATATGACACATATATATGTAATTGTTGCCAGAATTTTCTACAAGCTGACACAGAATATATATACAGTATAATTATTCAATATTTCTACATTCATTGCAAAATTGGTGCTTCCTAGGGGCATTGTAGGGTAACATGAATTAAATCATTTTCCTAAATTATGTGAATTTGATAAAATATAAAGAATAAGTGATACTGGATAAGTGTTGTGCAATCATTTGGCGACACTTCACAAAGATATATTGGAGAGGTTTGAACCCTTCTTATCAATGAATGTTCTTGATTGGCTAATAAACCTATTTTTAAATATTGAAGATATTACTGACACAGCACTTGAAGCTGAATTTATTGTGCTGCAAAATGATATTTAATTAAAGATGAGATTTTAAGTCAGTTCTACAAAATATGTTGTAACAAGAAATTCTGTTTCAATATTCCACCCTATGGACAATTGTTAAAAGATTAATGTTATCATTTCCAATATTTTATTTGTTAAAATGAAATTTCAGTGCAGTTTATTTTGTTTTTTGACTAAAGAGTGAAATTGTCTTAAAATTGTTGAAATGGTAAATTTACACCTTCTGCTCACCAAAATAGCTACAGACATTAACATGGTAATAAATCATGAAGCTCATCTTCATTAACTGTAAATTCCCAACCTACCATTATATTCATAAAGTTGACATGAACATTACACTTTTATTTTACTTATATAATATTATGAAATAAAATGTTTAATTGATTATTAATTTTCATTTGTCTTATTTACTAGTATTAAAAACATGGATGTGGATGTTAAAATTTATCTGGTTTGACTTGGGGATGGCAGCCAAAATAGGTTTGAGAAAATTTGATCTAGAAGAAACTAAATTCTTATTGGAGAATTGTATTTGCTATTCAGGAGGAATGGTGGAGTTATGGATAGTGACTTGGATTGAGGAATCAGAGAGCCGAGTTCAAATTCCAGTCGGATCCATTACACTCACTTACATGCTAATACCATTGGGAAAAGTATGAATCATCTTCTCCCCCTCCCCCAGCTATGGGTAAATAGCAGGACAGACCGGGTTCTATAACCTTGGGTGGCAACCAGTCTAGGAGAAAGAAAAACCCTGAATTCAAAACTGGCCTGGAGAGGGTGGGGCTCTGTCAGGTTCTCTTGCCCAAGAAACACCACTTCTATTGTGGCTGCAGTACACATGGTGCCCCTATGATCCTAGGGGTCATGGAAATGAATAAAAAGTTGATACTCAATGACTTGCATATAAATCAGTCATTAATTGATTATACATGGGGTTGCTGAAAAGTTCATAGCCCAGCTCATTTCCCCAAATCTAGCTAAAGAATGCTTTCTTGATCAAACCAAGAACTTTTCAGATCCTTGTGTGTGTGTGTGTGTGTGTGTGTGTGTATATATATATATATATATATATATATATATATATATATATATATATATATATATATAATGTTCTGGAGGTTGCATTCAAGATTGAAACAAACTGTTGCCACTTGGTGTTGACCTTAGTGTTCACTTTTATATGTGCATATACTCAATCCCTAGTATTCAGTACTTTTACTCATAAATATAGTATACTTTAAAACTATATATATATATATATATATATATATATATATATATATATATATGTATATATATATATGTATAATTTAAATTGTGTGTATTTAGGCAGCATTTTGTCATTAATGCATGTTTTGTTAAATAATATAGACAAGTTTTGTCTATTTATTTTAAGAAAATTCCTTTCATATTGTCGAATAAGTTTTTTAGCATTATCATGAAAGAAAATCACCATGTTGATACGTGTTTTTATTGTTAATCCTGTCTAAGCTTTCGACTTACATAAGCCATTATCAGAGATTAAAAGTACATTACAATAAATTAAATAATAAATTAAATAACAAAGATGGTAATTTTTGTTTTAGATTGGTTATGCGGACATTGCAACAATGACAGTTTGTTTTGTTTGCATGGAAGATTGCTATGCAATGATAAATTTGTGCATATGAAACACAGAAAGCAAATATCATATTGCAGTTCATGACATCACACATGACCACATGAGTGAAAATGAAGAAAAGTGTTAAGTATGGGAAGCCGTTGGTATAAACCAATAGCTTCTGCTATCAATTATAGGCATTTAAGTATATTTGTGGATTTTTCATAGTTTATTTTGTTCAGGTTAGGTTTCAACAGTTTTATGTAAATAGCTTCAAGAATTTTTAGTTTTTGTTTATTGTCTTCATGGTTAAGTATAGTTGTATTTTCAACAAGGATTTTCCGGAATTGTGTATGAGGCCAGGCATGTTGTTTTAAATGCCTAAAAATGTTGGAATTGTCTTCAAATGGAGAGTTATGCATTGTGAAAGTGAGTTTGTGGTGTGACCAACATAAATATTATTTAATCCATTGGAGATACAATCTCCTAGAGGGCATTTGAATTTGTAAACTATGTTGGTTTTCTGCACATCTCTAACAGGTGGGGAATCATTGCGAATAATTGAGTTAGATTTTTTTTTTTAAGTGTTTCATCCCAAGCAAGGTGGGAAGCCACTAGCATGCAAGGGGTTACAAGGGGTTACAGAGAGTTGTAGCAAGAGCAAATAGGAGTGATAGAGGAAGGATGAAGAGAAAGATAGGGGATAGATCAAGGCATCTGGAGATGTTGATTGACATTACATTTGAATAGTTGGAGATTATAGCTATCAGGGAAACAGGAAAAAGAGAGGGAGTTCCACAGGCAAGAAGTGTGAGACAGGAAAATATTGAAGTAGAAGAGAAGGCTACATTTAACAGTTTCAACAGTGAAAGGGTGAGAGCGAGATGCCAGCCTAATAGAATGCTTAAATTCATGAAGTCTGGGAACCAGCGAAAGCAGCTCATTGGAGCAGTTACCATGAAAGTATTTGTAAAAAAGACAGAGGGAGGTGATGGCACATCTGTTAGAGAGTGACTGCAGATGAGATGACAGTCAGAGCCAATTACATTGCATATCCGTCTTTGGATTTTATCAAGAACCTTGAGACGAAAAGAAGGGGCTCCAGACCATATATGGCAGCAATACTCTATACAAGGGCAGAATGATTGATTTGTAGATTTGAAGGATTGACTCCGGCGAGAAAAATTTCCTGGCACTGCACAGGGAGCCAACTATCCTTGCAGTGGACAAAGCTATTGACTCAATGTATTTGTTCCATCTCAGGTCAGCAGTCAGTGTGAGACCGAGTAGTCGCAAAGAGGTGCTCTCATGGAGTTGAGCGTCAGGCATTCTAATGGGGGGGGGCAGGGATGGTTCTCTGTGGTGAGTAATAGAGAGCAGTTTTGTTTTTGAGGCATTAAAGTTAACCAGCCAATTCCTGCCCCATTCCACAACCGATTGGAAGTCTGTTTTGAGACAAACGGCCAGGTTAGTTTTGTCAGCGACACAAGATTTGTTTTTGAGGCAGGAGTAAATAGTAGTGTCATCCGCGTAGATGCCTACTTTGGGAACCTATGACGTCAGGAAGATCATTAATGAAGGTAAGGAACAGAGTAGGGCCTAGGATGGAGCCTTGGGGAACACCTGCATTCGTGGGATAGGAGCTGGAGGAGAATCCATTGAGAACGACCTTCAATACACAGTTTGACAGGAATGATTGTATTAAGTCAAACAATCAACCTGAAATTCCATAACCCAGAAGCTTGTGAAGAAGGCCAGACAGGATATACTAGATTTAGTGTAGTATATGATTAACTTAATTTTTCTGCTAGGATCTGTTGTAGATATATTAGTATTTACCAATATTTTTGTATATTTTCATCTTGTTTATAATTAGTATGTATTTGATTCCGATATAGGAGATTAATATGTTTGGGATTAGTTGAAGCAGTATAATGTTCTATTTGTTTAGTATTGAGACTTCTAAGAAAGCATCTTATTTGTTCATCAACTATATAGTTTGGAAAACTATTATTAATAAGTGTTTGTTTTATATTCTTTAGTTCACTATAAAAAATTTGTTTTGTGGAGGAATTAGTTTCTGCATGATGTAATAGATTTTTTATAATTGCTACCTTGTAATAATATGGACATTCACTCTTGTAGTTAAGTGTACATGAATTTATGCTGGTAGTTTTTTTTGTATGGAAAAATAGTAAATTTGATATTATTTGTGTTTATCAATATGTCAAGGAAAGGAATTTTATTATTAGTATTGAGTTCATATCTGAATTTAAGGACAGAATTATTTTGGAAACATTTTTGAAGTTGAAGTATTTCATCTGTATTTTTAACTAACATAAGGTTATCATCAACATATCTTAGGTAGATGGAAGGTTTTTTAAAATCTGTAAATATCTTATTTTCAAGGTTAGACATGGAGAAACTGCTAAATGTCAGACCCAGTACTGAAGACACCATCACATTGTATATATATATTATTATTATGATCTAAGAAAGGGACTTCGGTAGTACAAGTTAATAGTAGTTTCTCTATATTAGGATTAATTTTAAGTGGGTGTAAAGATGAGTTACTGTATATATTTCCTATAATTATGTCAATATTATATATATATATATATATATATATATATATATATATATATATATATATATTGTATATTTGGATAGAAATCCCTAATTTATACATGTTTCATTAAAGACTATTGACAAGGTACTATGATTAAGCATTTTATTTTATTTTTCTGGTGCCCATACCAGTATTTTCTTTTCTGGACACAAAGTGTGTAAAAATTCTCCAGAAGTTCTGCATATCCAAGCATTTTAGCTATTATCAAGAACAATTTTTATTTTCTATTTTTAACTGAATGTGTGTGTTTTTTATGTATGTATCTGAAGTTATAGGAATGTTTTATTTTACAAACACAGTCAGCACATTGTGGCCATGTTCATAGTTAATTTTCTTGAGTGTTGGCTTTTCCTATTTTATTATTAGGGCTTCCATTATATTTAATCTTTTTTAAATGTGGATGAGGATATTATACTTGTATTTTCTACTAGTATGTTGCAGATGCAGTTTGTTAGGTTTCCATGTGTTCCTGATCAAACAAAACACATAAATAATTATATTGGCCATGCCAATCAAGACAAGTGACATTACACTTCCCCTGACCTTAATTAGGACTCATTTAAACACGCACAGAAACCTACCAAACTCCATCTGCAATATAGATGGTGGGATGGGCAAATTTTCGCCATTTTATATTTTTAATTTACTGCATGTGCGTTGTTTGTTTTTGATTTTGTCAATTGAACAGTATAGTAGGGTCAGTTGGACACCATCTGTGAGAAAAAGAGCACCATGACGCAATACACTCCACCAGAAATTTGGAAACAGCATGCTGTACTGCTTGGCACTTACACCAGAGGCTCAAATATAAACATCTCGGAGTGTTTGGGTGTAAATCTGAGGACAGTGCAGAGGATTCAGAAAGAGATGGATCAGTCTAATGGTGATTACGAAGGTATGGCTGCTTGGAAAAAAATCTCACTGATTGTTCTAAGGAAAGAACTTCCAAATTTGTTGGTGAGGGCCTCACACTCAATACAGAGGCTTATATCAAGTGTCTTGAGGAGGTAGTGCTGCTTTGAGTCAAGAGGGTGGCTGCTGGAAGAACCTATGTCTGGCAACAGGACTTTGCACCATGCCACACAAGCAGGAGAATCCAGTCATGATTTCTGCAACCACATCACCTCTTACATCTGGTTACCTAAATGCCCAGACTGCAGCTCCTTGATTATTATGTGTGGGGCACACTTGAGTGAGAGTCCAACAAAACTCCTTGTAACGGTAAAAATGAACTGAAGGCAAGGATTATGGCAGCATTCACCAACTTAAACAAAGAGACCATCCAGAAAAGCTGCAAGAGATTCTGAAGTCATCTGGAGGCCTTGGTTGAAGCCAATGGCGATTTTATTGAGTAATTTTACTCTTTAGTATTTCAGGATATTTTTGTATAATTTTGGTAAATAATAGTCTCATCCACATGTAAAAAAAAATGTAAAAAATAATGGAAGCCCTGATAATAAAATAGGAAAAGCCAACACTCAGTAACATTAACTATGAACATGGCCACATTATGCTGACTGTGTTTGGAAAATAAACATTCATTTTCATGTAAAATGTATTATTTTGTAAAGTTACACTATTTTGATGCACTAAATATGATAATGTATTAATCTAAGTCTTAAAACTAAGAAATACATTTCTATATTCAATAACGTTTTGAGAATATATAGAGAAAGTTAACTTGCTTTGTTTTCACACTTTATATGTATTTTGTAACTTTTTTTAGTTGCGTTGCTGTGAGTTTGTGACCCTGGGTTTCACACCCTTTGTGATCATCAGACAAATTCATTTTCGCAAAAAGCATGAAACCCAGGGTCACAAACTCACATCAATGCAACTAAATATATATACATATATGCATGTATATATATATATATATATATATATATATATATATATATATATATATATATATATATATACAGTATAACCCGGATATAAGAGACCCGGATATAAGAGATCCTGATATAAGAGAGATTTTCTCTGGTCCAAAATTAGAGCCATACTTACCTAAACATAATAGACCAAACCTGGATATAAGAGACTTCTTATCCAGTCCCGTCAACTCTCTTATATCCGGGTTACACTATATATATATATATATATATATATATATATATACACACACACACTACAGTTGAAATGTTTGAAGAATTAGCATAGGATGAACTTCACAGATAAATGAAAAAAATAAAGAAAAAGAGCTCTTAGAGTCACTGAAAAAAGAATGGAATCAATTATCACACTTATACTTTGAGAAACTATTGCAACGAATGCCAAAAATTTGTACTGCAGTAATCAAGGCTAAATGAGGATATTTTGACAAGAGCAAAATTTAATCATAAAATGCGTTTTTTCTTTTTGTCATAATAAAATTTCTAATAAAAAATCATGTCTCACTTTTTTTTTAAAACATGTATAATAATTTTCTCTTATTTAAAATATAAAGAGACTACTTTTTGGGCCAATTTAAAACTTTTGAACTGTAGTGTATGTATACATTATCTTCAGTGAAATTCAAATAAACATTGACTCACCCACAGTAAATTCAAATATAATTTGTACAGCCATTATATTTTTATACATTCTCATATGTTAGCGATGTATGTTTCTATACAAAATTTATTTTAATTATTTACAGCTGTCATAAATATGACTGCCTATGATTCGCATTATGGCATTTTTTAAAAAATATTGTTCACCCAATTAAAGTAGGAGGTTATTGAATGAGGTTGTTTGTTGAGGGGTAAGAGAAGTAAGTGCAGATTATCAGGATATGTAGGATAGATAACAGTTGACCCCAGACTTGAATGGAATGAGGATGATTCCACCCAGTTCTGAAATGGTGGAACTAGGGAATGTAGTTTGTCAGAACATTTTTTCATGGAAATAGTGATAGAGTAGCAATGGTTCATCTATGGGGAAGGGGTTTCATGTTCATATTATACTGTTTTAGACAGCAGACCAAAAATAAATAAAATGGTTATGTACTAAAATATGTGGATATAAAGAAAATTAGTACAAAATAATGTGTTTAAAATACTTTGTTTTTATCCTGAAATTTTTGATAGTAACAATTGGCAGATGTGATTATAGAACAATTCATGTTTTCTTTAGGTTTAAGAATAAAAAGTTCATATTGCTATAAATAAAAATGTTTTTGAAAACCTAACAATGAATTAAGTACATATGCACTCTATGTTCTATAACTTTTTTTTATCCTTGGTTAAGTTCTTAAGAACAAAATATATTATGGTTTCAAATCTCTTGAAGTTTAATATGTATTGTTTTTCTCCATCATGGCACCTGGTATTTAGAATGTTATATATTGAAATCATGTTTTAATGTGTTGATGACTTCAGATACAAGCCATTTACAACAGTTGTAAGGCCACATGTGGTATTATGCAGATTAAGCTTGTATGTTTATAAATTAGTGAACATATCTAAGACAATAAAGAATACAATAAAAGATCTGAATAATGAAAATGAAAACTAGTCTTAATGTTAGTGTTGTTGGTATTATTCACACCCGCAATGATCTCAATCATTCCATTCTATAAACATCTTCACGTGTATGGAATAGAAAGTCAATTTTTGTCCCATCCTGGGTAAGACGATAAACTACATCTGCATCCTGGGTAAGACGAGGCCTTTGATCAGGAGGTTTTGAGGACATGGAACCACCTCTTAATTACTGGTGTTCCCAGGTCCACCCTAACCTGGGGTGTTAGCACTTGTCAGGGTCCCAGCTATGGGCAAATAGGGAAACCCCCAAAAGGGGTTAAAATACTATGAAAGTATAAAAATAGGTTTTAATATCAGCAATACTTTTTGGGGAAAAATTATTACCAGCAGTACATTTTTGAAAAAGAAAAATATTACCAGCAATACATTTATGAAAAAAAAAAAAAATTACTAGCAATACATTTATGAAAAAAAAAAAAATATTACCAGCAATACATTTTTGAAAAATATTACCAGCAATACATTTTGGAAAAATATTACCAGCAATACATTTTGGAAAAAAAATATTACCAGCAATACAATTTTTGGAAAAAAAAAACATTACCAGCAATACAATTTTTGGAAAAAAAAACAAAACATTACCAGCAGTACATTTTTGAAAAAATATTACCAGCAATATATTTTTGAAAAAAAAATATTACCAGCAATACATTTTTGAAAAAATATTATCAACAATACATTTTTGGAAAAAAATATTACCAGCAATAAAAATCTTGTCAGCATTAAAATAAATGAAACCAAACTAAATGAAAGAATACATATTCTATTCATATGAACCTTTTGTAAAAATCTTGTCATCATTAAATGACCCATTGAGGTTGGTGTCCCATAAAACAAAACAATCCAAACCAATCAATTTTTGTCAATAAATTGACATTCTATTTTAGAAAAATCCAGGCTACAATGCTTATGGTATTTACATATATTTGAGTATACAAAAATCAAATATATAAAAACTAATTTATTTTAGTCTTAGCCTTAACATTTTACTACTTTACATGAGCATTGTCAACACACCAAGGAAAAGAAATGAAAATCAAAAATTTGTTATACAAACCATTTCTATTTGTTTGAACCTTATAGCAGTTAATTAAAAAATTAAAAATATATCCATAAACAAATCAATTAGATTTGTTCACAGGGAATATGCTAAAATAAAATGTGACTTATAAAAAATCAAAGTAAGTGAACTAAAACTTTGGTAAAACATAAAATGTATATAGTCAGAGAAATTACCAAATACTTTTAATGAAAAATATAATTAATAATTATTTTTTGGTGTTAAGGAAATTCATGAAATTTAATTTAAAATCTTATTAAGATGCTAATTTTAAACAATTGATAATTATTTTTTGGTGTTAAGGAAATTCATAAAATCTAATTTAAAATCTTATTAACATGCTAATTTTAAACAATTGATGAAAGAAGTAAAAAATGTCCTATTAGTTTTGATGCAAATATCTGCTCAATTGAGTTTTTTTATGAAACTTAATGAAAAACCAATTCTTATGAAAATTCGCTGATTTTAACTTGTAAACTGAAGATCAACAGATGTTATTTCTTAGAAAGTAATTGTCTGTTCCTGAAAACTTGCTTGAATGTAGGAAATTTTCAAACTCTCTGAGAAAAATCAAAAAAATCATTATCTGCCTTTTAAACATCATTCATATAATATTCTGATGTAAATGTTCTAACTGACTTGTTAAAGCACTTGAATAATGTTTTTAAAGTTACAGAAATTACTACTGTTTGAACAACTAAATTTCTTGACAGATATCAGGGTCTTATGTCAGTCATTTGATTCTGTCAATTCATCACATATGTCAACCATGAAATTCTGAGTTATTAATGGGGATTTAAGACTGTATTAAATAGATACTCCTAATCTCCCTAAAAGCAGAATTACATCCATCTCAATTTCTGATGATAACTTAAATGAACTAATATCATATGTTAAGGTAATCAAATCTAGATTAGATTAAATATTAAGCCAAGCATTATAATCTTAAAGTTTCCTTTGGAGTGGATACACAAGAAATATCTCAATTTCTATATTGTTTTATCCAATATTTCCTAACTAAGAAATAAATATATATGAGATATTGTGTAATTAGTGTTTAAAAATTGTTATAACCACCATTTATCACTGCCTGATAAGATGCCATGTTGTGCACAGAAACAATGATGCATTTTTGTAACAGTAACATACATGTTTGAATGTAATAACCTATAAAGAATTATTGCTCTACTTTTTGAATTGAGCCCTCTTTTAAATTAATGTTATGAACATTTGATTTTATATTCAGTTCATTCTCTTTGCATTTGTATATATATATATATATATATATATATATATATATATATATATATATATTTAATGTAAAATGTGTATGTATATAAATATATATATATATATATATATATATATATAGATAGATAGATAGATAGATATGCAATGTTTTATATATATTATTTATATATTATATATGTGTGGTATTTATTGGAAAACACTCAATATCAGTGATAGGGCTAACATATTTAGTTGGATTGATATGAGTTTGTGACCCTGGGTTTCACACTATATGTGACTGTCTGATGATCACAAATAGCATGAAACTCAGGGTCACAAACTCACGTCAATCCAACTATATATATATATATATATATATATACAAATAAATAGAAATAACAGTCAGGTTTAGAATCCACAATTCTTTAGCATTTATTTTTTTTTAAACAGTGCTTGATACAATGTAGAGCATAATATTATAATATTTTTATCTAAAAAATATTTTACATCGCAACATGAAAATTTTTATGTCTCGGAACTTAAATCTGTTCCATTTTCAAGTAATGTTTGGTAACTTTTTATGAAAATTATTTACTTTTAAAAACAGAATGGTATTTTATTTAAGAGTTAAGAAGGGAGGAACAAGATTTCAAAATTTTTATGGGTATCTCTTCTTTGACCAATGAAAAAACAGGTGAAAGCTAAAGCTGAAAATATACAGGGTGCAAAGGATAAATTGTCTTCTATATTATGCAAAAATTAAAATAACACTGACATCTCATTTTAACAAATATATTTACCAAAATTACACAAAAATATCTTGAAATACTAAAGAGTATATTATTATTCAATAAAATCACCATTGATTTCAACCACAACCTCCAGACAACTTCAGAATCTCATGCAAATTTTCTGAACAATCTCCTTGTTTAAGTTGGTGAATGCTGCCATAATCCTTGCTTTCAGTTCATCTTTGGTGTTACAAGGAGTTTTGTTGGTCTCTCACTCAACTGCGCCCCACATATAAAAATTAAGGAGGTTGTGGTGTGGGGATATAATGGCCAGATGTAAGGAGTGATGTGATTGCAAAAATTATCTAACAGCTATGACTGGGTACTCCTGCTTGTGTGGCATGGTGCAGATTCCTCTTGCCAGACACAGTCTTCTAGCAGCCACTCTCTTGACCCAAGGTAGCACTATCTCCTCAAGGCACTTGATGTAGACCTCTGTATTGAGTCTGAGACCCTCACCAACAAATTTGGGAATTCTTTTCTTATCAGAATGATCAGAGTGAGTTTTCAGAGCTGCCATACCTTTGTAATCACCATTAGACTCATCCAACTCTTTCTGAATCCTCTGCACTGTCCTCAGATTGACAATCAAATGCTCTGAAATGTTTGAGCTACTGGTGCAAATGCCAAGCAGTACAGAATGCCATTTCCAAATTTCTGGAGGAGTGAATTGCATCATGGTTCCCTTTTTCTCACAGACATTGCCCAACTGACCCTATTATGCTGTGCAGTTGACAAAATCAAAATCAAACAACATGCATGTGCAAAATTAAAAATATAAAATGGCGACAATTTACCCATCGCATCGTGTATATAATTTTTTTCAGTGCCATAATATTCCTTTGCAGCAAATGAGGAACGTTTTATAAATCATTAGGGAAATAACAGAGTCTGTAAATAAATTACAAAATTTATCTTATAACAAGAAAAAGCAAGATAAAAAAATAATATTTAGAAAGAAGATTTGGTAAAAGCAGAAATTTTAATGGCAGGTTGCAAGCACATTTTGTTAAATTATTTTTTATAAAAGCTTGATATTTTCTTTATTAAAATATCTAAAGAAATAAAAAATACTACTAACTGCTTGCAAGATGCTATTTTTTAAACCTCACCATAAAGACTAAAAAAAAATGTACTTAATATATATTATGAGTTTGTATATGCAAAGATATGTATAAGTAATGACGTAGCCTACATATTGTCACCTCAGTCATTCATGCAAAGATTGACCCATTTTTAAAGAAGCAAGATCTGTCCTTCCCTAAGCATGAATTTATGTTTGGGATTTTTAATATTTCATTTCAGAATTTTTGTTAAGCACCAAAGGAATGTTTTGAGTGGTGGGTAATGAGAAGTAATAGAAATCTAATAGGAATCTATTTAATGAGTATGTGTGTATACACACACACACACACACACACACACACACACACACACACACACACACACACACACACACACACACTTTTTTCTGTTTGTGCTTATGTAGCTTTTCCTATTGTACAGTCAGCCAACTGCTGTACTATAAGTCAATATTCAAACTGACTGAAATGGACTGTATTTCAACTGTTGTGGCAAGATTTTAGTGAATGAGCATGATTATACACATGAGCATGTTAACATACTTGTACTTAAACACACACACATACGCGCGTGTGTGTGTGTGGATTGAAGCATGTGCAAATAATTTAATATATGGTGGTTTGGAAAGAGAAATTAGAGAGCCAAGTTTGAATTCTAACCAAATTTATTACATTCACTTTCACACAAATATCTTTGGGAAAGGTATGAATCCATCTCTTCTCCTCTCAGCTATGGGTTGAATAGTAAGAGAGACTGGCCTTTTAGTCTTATTTGATAACCGGTCAAGGAGAAGGAAAACTCTCAATTCATACCTGAAGAGGGCTGATTGAAGACTTTGTGGTAGAGTGTATAACAATTGTTGCAGATTAAACTTCACTTTTATGATACGGCAACAGTTTTTTGAATTGCACTGGAAATTCCATTTTCTTCAATATTAGCCATGTGAATGAAACTATAAAAAGGATGATATTGTAATTAAAAATTATAATTACAATATGTGCATAAAAATTTACAAAGACAAATATCTTGAACCAAAAATTAAAATTCATTGGAATGACAAAAAAATTATAAAGGCAGCATAAATGTGAAACATACTGCTATCATCTATCTTTCTCTTTGCAATTCTCCACACGTATATATATATATATGTATATATATATATATATATATATATATATATATATATTACATACAATAGAAATTCAAAGATACCCCCATATGAATAGCTATTTCACCCCGCAAGAATTAACCTTGCAAGGTTTGTCAACACCAAGGGATTTTATTTCCAAAGTCCTTGGTGTTGACAAACCTTGTAAGGTTAATTTTTG
>OZ038478.1:77150239-77152739 GCA_964036315.1 Acanthosepion esculentum
TGAATTCACTCATCAGATCATAAATTGATACTTATCTATTTATATATGTGTATATTTGTACTGAACATATACATATATAAGCAATTCTTTGTGCGATTCATCTTTTAAGAGAAAGAAATCTTGGCTATGAAACAGTATTTATAACTAAAGATATATTGCTAGGGATAGATAGATAGATAGATAGATAGATAGATAGATAGATAGATAGATGTAGAGAGTGAGAGAAGGGAATTTTGTTCACTCACTCATAAACTGAAGTGCCAATAAATTCAAGTCTGCTACTAAATAACATACAACTTCTCCCTTCATCTGAATAAGCATGTAGCATGGCATCTACAAGTTTCTAAAGTCATTATATTGGTATATCTATCCAGGCATATTCAAGGCCTGTCACACTTGTGTTCAGTGGAAAAGTCTGCATGGAATTTAGTGAAATATGCAACATATCCCATACATAATCAATGGAGTTTAAATATAGTTTAAAGCACAGATACCAATGAAGGAATACCTGGGAGTCTGCCAAGTGAACTTACAAGATGTGGTCGTGTTAATAGACTGGAACAAACTATGACCACCAGAAATAGGTGCAAATCGTCATGCCAGTGGCTTGTACAATATTCTGCTAACAGACTGAATCCATAGCATCTTGCAGTCTTCTCCACATATGAACACAGCCATCTCCCTGAAAGAACTGGAAATGTGATTCCTCTGATCAGGGAACATGGATTCCAACTTTAACAGCCTAATAGTGATGTCCTCTGGTTTAAATGAGTCTGTCAGGGTCACTCTCTTCATAGCAGCAAAAATTAGCCTTGTGTTCACAGAGATAAAAGCATACTTGACAGGAAATAAAATGTACAGAAATAGCAGTTAAAAAGCATGGTAAGTTGTATGTTAATTTCATACAATTTATTTATATTTTTGTGTGTATCTTTTAGGCGACAATTGTTTTATGGTACATGTGATGAAAGGGGGAATTTACTCTAGTATTTCAAGCCATATCACTGAGAGAAGTTGGACACGTGTTGCCCATACCAAGGTTCATGGTTGAAGAGATTGAATTTCATTTCTTTTGGCGAGATGTCCGTATTTCCAACAGGAACAGATTTTGTTGCATTCTGGGAGTATTATTATTATTTTTAACTTTTATATAATTTATTTTATACGTTTTTATGTTATTGTTTTATTTTATTTATAATTTTCACTATTGTTATTATTTTATATTTTATTTTTACTTATTTATAATTATAATATCCCTACAAGTCGCAGTAACTGATATGGTGTCAATAATTGCACACTTTTTAGTCAATAACTATAAAACTCCATGGAATAGAATTTATGCTGAAAAGTGACATATTAGTTGAGCAGCACCAGTGTAAATTTGGAATGGAATTTATTGCAGTTTTCTCCTTCATTTGGTGGCTGCCATTCTTCTCAGTTGCCAGCCATCACATCCTTGGATCACCTTTGGACATTAGCGGTTTCTACAGGGAGATATTGTTTGTTCACAATTGATGTATTCTGGATTGTTTTAAAAATGCCTTATAAATTTAAAAATGTTGCCCGAGAAAAATAAGAGTAGTTGCCACATTAGGAATAGAGTGTTCTATCTTTCTGGATCTAGTAATCATTCTGTGGCTAAAAGGTGTTAAATCCTGTCTGCATTATATAGCTGCCACAACTATACTGCCAAAACTACATTACTACTTGACCTGTTATATCACATTATTCAATGAAGCACATTTCTATCAATTTAAGTATATTACAATATTGTAATTTTACAATGATCTTATGTCATCAGTGATACTAATTAATGCTCACAAAATACAAAGGCTGTTGATAAGATTGATCATTTGGTCAGATCTTGGGAAGTTGTTCAGTTCAATAAGTTTTGGCACTTCCTTGTATATGTACAGGTCAGATCTTGGGAAGTTGTTCAGTTCAATAAGTTTTGGCACTTCCTTGTATATGTACAAGGGAGTGCTGGAAATTTACATGTGGAAGAAGGAAAAACCATCCAATATACTGCTATTTCAAATTTTTGATACATTAGTTCATATATATATATATATATATATATATATATATACTGTGTATTTAGGCAGCAAACCCTGTTTTATACATGTTTCGTTAAAGACAACTGCCAAGGTACTGTGATTGACATTTTTATTTAATTTTTCTTGTGTTTGTACAAGTGTTTTCTTTTCTGGGCACAAACTGTGTAATAAAAGGTCCAAAAGTTTTGCATATCTGAGTGCTTTCAGTTATTCTTTTAGCCATTATCAAGGGTGATTTTTATTTTGTTTTTAACTAAATATGTGTTTTTTTTATGTATGTGTCTAAACTTATAGGAATGTTTTATTTTTCAAACACAGTCATCACATTGTGCCCATGTTCATAGACAGTTTTTACACACTGTGTCCAAAAAAGAAAATACTTATATAAACACAAGAAAAATTAATTAAAAAGCTCAATCACAGTCAGTCAGTCTTTGATGAAA
>OZ038478.1:77167739-77197739 GCA_964036315.1 Acanthosepion esculentum
ACTTTCAAATAATTTTTGTCAAACTTAACAATTGCTTTATAAATGTATCCTCTTTTACATCCCTGGTAGCACACTGACATATTGAATTTCAAAAACTCCAAAATAAATGTTCTGAAGTGGGTCTTCATGTTGCCTCTTTTACCCTCGGCTAATTTTGATTGAATAAATACAGACTACTTCTGTTATATCAGTAAGTGCATTAATTCAAAATATTTTTTAATAAAAGCACTTTAAATAATTGGAGAAGATAGATTCTGTTACACTTAAACATGATGCTGTTTTTGCTCCCTTCTAATTGAACACTTTTTCTGATTGACCAGCTGGCTATGGCTGCTAGTTCATTAATGAAGTTCTGAGATCATTCTTTCAGAAACATATTTTGTTGCAACCATAAACTTTTTTTTCAAAAATTCTTATTTAAATTTTACAGTCATAAATAACTATATTGTTTCAGTGTACAAAATACTATCTCTCTCTCTCTCTCTATGTGTCCTGTTACCCACACACATACACATATCTATGTGTAAGTGAATCACTAATGGAAAAACACTTAAATACCACATTTTGTTCTGTAAATGAACTTTAAACTAATAAATGTTTTGCTGATAAAGTCAGTTTTATATATATATAGGAGGAGGTGGCAGGTAGGAGGAGAAAATAAAAATAAATGTCATCTTTTACTTATATTTGAAGGGCTGACTCATCAATAAAAACCATTATTAATCTGGAAAAGTCCATTCACAGAACGAAAAGTGACACTTAGATGTTTTTCCATTTTATCATTTGTTTACTCACTATTAGTCTGATATATAAATTTGTATAATGTCCAAGAAATTTTCATAGAAAATATTCATCCTCCGACAGGGATTGAGCTTGTATCCTATAAGGAACCGTCATATAGCCTGATGTGCCTTAACCAATTGAGCCACAGAGGATCGTTCAATTAGCATACAGGTTTGATTCCTGTTGGAGGATGAATATTTTCTATGAAAATTCAGGCCGGTAAATGTTATTAATACTGTTTATTATATACAGAGCATTTACTTAAATATTTGTATCTATAAAAATAATGTATAAACATAAAAATGTCTTAAACCAATTGTTGGACTTTGTCCATTTCATAATGTGTGATGTCATTCGTTTACATCTGGATACGCTTTCAGCAGATATGAATGTACATGAGAGATTCATGGAAGATTGCAGTTTATATGAATGTACATGAGAGATTCATGGAAGATTGCAGTTTAAAAGCAGTAAAATCGACTTTGCCAATCCTCTGTGGCCAAATCGGTTAAGGCACGTCAGGCTATATGATGGTTCCATATAGGATACAGGTTCGATTCCTGTCGAGGACAAATATTTTCTATGAAAATTTCTTGGACATTCAGGCCAGTAAATGTTATTAATAATTTTTATTATAAACAGAGCATTTACTTAAATATTTGTATCTATAAAAAGAATGTATAAACATAAAATGTCTTTAAATAATTGTGGACTTTGTCCATTTCATAATAGATTATATATATATATATATATATATATATATATATATATATATGTATGTATATACATACATACATAGATTGGATTAAAAAATATGTATCAATATTGTGATTTTCTTTCATTGTTTAATGATAATGTTATTAAACTTATCAGACGATATGAAAAGAACTTACATAAAATATATAGACAACACTTATCTATATTATTTAATGAAACATGTATGAATGAAAAAATGCTGCCTAAATACACACAACATATATATATATATATATATATGTATATATTTAAAGACATTTTTATGTATATATATATATTTGTGTGTGTGCATGTTTTCATGTCTGTAATAAACTCAATATTGAAAAAAATGAAAGGAAGAAATGGAAAAGGAAAGAACATTTATAAAAAGTAGGTAGAAAATAATGGATACCAAAATAATAAAAGAAAAATAGGGGAAAATATGAAATGAGAGGTAAAAATGTGTTACAGTGAAAAAAGAATAAAGAAAAAGACAAATATTAGCAATGGATCCTAAGTAAGAAAGGAACACAGATGAAAAAAAAAATATTTGATAAATAAAATGAATGCTAAAAATAATGAAAGTGTTGAATGAAAGAAAAAGACAAAAGTATAAACTTGAAAGAGTAAAGAACTGACAAAGCAACAAGTAAATAATGTATTATGAAAAGAAGTGCATATAAAAGAGAATTTAACAGGAAAAACAGTGATTGATGGAAGAAATTTCTTTTTATAATGTTTCTTTTTTAGTGGAGAAATCTCTTTTGCCCCTGTCTTTGTTGAAATAGCTTTATACTAAAGCTGAAAGTGCCTCAAGTATAAACCCTGAAATGATTACATACTTAATGTTAAATGCACATGTATATATTGGGTAATAATTTACTTGTGAAACTGAATGAAAGTTAATTAGGGTTTTTCTTGTTGATTTGAAAGTATTTTTGGATATATTTAAAGGAGAGAGTCATTAAAAGACTTATCATTCCTTTTCTGAGTAAAAGAATTACAGAAATAGTAAGAGTAAGTTGAGTACAGGTCTTGGAGTTTTTGTAATTAACTTTCAGTTTACTTTTCAGACTGTTTTTTCATTCTCATTAATTCATCTAATTAACAAACAAAATGAAAAAAGTCTGTAAAATATCAGTAAATAAAACTAAAATTCTACTTACAAATGTATTTTTAGCTACACTTTTTTACTTGATATTTTGAAAAGGCCATCAGTTTACCCAATAAGAGCCATTTTATGATTAATTGCATACTGTCAAAATTGATTCATATTACTCAATATATGGATGCGTGTGTGTTTTCAGGATTCCATTTTATTTCTAATTTTCACTGTGAAAGACATGAAAAAAACAAATTGAATGAATATATAGTCTTTTCATCAGAGTCAAAGACTGCATATTCATTCCATGTCTCATAATGCAATGGATTCTTTATATATAATATCATTTGAAAAAATTACTTAACTTTTAAATATCAATTTTATTCTGACATTGAAGTTTCTTGGGAAAATTTCCAGTCTTCAGGAGTTAAGGTTTCAAATGGTATTTCCAATTTTTTTCAATTTTTTTGTGTTTTTTCAATCCACTTTTTTACTCCATTTTGTACATGTGCGTATTCATAAATGTAATGTTCTTTTATACACATGCATGCTCATAAACAAAAGCAGAATTTCATGAACTTGTGCATGTAAAAGAACGTTTAATATTAGGTTGGTGCAAAAATAATGTCGTTTTCTCACATGAAGTTGAACGTCAAAAAACGACATTATTTTTGCACCAACCTAATACATAAATATGCACATGTACAAAACGGTGTAAAAAGTGAATTGTAAAAGATGCAGAACAAATTGAAAAAAGTTGGAAATACCATTTAAAACCACAACCCCTGAAGAGTGGATATTTTACCAAGAAACTTCAAAGTTGGGATAAAATTGATATTTAAATGTTAAGTAATCTTTTCATATAATATTATTAACACTATTTTTAATATTATTTTAATTTTTTAATATTGAGCACTATATATAAAAATATCTGCTGTTTCTTAAAAAAGTTTGATGTTTGATGTTTTGGTCAGTTTATGGGAAATAGACTGAGTTCTTTTTAGCATACCCTTATATGGTAAATTTTTCCATGAAACATACTGATTAGATTTAAAATATACTGCTGAGACATTTTGATTTCAAATTGCTGGTGTTTATTGTTCAGTTATGAGAGAGAGAGTAGGTAAACACATTCACTTGGAAATCTATAAATGTGTATTTTTATACATATTAAACTGACATTATCGTATTATATATAATAAATAGGTGTTGTTCTATTTGAATAATAAATTTATTTGAAATAAACTTCAAGATTTGAGTGTTAATATATTTTTATTTCTTTTTCAGGTAAGTACATATTTTTTGAAAACTTCCTTTTGGTGGTGGTAATGACTACTTTCAATTATCTGCATGAAGAAGTTTCAAATCTTGGTGTTGTGTAAGAATAAGCAGAGTGGAGAACATTCAAAAATTTACATGCAAGGTTTGGTAAATATTTTTCTTTAAGGTTTATCATTTAATGTTATTTTTACAAATGAGTTTTTAGCTTTGGACTAAAATTTGAAACTGGAGCATTAAACAGCAGCATTCAAATAACATATCAAGTAAATTTTATAAGAAATAGAATGGTTTCATCCAATTATTGAAATAGATGTGTTTCTCTTTCTCTTTCCATAAATGATTGAAATCTAATTAAATCTACATCTTACCTTAAGATTAATGAAGATCTTTTCTACTGGACTTTGAAGTGCTTTTTACTATCATTGCTGATTTTTATCTATAATTTACTTTTGATATGACTATTTGGTTTAGTAAAATGATTATCAATTCTATCAAAGAATTATATTACATATTTTTGCAATTGAGATTATGAAAATATTTTTAAATAATTCATAAAATAATGATTAAACAAATTCATTTAGCTTTGTTGACCAGGTTCTTTATAAAAGCTATTTGATATCTTTCATTACGTTCCCTTTGATAATTAAGAAGACAAGAATTTTTGCTTATGAGTTTTATATATAAAAAAAGTAGTAAGACTGTGACTATCTCTGTCTATATATCCGAGATGAGATATTATGATTATCTACATTATCCAGACTGTTATCCTCATCGTCATTGCCATATTCCCAATGTTTTGGCCGTTGTATGCTCCAGCCTTGGTCAGGTGATTGGACAACTGAGACATCCGGAAGAGGCATGGCACGTGGAACTAGAACAATCTACCCTGGTAGGCGAAATAAAGGGTTCTGTTTGAAATTCCAATCACCTGAAGAAGGCCAGAGTGTACAACAGCCAAAGCGTTGTGAATATGGCAGTGAAGATGAGGATATCAGTTCGAAAAACTGTGACTATCTATTTTCTTATTCTTTTTCTATGAAAGCACCAGTGAAAAAGATTCTATAGTAAAGATTAAGTTCATAAGTAATGTGCTGAATGGAATTTTCTTCAAAGTTTTTAAGGTTTTTGATTTCATTAAGGTTTTTCATTCGATATTCCGAGATGATTGGAACCCTACTTTGACCTAACTCAAACAGTTCAGTGGAGAAATAACAGGCTTGTAACATTAAATACCTCAAAATCCAAGCTAGTTTTATTTCATCATTACAGTTCACACCCTGGCTTTTCTCCAGTCATGGTGAATTGTTCTACTTTCAATGAGGCCCATACTTTGAATGTTTGTTGGGTCTCAACTCCACACCAGACTGCAAGTACAACTCATACAGGGCGCGATGGGTAAATTGTCGCCATTTTATATTTTTAATTTCACGCATGCGTGTTGTTTGTTTTTGATTTTGTTGACTGCAAAGTATAGTAGGGTCAGTTGGGTACCGACTGTGAGAAAAAGAGCACTATGATGCAATTCACTCTGCCAGAAATTTGGAAATGGCATGCTGTACTACTTGGCATTCACATCGTAAGCTCCTATACAAACATTTCAGGTATGTTTGGGTATCAGTGCAGAGAATTTGGAAAGAGTTGGATGAGTCTAATAGTGATTACAAAGGTATGGCCTACATCAAGTGCCTTGAGGATGTCGTGCTGCCTTGGGTCAAGAAGGTGGCTGCTGGAAGACCGGATGTCTGGCAACAGGATTCTGCATCATGCCACACAAGCAAGAGAACCGAGTCATGGCTGTCAGACAATTTCTGGGACAATATCCCCCCCCTTACATCAGGCCACCTAACTCCACAGACTGCATCCCCCTTGATTATTATGTGTGGCGCACAATTGAGAGAGCAACGAACAAAACTCCTTGTAATACCAAAGGCAAGAATTATGTCAGCATTCACCAACTTAAACAAGGAAACCTTCTGGAAGAAATGCAGCAGATTTCAAAGTCATCTGGATGGCATGGTTGAAGCCAATGGTAATTTTATTGAATAAATTAATATTTAATATTTCGAGATATTTTTGTGCAACATTAGTATATATATCTGATAAAATGCAATGTCAGTTTAATTTTCATTATTGCTTAATTTAGACGGCAATTTATCCATCACACCCGGAATGTGTGTGTGTGTGTGTGTACGCAAATTCAAAAATTCTGCTTGAGCTTCAAAATTCTGTATGATCTTCAGATGGCTTGAAATTGTCTGAAGATCGTGTAAGCATGAAGTTCGAGTTATGACTAGAGCCATCCTTTCATAGGATTTAATATTAGTAAGTGTTTTTTGCTCAGATTAGTCAATCTTCACTTCCAATGCTATACTTTACTGAGTAGTTATGTTTGCTTTTAGACCTTTCTTTCTCTTTCTTTTCTTAGAATTGTCAGTTTTATTTGAGACCATATATGGATAAGAGTTTTAGATTTTGGCAAGTTGCCTGTTGGCTCCACCAGCAGTTTTTATTTTACTTTAATATATATATATATATATGTATGTGTGTGTGTATATATATATATATATATATATATATATATATATATATATATATATATATATATATATGTATATATATATATATATATATATATATATTTAAGCAACATATTTTCATTAATAATTGGTTAAATAATTTAGACATATTATGTCTATTTATTTTAGTTTTAATCCTTTCTTGGTGGCTATAGAGAATTGATAAAAAACATCCCAAAATGTTCTTCCAAATAATTTTTATTTTTACAAGTACTTTCAATCTCATCTGAGACCATCTTCAGAGGTGCATACTGTGGATTGCAAAAGTCTACACCCCCTTGAAAACTGAATGTATTTTGTTTATTTTGATAGGAACAATTAATATTTTAAACTCCAATAATTTGTTTTAATAAGCAGATCTATCACACTTTTATTTAATACACAAAATACATTTGAAAAATTTTAAACTGATTCTTAAACTAAGATAATTTTGAAAAATGTCTTTGCAAAAGTCTACACCCTCTTTGGAATATCTTCAGCTAATACTTTGTAGATGATCCTGCTGCATCAATTACAGCCTGCAGACGCCTTGTGTAGCCTTCCACGAGCTTGCTGCAGTGGTCTGCTGACAGTTTTTGCCATTCTTCATAGCAGAAGTTCTTGAGCTATGTCAGATTGGATGGGGAATATTGGTGCACAGCCAGCTTTAGATATCGCCATAGATTTTCTATAGGATTGAGGTCTGGAGACTGACTGGGCTACTCCAAAACTGATTTTCTTGCTAGTAAACCAAGCTTTAGTGCTTTTTGACACATGCTTGGGGTCATTATCATCTTGTTGAAACTTGAAATTGCAACCCAAGTGCAGAGCTCTAGCAGACTTCAGCAGGTTTGCCTCCAATATTTCTTGGTACTTGACACTGTCCATGATACCTTGGATGGTTACCAGCTCTCCAGGCCCTGCAGCTGAAAAACAGCCCCAAAGCATGATCAAGCCACTGCCATGCTTTAGAGTGGGGACAGTATAATGAAGTTGGTGAGCAGTGCCTTTTTTCCACTAAATGCAGTGTTTCATATTTTTTCCAAATAACTCAACTTTGGTCTCATCTGACCACAAAATCTTTTGCCATATGGTCATGGAATCATTGATGTGACTTTTGGCAAAGTTTAGCCTAGCTTGCTTGTGCATAGGCTTCAGAAGGGGATTTTTTCTAGCTACCCCACCCACCTTGCAGGACAGACCAGTGCACTACTCTGGAAATTGTAGATGCATGGACATATGTCCCAGTACTGGAAACTGAAGCTTTCAAGTCTTCCAGTGTTGCACTAGGGTTGGAGGTTGCCTCCGGGATCAGTTTTGATTTTGCTCTTCTTGGTCGGGTAGTTTTGTGCACTAACCACTTCTTAACTACAGTTTTAATAGTGCTTAGGGGCAATTCTAAAGTTTTTGCAATCTTTTTATAGCCATTATTTTCATTGTACTTTTGAATAATAAGGTTTTTAAGTTCCTGAGACAGAGGCTTGCCCATTTTCTTTCACAAGTTGGACACCTTGTGTTTACAGTCAGAGTCCAAAGACCAACATACCAAGAAACCATGTGGCGGATGATTTTGTAGGCAGTTAAATCAACTTATATAGCAAAATAATAGACTGGCCAAGTTTGTTTGTTCTGGTAGAATGCACATGTCTCTTTTGATTGCTCTGGATTGTATACATCAATGATAAACTACGTGATAACACACTATAATATCTGGTGGGGTGTAGACTTTTGCAAAGACATTTTTCTAAGTTATATGATTTTAAGAATCAGTGTGAAATTTTTAAAATGTAATTTTTATATCAAAGGAAAGTGTGATGGATCTGCTTATTATTTAACAATCATTGGAATTGAAAAAATGTGTTGTTCCCTGTTAAATTATACAAAATATATAAATTCTCAAAGGGGGTGTAGCCACTGTATCTTTGGATGTCTTATGCATTAACACCGTAAATTCAAAATATTTTTTTACCTCTATGCAAGGGAGGTAACTTATGTAATTTTTAAAAAGGTTTTTTAATTGTAGTATTTTAATTTAGCATTTTTTTGATGCTATAAACATTTAAGAACTTTGTTGCTATATTTGTAGTTCACTTTATTTATTTTGGCTGCAATTTTCTTATATAATGATCTTCCAGAATTTTAAGTTTTTGCTTATTATTATATTATATATATATATATATATATATTAAATCTATATCTATATATATCTATCTATCTATATATATATATATATATATATATATATTGAGAAATATGCTCCATTCATTTTAAGCTGGAAATATCAGAACAGAATGGCTTTTTTTTTAAAACCTTATCATTTAGATGAGATTATCTAATAAAATCATGAAATTATTAGTTTCCAATTGTGTATAAATCAATGAAATAAGTTATCTTCATCATATCACAAAAGTCTTTTCATTGTACAACATAAAACTTTTCAAAAGAAATGTCACTTTCCAAAGTTTGTTTTATGTTTGTTGCATTAGCATTTAATATAATATTTGATAATATTTGAATTCTATCTCTAGAATGTTTAACTATTAAGAACAGGAATATTTTTAGGCTTCAGTGAGGATTTTTTATTATTTTTTGACACGAATTGTAAATTAATTTTGAAACCTTGAAATTTGTGTGTGTGTGTGTGTGTTTTATATGTTTGGTGAGAGTTGGTATTCTATGCAGTGTTGGACTTGACCACTGGGATACCAGGAAATTTCACAGTGGGCCCCAAAGATTATTATAAAATTATTAAAATGTTCTAGTATTTGTATAATGCATGCATTAACATAAATAAATAAAACAATATTGAAAGGATGTAACATTTTATTTGCCTAAAACCGTTATTTTTATTTGATTCCTTTGACTACGTTTTGGTATTAAGCGGGTCATAAGTTGACTGATGACTTTTACAGGTTTTCCTTGTAGAAATTTTCGACCCAGTCCGCCATTGATTCAAGAAATAGTTTTCTTGCAATGTTTCTCAGTTTTTATATGGTCCGAGAATGTGGTTGAATGAAAAACAAAGATAACAATAATTGCTTATTTGTTTATCACATGGATGATAGAACAAATTTTCGTTGTATCTGGCCAAATGCTGACTGGAAGAAAGCTTCTTTTGTAAATTATTGAGTTGATGAATTAAGAAAAAATGAGCCTATAAAGTATATACAATCCTTGATTACCTGCCGACAAGTTGTGTCTGTGTGTCAACAAACAGGATTTTTGTTATTTCATTCTAATTTTATCTTGGTATTTATAGAAAAAAAGATGAAGTATTATTAAATACTAGAGAAGTATGCTTTGATTAATGTTACAACTCAGAGCTGAAATGATTAAAATAACATTGTAGATAATGGCTTTCATTACAAACTGACCAAAGGAAAATGAGAAAACTGAATCCTCACTTATATTGATAACCGAGTTTTCTTACTGTCTTCAAGTTAGTTTCATAGGGTCTTATTTTCATTTTTACAAACGCTTTGCAGGTACAAACATTTAAAAACTTTGCTGCTATACTTGTAGTTCACTTTATTTATTTGGGAATGCAATTCTTTTATATAAAGGGCTTTCAGAATTTTAAGTTTTTGGTTTATATATATATATATATATTTATATATATATATAAATAAATATAAAAGTGACCATTGAAGTCAACACTTAGAGGCAACAGGCTGTTTCATGCTAGACACAATTGTCAGGCCTGACGATTGCGTCTAGCATGAAACAGCCTGTCGCCTCTTTCAATGGTCACTTTTATATTTACACATGCTCTATCTCTGATATTGAGCACTTTATTCCATAAATATAGCACACGTTAAGAGTATATTTCTTTATATATATATATATATATATATATATATATATATATATATATATAATGATAATGATAATAATTATGCTTCATTCATTTTAAGCTGGAAATATCAGAAGAGAATGCTTTTTTAAATCCTTAACACTTAGATGAGATTATCTAATAAAATCATAAAATTATTAGTTTCCAGTTGTGTATAAATCAATGAAATAAATTATCTTCATTGTGCAACAAATGTCTTTTCATTGTACAACATAAAACTTTTTAAAGAAATGTCACTTTCCAAAGTTTGTTTGATGTGTGTCTCATTAGCACTTAATATAATATTTGATAATATTTGAATTCTATCTCCAAATGCTTTAGTTAATGTTACAACTCGTAGCTGAAATGATTAAAATAACATTGTGGATAATAGGTTCAAGAAACCTTTCATTACAAACTGATCAAAGGAAAACAAAAAGACTGAATCCTCATTTATATTGATAAATGAGTTTTCTTCCTGTTTTCTAGTTGCATAGGATTTTGTTTTCATTTTTACAAATCATCAACAACTATGAAATATTAGTTAATATAAAATTAGAAAATTTTATTTCAATAAAAGAACTCATTATAATATAAGAGGATGCTGAAAAGTTCATAGCCTGACCAAGAAGAGATGCCCAAATTAAATATTAATGTTTAGTCATTCAGTTAAATTTTTGAATATTTATTATGTTAATTTCCTTTGACTGGTGACTAATTCTGTTCAGTTAAAGTTTCTATAGTAACAAAACATAAGTAAAATTGTTAAACAGTAAAAATAGATCAAATTCTTAGAAGTAGATAGATGGATGGAGAATAGTAATAGTGGAAAAAAAACAGAGTGCGATGCATAAGTTGTCGTCTAAATTATGCAGAAATGAAAATAATACTGACATCTCATTTTAATAAATATATTTTCCAAAATTACACAAAAATATCTTGAAATACTAAAGAGTAAGTTTATTCAATAAAATCACCATTAACTTCAACCATGGCCTCCAGACGACTTCGGAATCTCCTACAACGCTTCTGGACAGTCTCTTTTTTCAAGTTGGTGAATGCTGCCATAATCCTTGCCTTATGTTCATCTTTGGTGTTACAAGGAGTTTTGTTGGTCTCTCACTGAAATATGCTCCATACGTAATAATCAAGGGGGTTGCAGTCTAGGGAGTGATGTAAGGGGTGATGTGGTTGTAGAAATTGTCTGATAGCCATGACTGGGTTCTCTTGCTTGTGTGGCATGGTTAAGAGTCCTGTTGCCAGATATAGTGTCCTCCAGCAGTCACCCTCTTGACCCAGGGCAGCACTACCTCCTCATGGCACTTGATGTAGGCCTCTGTGTTGAGTCTGAGGCCCTCTCCAACAAATTTGGGAATTCTTTTCTTATCAGAGTGAGTTTTCCAAGCTGCCGTATCCTCACCATTAGACTCATCCAACTCTTTCTGAATCCTATGCACTGTCTTTGGCTTGACACACAAACACTCTGAAATGTTTGTATTGGGGCTTTCGGTGCAAATGCTGAGCTCTACAGCATGTCATTTAAAAAGTTTCTAATGGACTGAATTGCATCATGGTGAATCGACATGGTGAATTGCATTGGCAGTTCTAAACTGACACTTCTATACTGTGCAGTCAACAAAATCAAAAACAAGCAGCATGTATGCGCAAAATTAAAAATATGAAATGGTGCACCCTATATATAGACTAGTATAAATGCAAAGTTAACTATATATATATATATATATATATATATAGATAGATAGATAGATAGATAGATAGATAGATAGATAGATAGATAGATAGATAATATTAGTGGTCAATATATATATATATATAAATTTCCAAGAGGATAGAATCCAGGTAGAGCTCAATGATGTCCAGGACAGGGCAAGAATATAATATAAAAGGCTGAAACACTAATATTCCATGGTTATAATTTATTACATTGGAATCATAATCACGATCCAATTCATCAGACCTCCAAATTCAAAAGTTGAATTTGTAGGTCTGATGAATTGGATCATGATTCCAATTCCAATGTAATAAACTATAACCATGGAATATTAGTATTTCAGCCTTTTATATTTCATATTTCCCAATAGTGCCACATGCTAGGATTGTCACCCAAGGCAAATATTATCAAGAAGTCATCTCTCTGACAATTCGATGACCATTGTCAAATTTAAACATAGGTCTTATGGTTGAAATGCTAATTTTCTAACCATGTGGCCATGCACTCATTTCATAAGCCAGTACTTATGGAGGAAGGCACCATCAAGAAGTCAGTCTCATAGCAATTATTTCTTGGGCACCTTGGCGTGGTGTAATGGTTAACAAGCTTGTCTTGCTAGAACAATTATGACTGAGTAGTGAGTTCGATCCTCACTGGGTGCCCAATACATTGGCCTTGTACCACATCTAAGCTATGCTTAGAAAATCATTTAGCACTTCGACATGGTGTAATGGTTAGCAAGCTTGTCTCACTAGATCAGTTATGACTAAAAAGTGAGTTTGATCCTCACTAGATGCCCCATACTTTTGGCCTTGTGTCACATCTAAGCTACGCTTAGAAAATCATCGGGTACTTCAGTGTTGGGTAATGTTTATCAAGCTTGTCTCGCTAGATCAGTTATGACTGAAAAGTGAGTTTTTATCCTCACTAGGTGCCCCATTCTTTTGGCCTTGTGCCACATCTAAGCTATGCTTAGAAAATAACCATAGCAATTATTTATAGCAGTGTAATAGAAACAACTCTTTCGTCCATCATCATCATCATGTTAATGATATTTAATAAGCTTAGTTCAGTCTGGCACAAGGCCATAAATGTGGGACACCCAGCAATTATTTCACTCATTATCAGTAGTTATGGTTTAAGAAACTAATTTGATAGTCACTATTTCACAGTTGTTACATTTTTGTTTTCTATAATTTATCACAAATGGAAAGTCCTAAAGCATTTTTTCATTAGTCTTAATTGCAAAAATGTTATTTTTAGACCAAGTCAGTCTAATATTCTCATTAGAACTAAACAATTTAGAAATGATTTTAATGGAATATAATGCCAAAAGCTAATAAAAGCTGCCATTAATTATAATGTGATTAAAAACTGTTTGAATCTTTTTCTGGATTTTTCTTTCTTTATTATTATGTGTGTTGCATTAATATTTTTATAAATGTCATTACTTTCAAATTCTTTTTAGGTTCCTTGCAGCCTTCAAAAAAGCAAATGGATAATTTTATTTTTTCTTGGTGAATGTTTTTTATTTTTTGTGCTAACCTTTTATAGATGGCTTTTTTTTAAAATTAGAAATTTCTTAAAACTTATAAATTCTGCACTATGGATAAGATTTCTGTTTATATCAGGGATAGAATTTAAATTTCTGTGTGAAAATTCTTACTGGCATGGATTTGTATTTTGATCTTAGAATACTGCTGATGAGCTTGAAAAAAAAATTACTCAATTTTCTTCAACATGGCAAACTTTCAATCAAAATTATTCTAAGCCAAAATAAAACATCTCAGTAAAAAAAGTTTAATTTTCTTTTTACAAGAACTGAGAAAAAGTCTAATATGATTTTAGTTTCAACCATTCTTTTATTTAATTGATTATGTAATTAATTAAAGAGTGCAAATCCCTGGCTTGTCTGTTGTGTTCACCTTTGCACTTATGCCTTTGGAAAAGGCAAGAAACCATTACTTCTCCCCCAATTATAGGTTAAATAGTAGGGTAGACTGAACTCTTTAGCATCAGGTGGCAACCAGTCTAGGTGACGGACCACTCTGAACTCAGAATCATGGAAATGGCAATAGAGAACTGAAATGATGCTTCCCAAGAAATTATGAAAATTCACAGATAATAAAAAAAATCTGTCAAACCTATAATTGTCTATGTCCTGAAGGAAGATGGCATTAAAAACAAATTTACCCTGCCATTCAATTTTTCAATTCAACCTGGACAAACAATTTCTGCATTAGAAGAAAGATATTAGTATGTAATTTAGTAACAAAAATAACTTGAGCTAATCACATGACTGGGAGAGACAGAGTTGTACTTGAGAACAGTAAGTGTGGTGGATAGAGTAAGAATACTTTCAAAATGTTGGGTAAAGAGAATAAAAGTGGAAGTCTTAATTGTGGTTCTGAGTTCTACCACAGTGTATATTTCAATACCGTTGTTAAAATACTTAAATAATCAGTTATTTTGTATATAAATTTACCTTTCGTGGATTATACTGATTTAAAGGATTTTATTACATTTTGCTTCTTTTTTGTTTTTTGTTTTTTTTAATATATAGAAATTTTAAATCTGTAAAGTTATTTCAAAATACTTTTATTTTTTATACCAAAAATATTAAACCTGATTCATGTGTACCATTTGAGAATAAATTAACATTCACACTTTCCTGATTGTGTTGATCAGTCTTAGTCCTCACTAAAGCATACATTACTGAAGACATTATACAATTATTAGAACAACTGTTTCTTGAAAATATTAAGCCTGTAGCAGGAGAGAACTTGTCTCATAAGTAAGTGAGAAAATCTGAGATACTGTTCTTTGGAGAATGTATAAAATGGGAAACTAATCTTTATGAGTATGTACTCACAAACAAAATTCTGCTGATATCAAAATGCACTTAAAATAAACTTAGACCAAGAATATCTCCTCTTGGAAGTGACAATTACTTAAAAGTTTTAATCAAATTAATCCAGTTCTTTTATGCTTAATTTATTAGAAAAGTGTTTGATATTAAGCGTGACGCAATTAGAGTTTGAAATTTAAAACAAGAAACTCCAGAGATATGTTAAAAAGAAAGAATATAAATTCACAGATGAAATCAGTGAGAAAAGGACTTATTCTCATAAAATCAAGACATGGAAGAAATTTGTTTTAGAAAGAAGCTGGTAAACCAGGAATCCAGAAAATTCCTTTTGTACTCATTTAGTTAAAAAATTGAACAAATATTTCTACTTTAAAAATGTTCAAACGAAAAAAATAATGCTAATCTGCTCCTTGTAAACTCAAATAATCTGTAGTTTTTGAAAGCAATGAGCATTTGCAGCAACTGGAGTGTTAACGTCAACATTACCTTTGCCATTTGTAAGATGAGGAAATTCTGAAAGAATGCAAAGGGAAATATAAGAAGCACTTTTAGGCACATTTTCCTCATGCAAAGAGAGACTTTAAGTAAAGTAGCACCAGAGTTATTTGGCTAGCTTTCTTTGCTTAACATTAAGAAAAAACTGCTGTCTCCTTTTGACAGGAGAATTAGAATTTACAGAAGGTAACTGGAAATACAAAGCCTTTTAGAATAGACAAAATACCCTACAATTTTTACACACACACACACACACATATTTTTAACTTCACATTCACCTTTATATATATATATATATATATATATATATATATATATATATATATAAGGGATGTTTTATGTAGGTAGGCACTGCCTACTCTGAATAAAATAGATCAGCAGTGACATTTTCCTTCTGTGGCACAATATGCACTTAATCCAACAAAATTATGGCGATTACTCTGATTATTATGCATAAAATGCAAAATATTTTTTTTTTTTGTAGATTTACTACATAAAGGTCACAAGCTGCCTGCCATGAGTAATTACTGAGAGCCCGTGCCTTATATATATATATATGTGTGTGTGTGTGTTTGTTTTACTCAATAAAGATTCATGAGGGATGTTTTGATAAAAGATTTAAACATATTAAATAATCCAAAATCTGAATTGAGACTTGGAGATAAAATTGCATCTGACAGATCAGAAGTCTGTACTGCAATAAGCAAAATCAAATTTAACACACTTGATTTTTTTTGCTTTAGTTTGGTTTGTTTTACAGCATATCAACTTTAATGGGTTATTTAACGTTGACAAGATTTTTGTTGCTGGTAATATTTTTTTTTTTTTTAAATTTACTGCTGGTAATATTTTTTTTTTTTTAAATTTATTGCTGGTAATATTTTTTTTTTTTTTAAATTTATTGCTGGTAATATTTTTTTTTTTTTAAATTTATTGCTGGTAATATTTTTTTTTTTTTTAAATTTATTGCTGGTAATATTTTTTTTTTTTTTAAATTTATTGCTGGTAATATTTTTTTTTTTTTAAATTTATTGCTGGTAATATGTTTTTTTTTTTTAAATTTATTGCTGGTAATATTTTTTTTTTTTTTAAATTTATTGCTGGTAATATTTTTTTTTTTTTAAATTTATTGCTGGTAATATTTTTTTTTTTTTTAAATTTATTGCTGGTAATATTTTTTTTTTTTTAAATTTATTGCTGGTAATATTTTTTTTTTAAAAATTTATTGCTGGTAATATTTTTTTTTTTTTTAAATTTATTGCTGGTAATATTTTTTTTTTTTTTAAATTTATTGCTGGTAATATTTTTTTCCAAAAATGTATTGTTGTTAATAATTATTTTCTTCAAAAATTCATGGCTGGTAATAATTTTTTACAAAAATCTATTACTGGTATTAAAACCTATTTTTACACTTTCATAGTGTTTTGGCCGCAGTTTATGGGTTAACTATGTGCCCATAGTTGGGACCCCTAACAGGTGCTACCACCCCGGGTCAGAGTGGACTTCGAAACACCAGCAATTAAGAGCTAGTTCCACACTCCTCAAAACCTCCTGATTAGAGGCCTTGCTGTTGGATGTAGTTTATCATCTTATGCAAGATGTGGATGTAGTTTATCGCCATACCCAGGATGATGATTTGTTTGATTAAATAAGATGTAAAATTTCATACAGATTCTGTCTTAAATGTACACTAAAACTTTTGACTAGGTGAAGTAAATTGTACAGTAGACATCCCAGTAAGATAGATAGAATGAAAATAACTTGCTATTTCTTAAGAATACCAACTCTTTCAACTGCTTTCTTTCTTTAAACTAGAACTTTATAGAAAAGATCGAGAGTAAATTTATCTCTTTATTGCAGTGAGTTAAAACCTTTTTTTTCTCTGGGCCTCATTTTTGGAATGAAAATTTTCTCAAATTTTATGCAGTAAAAAGTACATTAAAAAATAAAAAACAGAGAGAGGGTTAAAGGGAGATTGCAGTTTTGAAGTCAGAACATTATCATTGATAACTCTCTCCTCCAATTTGCTGATCCTAGTTACTATATTCTTAATACTTCATATAATGCAAAAATATCGCAATGATAAAATTGGTCAGTAATTATTTATAACTATTTATACTGAGACTCGTGCATGCAATTACAAGTAATGCATAATATTTTAAATTTTGAAATAATTTATTTTCATGGCCTCCACCATTTTGTTACATACATTTTCTGATCTCACTATGTTTGTTTCAATTTATATATTTCCTTGAATTGTAAAGCTGAGTTATTATCATTATTTTAAGAATATACTTTTTTAAAAAATCAGAATCACCCCAAGCATGTTAGTAATGCCACTAAAACATAAAAGGTTACAGGATGTGGAAGAATTAAGAACAGAAACATTACTGATGATCAGAAAGAGAAGATAGTTATCAGGTGGACTGTAGATAGTGATTGACATTGTATTTAAATTTTTACAGATTAAAGTTGGTTGGAAAATGTGGAGATGGAAGTGAGAGAAGAAACTGTTAGCATAGAACTTACAGCTACATTTATCCAGCTCAACTGTTAACTATGGACTTGACGTCATTTTGGACATTGGCTGCCATTTTGCCGTCGTCAAAATGATAAGACTTACTATTGAGACAGGATTAAAATGTTGCGTTGTCAGAGTGTCGATACCAAGTTAAGAGCAGATGTCATCAGGAGGGTCATTAAAGAAAATTAAAAATAGAGTAGGACTAAGGATGGAACCCTGCAGGATGCTTGCAGGACACTTGCAGGATGCTTGCAGGATGCTTGCGGGATGCTTGCATTTGTATGAAAGGATCTAGGCTGAGTTTTTGCAGTATTTAAGAATCAACATCATAAGCAAGGTGGTTACTAACTCACCAAATGATATTATGATATTATCTGACATATGCATATTTAAAAAATATAGTTAAAATTTCAATTATGGTACAGTGTAACCCGGATATAAGAGAGATTTTCTCTGGTCCCAAATTAGAGCCTGTGTTAATGTATATATAATAGACCAAACTCGGATATAAGAGAAACCCGGATATAAGAGAGAGTTTTCTGGTCCCAAATTAGAGCCTGTGTTAATGTATATATAATAGACCAAACCCGGATATAAGAGAGATTCTCTCTGGTCCCAAATTAGAGACAGTGTTAATGTATATATAATAGACGAAACCCGGATATAAGAGACTTCTTCTCTGGTCCAGACAACTCTCTTATATCTGAGTTACACTATATATATATATATATATATATATATATATATATATATATATATATATGTGTGTGTGTGTGTGCGTGTGTGTGTATACGGGCTCGGTAAGCCCACATTAAACCGGCCTTGTGCCACATTTGACACACGTGGGCGTGTTGATGAATATAGTGTGTGTGTGTATACAGCTGCATGGATATTAGTTTGTGACCCTGGGTTTCACGTTTTTGTGACATCAGACAAACTGGTTTATTTTTTTTTTAAGATGGATCTATTTATGCTTATTCGTGTTTGACGATGTTTTGGGGGAGAATTTTCTTCTGTGTTTGTTTGGGATGACACTCTCACATATGCTCGAACGTGTGGATGTGTGCCTGCGCCTAAATTTGGAGTGTTTATATGGGTTTATATAGGTGTGTTTGTGTGAGCAGGAGTGCATACATCTGTATGTATGTGTGTTTATGCATGTGAGAGTGTTGTTATCCCAAACAACACAGAAGAAAATTTCCCCACCCTAACAAACATAATCAAACACAAATAAGTATAAAAAAGGTCCATTTAAAAAAAAAATAAACCAGTTTCTGTTGATCACAAAAGTGGGAAACCCAGGATCACAAACTCATATCCATACAACTGAATATGTTAGCTCTATCACTGATATTGAGTACTTTCCACTAAACACTGCAAATATATATATATATATATATATATATATATATATAGTTTAAATAATAAATTGAAATGTTAATGCTCTGCCATTAAATATAGCATCGAGCTCTTTTTCTCTGGTGTGTCTTTTGTGTCTATCTGTGTAGGAGCTGCTTACTTTGTACTTTATTTAAATTATATGCTCTGATATGGGTGACTCTATTGTTTTGTATTATTTTGCTTTTAGTCTTACGTTCCTTTGCTGAGGCTCTATTGTGTCCCATGCTTTCAATCATTTTCTAAGCCTACATTTGATTTTTTATGGTGTTTGGGTTTTAATTTTTTATCATGTAATGATTCTTTGGCATTTCCATCTTGGCTGTATGGGCATTTCCCAACCTTGATCTGAACAAGAAATGAGCCATGGCTTTGGAAAAGGTGATAATCAGATGGTGCAAGGTTTGGACTGTAGGCAGGTTGAGGCAGCACTTCCAACCTCTCAAGTTTCTTAAGTTTGCACTTGGTCACATTGGCAATGTGTATTCACAAAGCCAAACTTATAGCAGTGTCAATTAATGTTGCTTTGTGAATGACCAAGTTCTGCTGGCAATGTAAAATGTTTGTGCTTGGCTGTTGTAAACAACCATTTCAGGCAAAGCCTCACTTTCCACAACAGAAGGTCTCACTGACCTTATTTTGTCTTCGAGGATGGTGTCACTTTTCTTGAAATATCTGAACCAGTTTTATACCACATGTTCGTTGACTGTTCCTGAGATTTCCACATGATTAATTTCTTTTGCTACTGCCCTAGCACACAGTTCTTTTTTCCACAGTTAGTTTAAAATGGCCCTAAATGCGATTTCTTCACCATTCATTATCAAACCCTTAAAATAAAGATAAGATAATGTTATATATGAAAATAAAGGCTAAACAATTCAGCAAAGATCGGACAACAAGTTGTATCAAATTAAGATGGAGATAAAAGTTGCCATTGAATATCAAAAGAAACTTTTGAATTAGCCTGGTATATATCAGCTGTAACAGCAAAATTGTCCAAATTGTGTAACAGCAATAATTGTCCATCCCACAAAATGTTTAATATCTAAAAAACTACTAAACTAATTGAGTTTCTGTTTTCCAGGTTTTCAGATAAGATGTTTATCCATCTTGACACCATTTATTGTATGAATCACTGAAAAGCTCTTTGAGTTATTCAACTAGAACATGAAAAGGTTAAAATCGTTTTGTGTTAGCCCCACTGTCTTCCCAACTGAGCAATGGTAAGAAGACAAAAATCACTCAAGCCTTCAGTAATGGCACCAACATTCATACTCTGGCTTTGATCTTGAAATTCCATTCAAGAACCATCAAGAGAATGATGAATAAGTTTAAAAAAGGAGGGAACAGTAGAGAGGAAAATTGGATCAGGAGGTCACAACAGGAAGTGGGATCATCATTTCAAATTAGAGCTAAAGTGATGAATTAGAAAAGACCCAACTCAATTCATAAAACGTTTGACATGTGAGAGAGGAGTTTCAGCCATGATAATCTAAAGAGCAGTGAAAAAAGACTTGAAAATGAAATCTTATGTGAAACCTGTGAGGCACCTTGTTACTCCAGGACAGAAAGTCAGAAGGTTAGAGAGGGCGAAGATGATCTTGAGTAAGTTGGAAAATGATCCTGGTAAAATATATATATATATATATATATATATATATATATATATATATGAATTTTATTTCAATCCTTCATGAGCTTCCAATCCTTAGCTATGATTAATTAATGATGAACATGTCATTTTCGTTTATGGCCAATTTCATCATGATTCTTCTGTTAAGCTTGAAAAGTAATTATACATTATTATTAATCAAAGTAGGGACCAGTAGTGTTATAAAAAAACTAGGAGAATTCCAGTAAGATATCTTTAATCATTTCTAGATACAACAGTTCAAAGCTTAATATAACAATTGGACAATTTTGCTGTTACACGATTTGGACAATTTTGCTGTTATACCTCGTATAATTGAGAATGACTACACGGATGGTTGGATGTAATGGAGGATATCAGAGCAGCTGGCCAACAAATTAAAAAATATATAAATTGTATTAAATAATTGTATATGAATAAAATGAATATCAGTCAGTTGTTGTCATTATCTTCTCGTAGAGAAGACTTGAGGAATATTTAATTGGATTGGATTTGAGAAAGAAGTATGATATCAATCAAAAAATGGCATATTTAACTTGTGGCAAAGATTAATGAAAGTTGTAGAGTAACATGTGTCTTAACTTCTGACTTTGAAATCTCAGTAGAATTTTTGTTTTGTAGAAAGTAATGAATGAGCATTAAGCTTCTACCCATTGCAAATGTGTGAGGTGGGTGAAAAGATAGATCTTGTCAGCTGTTTCTTCTTTCTTCACCTGTTGTAGCTGGCATAATAGAGTGTGGAAGATAAACATGATAAGTGAATGTTTTACTGTGAAGGAAAGGATTGAGTAAAAAATGAGAAGATAAGATTTAAAGTACGCTATTTATAGTATTCGGACTATTGTCCTCATCTTTGTTGCCATATTTATCACAACGTTTCAGCTGAAACGTTGTGATAAATATGGCAACAAAGATGAGGATAATAGTCCGTATAATGTAAATTACATAATACTTATTCTCAGAAATATAGAAAGATAAACATGATAAGTGAATGTTTTACTGTGAAGGAAAGGATTGAGTAAAAAATGAGAAGATAAGATTTAAAGTACGCTATTTATAGTATTCGGACTATTGTCCTCATCTTTGTTGCCATATTTATCACAACGTTTCAGCTGAAACGTTGTGATAAATATGGCAACAAAGATGAGGATAATAGTCCGTATAATGTAAATTACATAATACTTAATCTCAGAAATATAGAAAGATAAACATGATAAGTGAATGTTTTATTGTGAAGGAAAGGATTGAGTAAAAAATGAGAAGATAAGATTTAAAGTACGCTATTTATAGTATTCGGACTATTGTCCTCATCTTTGTTGCCACATTTATCACAACGTTTCAGCTGAAACGTTGTGATAAATATGGCAACAAAGATGAGGATAATAGTCCGTATAATGTAAATTACATAATACTTCATCTCAGAAATATAGACAGATACTGAAGATTTAAAGTATTATAATAAAAATTGGGTTTATTTCCATTTGTACTTTGATAAATACTATTTTTTTTTTATTACCGTGATCTTTCAGGATGTAGGTGATCATGGATCTCCACAGGTTCCTTTTCTTTATAATCTGTGAATTGCTCTGACATCTTAGGAAAGATAGCAGAGTGTTTTCTTATCATCTTCTATGTTGTTTGGAATTCAGAGTTTTTCTTCCCCTAGACTGAACACCAGCCATGTCTAGAAAGCCAAATTTAGCTTGTTAAGCCATAGTAGGGAGGAGAAGAAATAGAATCATGCCTTTCTCAAGGGCATTTGTGTGAAAGTGAAAGCAACAGACTAACCCAGAATTAGAACTCGGATCATCCCTTCCACTTTCCATGCCAATGATGATTACACCACCTGCACATCTATTGATAAGCACCATACACTTGTTTAATTTTCATTGGACAATTTAGAGTTCAGATATCTGTTTAAAAGCCTCTTTTTTATTTATTTAGTCAATCACTCTATGTTCTGGGTTGTTTGTGGAATATTCATAAGTTACATATCAATGAATAGTTGTATTATACTGGTCAACAAAAAAATTTTTAAAATGGTGTTGAGACACCAAACATCTTTTTTAGCTAATTTGAGGGCACTGAATCTGAAAATGACTTTACTTTTTCTTGGTTAGCTCCCGTTTTTTGCTGTACGGAAATGCCACATTTTTGGAAAAAAGCATTTTTTTTTGTTTAAAAATCAGAACCTAAGTCTTTAAAAATAACACAATTGAATATGCCAAGACCAACAAGTATTTTCATCAAATGATTTAATAAACTAACAGCAGAAATAAGACCTTCATGAACATAAGAGCTACGGTAAAAATTTTCTCTTTCTTGATTGTCTGTCATGTTTAATGTTATTTAAGCCCATTTTGATATTCCAGCAGTATCATGTACAATGAAATAGGTGCATTCAATTGGGATGCCTTAAGTTGGAGTTTCTTTCCAAATGTGAAAACAAAATGCTTTCAATATGCTTGGTTTCCTTTTGTACTGAAGGGATAAATTTATGAATATGAAACAGAAGATTTTAGGGTTTCATTTTTTTTTTATGTCACCTTAATTACTAGGTTTACTAAATTGTATTACTGATAAAGTTTATATTTAATTTGAATTTTGGCAATAAATTGGAAAAATTTGGTACTTCTGTTTTAAAATTTTTGACTCAAAAACACTTTTTTCTTATAAAAATAGTTTATTTGAGGTGGCTGACATAAATTGCTTGGCCTACTTGAAAATGATGGATTTCTACGACCTTTATTAACTAAATTTTCCAATCATCCAAGATTGTAAATTCATCTTTTTTTCCAAAAATGAGCAATTTCAGTACAGCAAAAAATGGTAGCTAACCATCAAAAACTAAATTATTTTCAGAATCAGCACCATCAAATTAGCTAAAAAACATGTTTTGTTTCTTGGCACCAAAAATAGTGTTGACCAGTGTTATGAAATGAAAGTGTTATATAGCAAAAATATGATATGCTTTGAATCTTTTTGAAAATTGAGTTTCCTACTGGTTAGATTAGTAAGAATCATTATATTTATATGCTTAGGATTATCAAAAGGGTTCTTAGTAATGTAATTGGTTCAAAAATGAATTATTGTATTTTGGTGCTAATTTAAAGGTGCTATAGACAAATACCTTTTGTTCCCATCTGATTATAAAATATTGTTTACTAATTTGAATGTCTATTATATAAATATTTTGTATTATGCTCTTTCATACTAATGAACAGAAGCTGTTGTAAAAGCAAAGGAAAAGTTAAAAATGCTAAAGTAAAAGATGATCTCAAACTTCTGATTCTAATTCTTTAATAACTTGATTGATTGTAATTTATTTTCTGTTCTGAGTTCAAACCTTGTAAAAAATATGCACTGTTTTATTTTAGAGCATTATTTTTTCAGCTTTACTGCAAGTTCATCATTGATATTTTCAATTAAAAAATAAAGAAACCCAAATCAGTTGAAATACAATTTTTAGTTGAGTCACTCCTAGATTCCATGAGGCAGAGATAAACTTGAGTGATGGTTAATCTTTGTGTTTCTTCTTGCTTTGTTTCTTGGTTCTGTTGCTATGAGACAATGTACACATCAATTCTCACAGGTTTGTGTCTTGAATATGATTAAAATGAACAGTTCAGAATAATGTAACTTTCTGAGTAGACATTCAAGGCTTTTGAGAGGTTTCATAAATGGAAAACTAATGGGCTTCTTTCAAAGAAAATTAATTGATTTAATTAACTAGTTTAATTAATAAACAAACTAGTGTGACATAGTTTAAACCTAGCTTAAATTATTCAATAATTTTACATTAGCAGGAGTTTATAAGGTGAATTACTTTCTGAATACTACAAAGAAAGAATATTCTTTTCAAACTCTTCAGGAAATGTTGGAAGAAATGTAACAATATTTTGTCAATAATGAGAATTATGTCATAAAATTGGAAAAAAACAAGAATAAACTCATTTTATTTTGGAGAAACATTGTCAATACATGCACAGATATGCAAATATTGTATACATTCATAAGTTAAAGAAAGAGATTATATTCATAAGTAGATTACTTACTTGCAATTTAAAAAATATGTTATTTTATGAACTTACTTCTATTTTGCTTCTTTTTTTTGTAAAATTTTGAAGAGTTGATCCAAAATTCGAACTTTGCAAGGTTAGATTCTGTTTAATAGCAATAATCAATAGGCCTTGCAAATTGGCATACTATCTAAGAGCAACCTAACATGATGCAAAGCAAGAAAATCAATTACTTTGCAGTATTTTTGACAATAAAACAGGAGAATAATGCGACACAATCAAAACTTTATCATCTTCTGAATTCATTCCTCTGAACAGATATAATCTTTTCATTAAGCATGGAAAATGATTATAAGGAATGCTCCAAAAGTAATGCTTCCTAGTTATTTCAATGTTAACTACAACAGATACAGGAAGCACAATAACACCATTGGATAGAGCTAGTTTTCAGCTACAAAACACTATTTGCTATGCATTTTAAGATACTCTATTTTATGAAATGGACAAAGTCCGACAATTATTTTAAGACATTTTTATGTTTATACGTTCTTTTTTTTATATATACAAATATTTAAGTAAATGCTCCATTTATAATAAACAGTATTAACGACATTTACCGGCCTGAATGTCCGAGAAATTCTCAGAAAATATGCGTCCTCTGACAGGAATCGAACCTGTATCCTACACGTAACCATTATATAGCCTGACCTGCTTTACCAATTTAGCCGCAGAGGAGTGTTTCAGTTAGCAAGGTCAATTTTACTGTTTTTAAACTACAATTCTCCATAATTTTCTTTCGTACATTCGTATCTGCTTGATGCGTAACCAAATGTAAACAAATGACATCACACATTATGAAATGGACAAAAAAAAGAACGTATAACCGTAAAAATTTCTTAAAATAATTGTTGAACTTTGTCCATTTCATAATGTGTGACATCATTTGTTTACATTTGGATACTCATCGAGCAGATATGAATGTACAAGAGAAAATTATGGAGAATTGTAGTTTAAAAACAGTAAAATTGACCTTGCTAACTGAAATGCTCCTCTGTGGCTAAATTGGTAAAGCATATCAGGCTATATGACGGTTCCGTGTAGCATACAGGTTCGATTCCTGTCAGAGGACGCATATTTTCTATGAGAATTTCTCGGACATTCAGGCAAGTAAATGTCATTAATACTGTTTATTATAAACAGAGCATTTACTCAAATGTCTGTATCTATAAAAAAGAATGTATAAACATAAAAATGTCTTAAAATATTCTATTTTGTTGGTTAACATTTCATGGTTGCCCAGATATAGTTTATCAGACACATTGTTGTCATCACTACTGTAATGCATTACCTATTTCCTAATTGTGATCACATCCACTGTTTGATCTCCATAAATATTTTGCAAGTGTTAATGAATGCCAATTTTTTTTCTGCATGTAGGAATTTACTAATAAACCACTTACATACAGATACGTCTCAGACACCATTTTGCCTGATTGCTATCTGTAACAAGGCAAATTAAATTGTAGGTTATTAGTAGAAAGATTAAATCTCTAGTACAAAACCCCCAATTGCTACCTCTGATGTTATGGGGCAATATAATAAAATGGAAGGCATTACTTTTGAAATTACCCTCATATAAGAACAGCATTTCTCAATCCCTACTTTTTCTCTTCAAAACTTTGAAATATTTTAGAACAATTTTTTTTTTTTTTTTTTTACAGAGAATGGTATATCTCTCTCTTTCTCTCTAGTTCCTTCTCTCTCCCTGTCATGACAAAGTCATTTTGAATTCTACTGAGAAGCCTATTAAAATACAAATAGGAAAAAATGAAAAGAAAAAATAAGGACTTACAGTTTCAGCTTCTACGTAGTGGTTGTACTACTGTTATTGGTGGGGCAGTAAATTTCTGTTTGGGTGGATGCGTGGCTGTAGTTATAAGGGAACCAGCAAGTTGATGATGTAAAGAGACATGTGACAATGTCAAAAACAGATTGCATCATTCTACTTTTCCTTCCCTTTCACTTTTGTTTCTCTCTTGCTCTTTTTAGTTTTACATTCTTCTTTCACCATTCCTTTCCAAAGGTTTTACCAATTTTTTTTTTTTATATTCAGTGCTAACAATTGAGGCTCTGCACCTCCTACATTACACAGGCAGGGGTATAGAATATGGCCTGCTGCCTGAAAAACTTAAGGGTGAAAGTAATGGTGACAGTATATTAATTGTTCACATTAGTGCTGATAGCTGCAAACAAAATGTTTTTTTTCTTCAACATCTATTTTATTCTTTTCTTTTTTATTCCATTTTAAATTTATTGTTGCACCTGTTGCTTGTGTGCCAAATCCACCTTTTATCTTGATGATGAAAACATGAGAGGCATATATGAGATCTGTCTGGAAATGATTGAGCCTTTTTGAATATCTTGAGGATTGTGCGGCCTCCATGTTAACTTGGCAACCAATCAGAGAAGTCCTTATTGTAAATGAACAGACATTCCCCTGTGGGGTTACTCAGTCAATAATGAGATGCTACTGATGGAACTTGTGTAATGTGCTACTGTTATTTTCAACATGAAAATTCAGTTCATGGTTCGTGCAGGGATTTTTTTGTAAAACATTGCACCAATCAGTTATATCAGTCCCCCACAACCCATTTACAGTCCTGATTTGGTTACCAGTGACTTCTGGTATTTTCTAAAGCCACCATCAAACCATAAACATAATTAATAAAATAAGGGCTTTGTAGAATATTTTTTAAAAATTGAAAGGGTACTTGGAAAAGTTCATGAGGACTCAAAAGGAGTACTTTCAAGGTCATTATTCATCAGTAAATGCTAAATGTCTGTCTATATCTCTGAGATGAGGTATTATGATTACTTGTATTTACATTATTCAGACTGTTATCCTCATCTTCATTGCCATATTCACAATGTTTCAGCTTCTATATTTCTGAGATGAGGTATTATGATTATTTGTATTACTTACATTATTTGGACTGTTATCCTCATCATCACTGCCATATTCACAATGTTTTGACATTTGTATGCTCCAGCCTTCTTCTGGTGATTGGAATTTTGAAACAAAACCCTTTATTTTGTCCACTGGTGTAGATTTCTTTAGTTCCACATGCCATGCCTCTTTCAGATGTCTCAATTATTTCCCTTTAACTCAACTCTCCAAGGTTGTGGCCTGGTATTGAACTCACAACTCATTTAGGTTTAGTCACTGGGTCTAATCAATGTCTTTATCCACTGGGACATTTGTGTATGAATTTTTGGGACTTATAAACCTTATTTCTCAGCAACCATTTTCATACACAGATATCCTTGAGGACACATGCTTAAAACCATTTTTTTATAAGAGTAGGAATCGATGGTCATAATGAAATTGGAGAGGTACAATTTATAGGGTTTGATTACCAAACAAGAGGTGCTTATTATGCATGAGTAGAAGCATTTCCCCACACTTTCAGCACAATTTTAGGGGTGCGTGTTATGGATGAAGGCGTACTATAGATGGAGAATTACGGTAGTTGAGTTCGGTGAGCAGAAAGGTATAGCTTTCGTCTTCAAAGTAGCAAATGTTAAAAAAGAGACAAAGTATACATACAGATTTGTAATTGTGTCAACGTTTATGAGTGGATTCTGAAAAGTTTTTGGCTTAACCAAGAAGGTATTTTAAAAAGATATCTGTTGTATAGCCATTTGGTGAAATTTTGAGATGTAGGTCAAGCTGAGAACATTTCAGTACACCCTCATAAAAAAACTAAATATGATAAGTAGATATATATAATATATATATATTCTGTTATTGTTATCATTATCAAAATATATAACTGAATTAACAACAACACAAAAAGGGAAGTAAGCAGCATTCAAGACTGAATTTTAGATGCAAAATTGCCAGAAAAATTCTGCTACTCTTAAAATTTCATTTTATTTAATGCTTATGAATACACAGAATTGTTATTATTCATTCAATACATATGTGTTCATAGACACAAGTATAAAATACTGCATTTTGAAGCTGGGTGAAGATAAATCTTGCTTTAGTTGTTAAAACTATGTCAACAGCACTTAGTTGCCTTTTCTTTATCCTTCAGTCTTATTTCCTACGTAATTCTAACCCAAGTACTTTGACTGACTCTTCATAAACTTTCGTTTTGCTCTTTTAAACCCCTGTGAAAAACTTCACTGCATTGCCATTTCGTTTTCGTAGGATTTGGAGGATATTATTTCTTCCCTGAAAAAAAGATACTTTACCCCTCTTTATTTATAAGATACATGAAGAACCACAGAAGTTTGTCTTCATCTTTTTTTAACGAATGTCTTGATTATCGAAGTCATATAAGAAGTGGAAGGTTTTCAAAATCCTCTACGAGAACGTTCTATGCATCTTGTAGGCATCGGGCAATATAAATATGAAATTCACATCTTAGCATTAGCTTTTGTTCATAGAAATAAAAAATATCATTTTAATTTATATACAATAGAGATAGTTGGCAATATTTTTTTAAAATTTTCATGTACAAATGAAAAATTTAATTTTAAATACAAATATCTGTATAGATACAATTCCCATTTACCAAATAATAATTGCTTGTATTGACTTAGTTTGCTATTGATTTGTTTCCACAGAAATTAAAATAAGGCTTATTGAACTATTTCAAAATAGTGATACAGTACTGTGCAAAAGTCAAAGGTCATCTTATAATAATTCAAAAAATAAATTATCTGCTTGTAAATGAACGTTTAATATAACTTTTTTCATAGATGATGATACGCTGATTTTACAAGTGTCACATAGATAAACTTCATAGTCTAGTGTGGCTGTTGAAAATTTCAGAGAAAAAATATTTGCAAACCGACAAAAATGGCCGTGCATGTGTCTTAGACCATTTTGCATAATTTAGCATTAAAGCGAAATAAATTATTGAAATTTGCAAAGATTTGCATTTTAATTTAGCGTTATTATTGTTATTTATATCAGCATAATTCGCGTTAACAAATTATTAGAATTATTTCAA
>OZ038478.1:77205239-77260239 GCA_964036315.1 Acanthosepion esculentum
GAATTCAGACGCACACTTTCCTCAGGATACACAACACACACAGCCGCAATCATCTCACCGTCATCGTCAACCAACGATCCAGCATATGGCGCCCAAACTAACGTCATCCAAAACCAGCCTACTATGGAACTACAGCCCAACATCCAGACACTGGATCAAAAGCTAACCTGGCTAAAGCATAGCACGGGGTTATCGCTACCAAACCACCCAAACGGAGACGAACTAGAGGCCACGGCAAACTTACTCATTCGCTACGCTGACATTATCGGCACCGAAAGCAGCAGCAAAGGCACATTCATCCGACCCATCCGCATACCAACCAACGGCCAGTCTCGCAGCGAGAAACAACACCCGATCGCCCAGGCTTTGGAAGCAGACTTTGATACCGAAATCAAGCGCATGGCCGATGAAGGTATCATTGAAAACTGCAGCGACCCCAAAGGCTTCAATAGTCCTGTATTTGCCGTACGCAAGAAAAACGGATCGATTCGCGTCGTCGCTAACTTTAAAAGAACTCTCAACAAGGTCTTGGTCGATCTTGACCCTTACCCAATGCCAAGGATCGACCACTTGTTCAACAAAATCGGCAAAGGCAATAGATATTTCACTTCCCTCGATCTACGCAGCGGTTACTGGCAAATTGAGATCGACAAGCGAGATCGATACAAAACAGCATTTACATGGAAGGACCAATGCTATCAATACACGCGCCTGGCCTTCGGACTTACATCTGCCGGACAAATCTTCTCCCGTTGCATAGCAGAAGCCCTAGCCACAGTCACATCCCGTGACAACATTTCTTCCTATATCGACGACAACCTGGTCCACGCTAGGACATTTAGGGAATACATACTCTCCCTCGAACAATTTTTTACCGCCCTCCGAAAATTCGGACTCAAGCTGAATCCAGATAAATGTTCCTTCCTCGCATCAGAGGCAAAATTCCTCGGACACATAGTAAACAGCGAAGGTTTTAAGGCTGATCCAGAATACGTTCGTGCCATCAGGGAAATGAAACCTCCAACATCAAAAAAGGAATTACAAAGCCTTATCGGCCGTTTAGTGTGGATCAGACAATTCCTAGAGACACGTCTTCACGAACAAATAAGGTCAGATATGTTTTCAAAACTTATGGGTCTCATACACGAACTCAACAAGGTTAATAAACCGTTCATCTGGACGCAAAATACCGACAGAGCCTTCAAAAAAATCAAGGACCGTCTCTCTTCGCCACCCGTCATCTCGTTTCCGGATTTCTCCAAACATTTCACACTCACCACCGATGCCAGTGACGTCGCATGTGGAACAATCTTAATGCAAGAAGCCGACAACGGGAAGAAAGATATCATAGCAGTCGCTTCCCATACATTCAACTCCACGGAACAGAACTGGTCCACGACGGAACGAGAGGCATATGCAGTAAAGTGGGCAATATTGAAATTTGATTATTTCCTTCGCAACCACCCCTTCGTCATCTTCCCTGGCCACAGATCGCTGACATATCTGGACCAACGAGAGTTCAATAATGCCAAAATACGACGATGGCAAGAAAAAATTTCATGTTACAAATTCGTCTTAGAATATGTCGAAGGCGAATCAAAAGTATGGGCTGACATACTCAGCAGAGGTTGCGGACATAAGAAAACGAAAGCCCCGAACGACCCTACACCGGCAGGCAGGACATTCGAGATAAGTGGTTCAGACCTCCGCGTATACATCCCATCTTGGTGCCTCGGCAAGTTTAACGGTTTACAGCTCATTCCCAAAACTCACACACCACAAAACGCCCGCACCCACAAGCGCATCACCAACGCATTCTTCGCCTATCACTCTACCACCACCATCCCCACTGAGAGAATCTGCAACCACCTCGGCATCGCAAATGAACAACAAAAGGACGACGCACTGGCAAAGATCATCAGCGCCCTCCAGTCACCCACTCCAAGCGAACCCCATATCGATCCTGACGACCACCGAGCTACGCTTTTCAAAAAACATTTGCACCAATTTTTTCCAGAACCAGGCATCTCCGTTTTGATGATAAGAGACAGTAAACACTCTCCGAGATTGGTTGTACCATACAAACTACGATCCAGATACCTCTACCAGGTACACGAGGGCAACAACCACTCGGGTGTTACCCGTATGCGAGAACTCCTTTCCAGCTACTGGTGGGAATTCAACAACCGCGACATCAAGGCCTATGTCGATTCTTGCGACACGTGTGCTAAGTGCAAGGGCAACTACGGTAGACGTACCCACTGGCCCATTGGCCACTGCAAACGAGGAAAGAGATCATTCGATCTCGTCTTTATAGACTTTGTCGCAATGCTCAACTCAAAGGGAAAACGCTACATCCTAACCATCTTGGATAGCTTCAGCCGACACTTTACAGCCATACCATGCGCGAGAGGCCGTGCTATCGACACTGCCCGCGGATTGTACCAGTTCTTCCTTCGACACAGAGAGATTCTACGCATCTGATCGAGGCACACACTTCACTGGAGAAGTCTATCGACAATTCTGTAAACAGATGTCAATCACGCAAGAACTTCACTGTCCTTGGCGTCCGCAAAGCTCAGGAAATATCGAGAGGCAACATCGCACGATGAAGAACGCACTTTATATGTTATGCGAAGACAGGAACTGTGAATGGACAGACGTTCTAGAATCTCGTCCATGAATGCCACAACCAACAACGCCATCGGTGTCTCCCCGCACTATGCCATTACTGGCCGTCACCCCAACATCGGCCTACCTACACTACACAGAAAAGAAATCGCAAGTGACGACCCTGGAGCATATGGAATGCAAATTAATGCCCTGCTAAAGCAGGTTCACCACCACGTCACCCTGGCCAACGACGAAGCTGACCACAAATTTGAGACTAACTTAAATCGCCTCACATACAAGGACCCAATACAAGTAGGCGACAAGGTTTTACTTCACCGGCCACACTCAACTGTTGCCCAATCCTCTCATCTGCCCTGGATAGGAAATTACACCATTATAAAAACGAACAATATGATGTGCCAAGTGCAAAACGATTACGGTGATACACTCAGGATTTACCGTGCATATATCCGACGACTGGCTCCACGTCCAACACATCTATCTAATGCAATCCCTCTGCTTCCACCATGTAACAGTCACCAGGATCATTCTCCCCCACATCCCTCTGGGACACATAATTTAGCAAATAACTCCATACCAAAACAAATGCCAATAAGAAGAACACGAGGACAACTTCTCACACGCTTCAGAGACTTTATCATGAATTAATCACCCAAATATACACGAATAACGCTCACTGTAAATCAGACCAAGATTAGGGGGAGGCTTGTTATGAAATAAAATAAGACATATCTCGGCTGATTTGCAGGCAAATAAACTAACATACTCAAGAACCAGAGTCGGATGTGAACGGGACAAGGCCCCGTCACAAAATGACCATTATCGTCGTTTACGCATAGGCCCGACGCACGAGTTCCGGTCGAAAAATAAAATATTTTAAAGTGCTTCTATTTTCGACCAATAAAAATGCTTCCCTCCTAATTATACTCGCATCGTTTTTCGAGCCCGTTAAACCATAAAAAACGCCATAAAAAGGGTCACACGGGGAACTACAAAGAGTCAACGGGAGGCCGGGGAAGAGATCTGTCACGGTCAGTCTAGGCAGTCAGCAGGAGGAACGCTACGCCAACCAGTGGGAACTACTATGAGAGATTAACCCGGATCGGCAGCCGGCTTATGAACTATACCATAAGGTAGCTGTCCCAAAACCACACGTTTCTATTGAAATAAATCACGTAAATCTATTTCTGCTGTTGTCATATTTCTGTCTTGCAACCATACGCTTGTCTATGACAAAATCGTTATTAAATTCCTTCAAAATGTGCGGATAGTGTAATGGATAGCGACTGGTATAATGAATAACGGCTCTGAATGAGAAATCGGAGTTCGAATCCCAGTCGACTTCGTTACATTCACTTACGCGCAAATGCCCCTCAGAATGGTATGAATCCACCTCTCCCCCATCTATGGGTTAATTAGTAGAACAGACTATGCTCTTCGGCCTTGGTTATCAGTGACAGTCTGTGAGAAAGACAACACAAAATTCAAAACCCTATGCAGCTAAGGAAAGGGCCATGGAGTTCACAAGGACTCTAGGATCCCGACTACGGTCGGCGTTACACCCCTAAATTTCTTCCTAACAAGTCGTTATAAATATTTATGAATATAATAATATATTGTTTCTGTTCAATCTGGCGCAAACGCCCATTCTTTGAGAAAATGAGTTACATCCCCGTTTCAGAAAAGGTAACGTTTATGGTGAATTTCGGTTTTCAAAATAGCATTCAGTTGCATTTGACAAGCAACTGCTAATGTCGAATATGAATTTGCTTGATATTCTCATCGAAGTATGTTAATATCTAATATATAGCTAATATCTGGTCGTATTCATAAATTTGATGTTCATAATTCGTTGGTGTTGTCATGGGGAAACAAATGAATAAATGTCTGACAAATAGTTCGGAAGGCTCTCGCCTCTTTAAGGATTTGGCGTTTCCACACTCCAAAATACAGTTAGAAGTGCTTGACAACTAGAAACTTAGGATACCACTCAAAGGTTAATGGCCCACCCAACATAACATTGGGATGGTACCTCTTATCTTCCAGTCATAAATTATACAATTTACCGCATAGGTAAAGAAACGAGTTCACAATGTCTCTGAATATAGTATTTCACTGCATTTTTCTAAATGTGGTGATTTTTTTTACCTATTTTTCTCCTTCGGGTTCTTCTTTCTATTTCTTTCTTTCTTCGCCTTTTCAGATCACAATCGTTAAATAGAGTCTTAAATAACTTAGTTGTCTTTTATTTGCTGATTATAATTTTAAAAACATATAGCGAGAGTTGTTATTATTTAAAGTCGAGAATAATTGTTCTCGCAAAAAGAGAAGAGTTTTAATACTAAAAGTGGACAATAAGAACTCGATGCAGGAAAAATTATTTTCTAAGTAATAATCAGTTTTCGCTTCTCCGACCTGCAGCGTCTAAAAAGATTCTCAAATCAACAATCGTCAGTTAGTTCCCCTACAAATGACTCACTGAAATTGAAATCTCCTCACCAAACAACACCCAAACTTTGAGCTTTTCATCTCCGTCAGACTACTTGCGCAGGCACTAGAGGGAGACGGTTACACATTAATCCCTCTGGGATGAGGTCCAGATGATGATTGACAGGGAGCATCTTTAGGGAGTAGTGAAGTTGTTGGCCAGATGCATGTCGGGCTAGTACTATTTGTGAGGATCAAACTCACTACTCAGACGTAATTGTTCTAGCGAAACAAGCTTGCTAAACATTACACCGCCTCGAGGTACTCCTCGTTCGCTTGGTATATTAGTAGCCGCTCTTCCGCCTGTTGCTATTTGTTTGTTTGTGTGTGTGTTTTTTTGTTGTTGTTATATATATATATATATATATATATATATATATATATATATATATATATATATATATATATATATATATATATAGATTGTCCTGGTGACAATTCGGGAAAATGTAGGTGAATATTTCGCGGCTGAAAACTTAGAGTCTGTCTATATTTCTGAGATGAGGTATTATGTACAGTATTTACATTAGTCGGACTATTGTCCTCATCTTTGTCGCCATTTTTGTCACAACGTTTCGGCCGTTGTACGCTCCGGCCTTCTTTAGGTGGTTGGAATTTCGAATCGAACCTTTTATTTCGATCACTGGGGTAGACTGTTCTAGTTCCACGAGCCATGTTTTATGGATGTCAGTTATCAGTTATCTCCTGCTAATTTTCCCTCTGAAAGTTCTCCACTGCCTGAACCGGGTATTGAACTCACACTTAGAGTTGCATTTGGAAGTTACTGGTTAAAGTCACTTTTGGTACTTTAGCAATGACATGTCAACCAAAGCGCAAGTTTAGGATAGTGTCAGTTTTTCTTTTGTTGTAAATGAAACTGTTTAAGTTAGTGAGAGGATGCATGCTCATCTGGGGTTACATTTTTATTTTATCCACCCCGCCATTCCTCTCCGTTAGATGACAAAAAGAGTTTTCCATCGATGCTTGATTATTCTCGCTATCCAACCACTAATGTCTTTTTCGACTGTTCTACCATATTAAATTATTAGGAGAAACAATGCATTTTTCATTTTGTATTTCATCTCATAAAATCATTGGGGAAAATACATTGTCGGAGTTAGCTCCTCCTCAGTTTCATTAATCCTTCAACAGGAGTCTCTCTCCCCTGGCTATAAATACTGGCTGACCCTTCGCCTCTCTCTCTTTTTCGACTCAGGCCTTGGGCCGCTACCTCGCGCGGAGGTTAGGTAAAATCTCTCTCTTTTTCACTTAGGCCAATATGTGACCTCTCACAGATACAGCGTTTCCCAAATTCTGGGAACGCGCTAAGAACAATACACGTACGTACGAACACTTACAACACACGCACATAATTTCTCCATACAAACTCTACGTAACTGTTCATGTCTTTGTGTAACTCGTTATTAATATATATATTTGTTTACCCATGTATATCGGTCTTGTTTGTTTTCTTTGTCTTCTTTGGACTTAATTAAACCCCAACATTCTCATGTAGTTGGACCGTCTAGCAGGAAATTTTAACCTTTTCTGATATCTCTTCACATCTTCACACCACGGTCCGCTACAACATTTTTCTTATTCTCTCTAATGAAATTGTATCAGAATAGTTACAATTTTTTTAATAAATTTGTGGGTGGTGGATGTAACATAAAAGAAATATCCAGAAGAAATAGATATTGTGGTAATCAATAACGTCTGAGTCAATAAATTTGACGAGCAAAGTTAAGATAATGTAGACCAACACATTCCACCCAACCCAAATATTTGCTATGGACTCTGTGTGTGTGTGTGTGTGTGTGTGTGTGTGCGCGCGCGCGCGTGCGTGTGATGTTTCAATTTTAAAAGTTCACTCAATAAAGATATATTGACTCATTTTCTTGAAGAAAGTATTTTCCACGCGTGATGTACACATAACGAAGCCTTGAGAATCAGTTCACTGAAATATTAACTAACATTAAGTGAAGTACATTGTTGGAATAATTTAAAATCTGTTGGTATGTTATTTGAATTCTGTCTTTTCAGTCAATCAGTTATGTGTGTGATACACGCTTAGACGATCATGTATCTTTTCTATACATGAATGACGAGGCAGATTTTTAACCGCAGTAGGTTGCCATTTCTGTCCTGCTATTTACCCATAGTTGGGGGATTCATATCTTTCCCAAGGGCATTAGCGCGTAAGTGAATGTAATGTATGCAACTAGGAATTCGAACTCGGTTCTCTAATTCCTCAATCCGAGCCGCTATCCATTACTTCACCGTCTCTTACTTTCCTGTAACCACAAATCCTTAGCTTCACATTGATGTCATCATTTTTTTTTTAAATAGCACCACGGTGTTTTACGGCGTCATTCATATAAACAGAACCAGCATAAGAAGAGAAATTCGCTCGGCGATATAGAGATAGGTCGTTGTGACCCCCAATCTTTCAGAATTTTAGCGTGTGTGGCGAACCTTTTTAGTTTAATGATGCAGCTTTAACATTATGTCTTCCCCCCCCCCTTGTAAGTAAGGTTAGAGAAACTACGTTTTTTTACGATATCAAATTTAAAATAAATTTCATTTGTTGCTTTTTCCAACAGAACTTTTTTTCCAGTTTATATGCGTTTCTGAATTCTGTTTGCTTTTTGTTGTGGTTCATTGAAAATAAAAAATAAAATAAAATAAGGAAAACCAGTCAGGATATTGTTGCAAGTTATTTATTTAGAGAGAGAGGTGCACCGGATGTGCACGTCTCGACAAACAGGAATATAATGAGCCATATCCGGTTCCAACGCATGAGGCTTCGCATACAACTTCAGCTTGCAGATACAAAAAATAAATAATAATATCTGAAAGAACGCTTTTTCAACCATTTGTAAGCACTCCCGCACAAATCAAAATATAGTCAGAAATAATTTTAAAAAATTACATAAGCTTTGACCAGCAGATAGTCGCAATTGGCGATCCACATGAAACTGTTGAAATAAGTCTGAAAAGTGATCAGAAGGCTTTTTAGTTACGTAAGGTCGGCTGCGTGTGTAAAACTTAATTCCTTCACAAACATTTAATTTTTGATGTATGGCACAAGGCTAACAAGGCAATCAAAAGATAACAACATACGTGAAACAATAACAAAATATTTATATAGAAATAATACAATTATTAAGAATAAACTGCTCAGCTAAGCAGAAGCTGAATTTCAAAGTTCAGTAATGTTAATTGAACAAATAAAAGTATTTTAAAATGTTCCTTCAAAACTGTTTTTTGGTACAGAAATTTTACAATGCAAAAATAAGAGTTGCTTACACTCAACTAAGAAATTAATTATTTGAAAACTGTTCCTTGAAAGAAAGAATTTTTTATCAGGTCTTACAATGAAAGAAGTTTGAGTTTTTTTTTAGAAGAAAATGTTCTTTGTGAATTAGTTAAATGTTTTGTGTAATATGAATATTGTGAGAATGTCTTTGGTAAATTAGAACTTTGAATATTTAGTTGATGTTTCAAGGAGTTTCTGTTTGATACTAAATAAAATTTAGTTTTTGTACTTCTAAAAATAATTACAATAAATCTTGCCGCTAAAAGTAAATGTTCACCAAGCGCAAATTTTGTTAAATAGAACTGAGTGAAAAAGATTCTTGAATTATGTCCTGAAGAGCTAAAAATATGTTCGGTAAACTTGTAGCTTCAGGAAGAACCTTTTTCTTTAAGTAATTTCTTGCTGGTGAAGAATTGGAAAAAACTGTGATATCCAAGTTAAATTTCTTTAGCGTACAAGCGATGTGTCTGGTTGACTTTTCTTTCGTCTCGCTGACGGGATACGTTCGCGCTTCTTATTTATTTGGTTGTCTGTCACAGGCTGCCGTTCAAAAATATTGGCGGCAAAACCTGGTTGCGTAGGCGTCTTTCATATTTATTGTTATTCAGCCAATCAGCGATTAGAAAAATAGCAAGGTCTGTGAGATCCACGTTTTGCACAAAATTTTTCACTTTTTTAAGAAGACATGTAGTAATTGTATTGCATTATTTTTTTAACCAATGATTTGCTGAGAATAATTTTAAAACTGAAGTGGGACGATAAAAAAAACCACGTTGCTACAAGAGAAGATGTTTATACCAATTGGGACTAACGTTGTCAGATAAGTTAGCATAACTTAACTATGAACTTTACATATGTAAGTAATTTTAACAATGAAGCCATTTATATTCTTGTTACATCGTGATTTTATTTTGTAAATTATTAAAGGAATTTCACCCACATTGTTTTCAGATTATAACTCCACTTATTACGCCTCTAAAAATAGCCTATTAACTCAGGAACAAGTATATTCTTTTGAAGAAGCTAAAAACAAGTCTTAAGTCAGTAACAGGAAGTTTAGTTGTTTATCTTAGGAAAACTCAACTTTAACAAGAGACGTCTCAGCAGGCACAGTTTCACGAGAGTTAAAATACGATAGATCTCGTCGGATAGTATTTTATTCAGCAAAAATGAATAAGGCACAGTTGAATTATAATGCATTTTCCAGAAAGCAACTTGCAAGAGGCCTGGCTACTAAAACTTTGTCACTTCTTGGATGTAAAAAGCTTTTTAGCGTCGTGGGGTCTAGGGGTTAAAATGAACAGTTGATTTATCCCCGCCAAGAACGGTGATAATGACGAGGACACACACGGATAATTTTAACAAAACAAGGAATTTATTCACGAATTTACACGCTTGAAGCAGTTCCAGTAGCTCGTTTCAGGAAAATAAAAAAAGAGTTCTTAAAATCCGTAGTTTTAACATATTGTCATGAAGAGGAAATGTTCATACATTAGATTAAATGATCTGGCACAAAATAATATTAAAAAAATGTTTTAGACAAAGGCAAGAGAGTTCGTTCCTCGCTGGAGGGTTTGCATAGGTTCAAAAGTAGACAAAGAGAGATAATTTGAAATACTTTTCATTTTTGGATTGTTGAGAGAATATTCTTTGAAGTGCCTCGTGTTGGTTAGAGGCTGATTATATAATTGGTGAGTAACTTTACACTAGCGAATACTTTACCGCTGGTTGCGAGGAACTGAAACGAAACCTTTCACATGACTTCAGACACTCTTATACTTAATTTAATTTTCTCCTCATTGAATTCAAAAAAGAATTTCGCATAGGCTCTCTACTTTCTTTCCTTTTTCTTAGCTCACCGACTAATTTTTGTGAAGGTAGAAATTTTACATAGGGTCGCGAATTTCTTTCCTTCTTCCTCAGTCCTCGGAATTTGAAGGGAGTGAGTGAAGGGAGCTATTATTATTTTGAACTTGCTACAGATTTACCGTCTATACAGACCATAATGCTTCCTTTAAGCAATGCATTACAGTACTACAAATGGCAAGTACTCTCGAAGTATAATAACCAATAACAATTGGACAGATAATTTTTCATTGACACCATTGTTAATCTGAAACACTATCAGAGATGATTTTAAATACACTGAAGTAGAAATGGTCTACAGTACTACATTAACATTATCTGGACATTATTTTAAAAATCACATACATGCACAACTACGTCATTGAAAATAAAATGTCGAGTTTACAATCACACACACTAGAACTGTTGCAACAACATTTACATCTCTAATGACTTATGGGATGAGTCTGGGCCTCGATACTCCACGCGAACTCTACAGGGTTAACATGAAACACATACGAGTATAATAAGTATATTTTCGTTAGAAACGATCACTCAACCACTCACTCTTAGCATTACAATACTGTAAATAAGGGCTTATAAATTATATATATATATATATATATATATATATATATATATATATATATATATATATATAAATTATATATATATATATATATATATAAATTATATATATATATATATATAAATTTAAATTATATATATATATATATATAAATTTAAATTATATATATATACAAATTATATATATATATATAAATTTAAATTATATATATATACAAATTATATATATATATATATATGTATATATGTGTGTAAATTTAAATTATATATATATACGAATTATATATATATATATAAATTTAAATTATATATATATACAAATTATATATATATATATATATATATATATACTACTACTACTACTACGTAAGATCTTATAAATTTCACAACAAAATAAACATTTACCATACTGAGTAACAGATATAAAGATATAATAATATAAGTTATAATATCTACTTAAATCTTCTGTATGTTAGACAAGGCCGATGAGAAGGGGGTCCAGTCGCTACTTTGTTCTGGGCCCAAGAACTAAGAAAGGCCCACAGCAACCACGCAACAACCAACCAACCCACCAACCCACCCACCCGCGAGAACAAGAACTTTCTACTACCCCCAGCCTGACATATATTTATATTCACATTACTAAACCTACACACTACATTTTATTATTAATAATAATTATTGTAGGCCTAGTTGTATAAACACATGACAACACCAAGAGTATCTGCCAACAGCCTCGGGGTAGATGCATAGATGCGTAAATTAGCGTAATAATGCCACTAGAGTACACCATAATTTTCGCGGCATCATGTGCCTGTATGTATTATTATTTTGTTTCGCAAGGACTTTATGTATTGTAATTGTTAGGGAGTTCAAGATCTCATTATTATGAACGTTTAAAAAGGTCTATGACGAAACCTAAAAGTGTTATGGGAACTTACCTGTAACGACAATGAACTCTTCCTGACATTATAAAGACTGCGCCTCTCAAGAGAGACGATAGAACGGAAGTGGAACGAGTCGAGACAATAGTGTTCACTCTAAACCAGACTGACAGTCATACTAACACCTTCAACTTCTTGTATTGTTATTATTCTGTTTAATATATCTTTGTTATTCATATTCTTGTGTTCGTGTTGTTCTTCCTTGGTCCTAACCTTGGACCATAACAGTGGTGCGAGGATATTGGACCATAACAAAAAGGAAATTGACGCATGTAGCCGTAAATACTGATTTATGTTGCTGCATTAATTACATATGTTTGTTACATTAAGTTGTGTTTAAATATGGAAATAAAGCATTTATCAGAGTTTACATGTAGATTTATTTACTGGACATTCTCAATTTTGAGATAAATCTTTGCATGTCTCGGAGCACCCAAAGGGGTTTTGTACCTCCTTGCGAACTTTCTCTTGGAGGCCTTGATTCTAGATATCAACAACAATTTTACAAAGAGACATTCGTAAGCTCACAAAATCGACTCAACAAAAAAAAAGGTATAATTGATTTTTACAAGATTTTTAAATGGAGAATTTAACTTTTGTTTACAAATTTCTCAAAAATGGCGGACATCATCGATTTTATGGTAATTTCAGACTAAAAAACCCCAAAAATAAACAAGATTTTTAACTAAAATTTTGGACGTGTTAGGAAGGTTTAAGAAATGTAAAAAAATAATCAAAAAATACTTTTGTCTTTCATTTTAATAATACCATAAACATTTAGACGATAAAAAATTGTTTTCATCATATTTGGGGCCTTTTTTCATCATGGCCTTCTCTTTTTTAGCGAATTAGTGGCGTTTCCTCTAAAATGAACCAAATTCATGTTCTGTGCATGACGTTCTACACATCACTTCAGTTTGTAGATAAGAAATTAAAATTACCTGAAAAAGATTTTTCAGCCAATTGGAAGCACTTTGACACAAATCAAAAGATAACTCTTTCGATCCTACCGTTAGAAAATAAAAAATACGTGAGCTTTGCCTCGTAGACAGCCGACAGCCACACGAAAACACATCACTAGAATAGAAAATGTTTACTCCAAATAAGATCATGCTAGCTTTAAAAAAAAAAAAAAAAATACCATAATTTATCTATGAACTTTACATATTGTAACATGTTTGAAAAACGTAGCGTTTTTCTATCATGTTCAAGTGAGTTCTTTATACCTACCAACGAAGCCACAAACATAATTTCTGTAAATAAATTAAATAAATGTTACTAGTTTTACACCATTGGCTTGTTCTCGTTTACTTCCATTCTCTCTTCTTACATGTTGACTTGTTCTTGTATTTGCAAATTTTCCCCAATGTTACTCGTTTCATTCTGCTATATAAATTTTACCTTATGTAGGTACCGCCAAAGAAAAGCGATACCTGAGGTTTAAAATGCATTTTTAAAAATGAACAAAATCTTTCTTGCTATTTTAAAAATGAACAAAATCTTTCTTGCTATTTTAAAAATGAACAAAATCTTTTTTGATATTTTAAAAATGAACAAAATCTTTCTTGATATTTTAAAAATGAACAAAATCTTTCTTGATATTTTAGTTTTAATTTCAAAACATTTTGAGCATTTTTTCAAGCATTTTTAACACGGGGATGGGTGTTTTATGAAGCTGTAGTGGAAAGTTTGGTGGTTACCATTTATTTAATTTAATGGTGTTGACGGCCCAAATCAGTCCATACAATTTTTTACTCTACGAATATGTTAAGCAAAATGCAAAAACAAGAGGAAACAACAAGAGACATTTGTGATTGAAGACAAAAGACAAATATTTGAATAACAAGTAATTTTCAATGTATTTTGTAATGAAAATATTTTACAAAAATATAGTCGATTTTTTAGGTGAAATCTCGTTTGTTTAATGTTGAACTCAAGTTTGATGAAAGATTAAATTTTGTTAATGAGTTCTAATTTCTAAGTTCTTAAATAATTCTTAACAAATATTTTTTGTGATAAAACTTTATTTTTTATTGAATTTGAAGCATTTTTTTCATCATGTATACTTACTTATTAGTGAATCAGTGGCGATATCTACTTGAGACTTTTAATATTGCTTTTTTTATGAGATGATAACTTAGGAGACAAAGAATAAACCTTTCTAACACTCTGCAACTGCATACTATTCGCATCTGAGAGCCCTAAAGCACACCACTGTTTTCAGTTACCTCATGAAGGCGAGTTAAATTTTAACACCTTCAGACGCAGTGTGATGAGAAAACTTGTACACTGTTGCTGTACTGTACAGATATGGCAAGGCGAGTTAACTGTCGCGTGGAGAATAGAAAAACAATGAAGAAATTTGAAATTTTCCAAATTTCGTTTTTGATTTTTACATTCTCAAAAATCATCGTACTTTTTCTTTCTATCTTTTCCGTGCTGAATTGAAAGTTTCTCTGGACCAAAAAAAAAAAACTTCTCTTGACCGTGTTGGTTTCTCATTAAATTTTTGCCTAATTTTTATCCATATTTCTTTTCTTTTTTTTAACTGAAGTAGATACTTTCAATAACTACAGAAAATCTTTTCAGTATTTACACATAGATTATGATTTTACTTCAAAATGCCGTAAGTTTTTTAAGTAACTGTTTTTTATCTTTTCTATTTTTTCCTGTTTCAATTCAAACTCAAAGCAACGTACAGTATTTACATTAGTCGGACTATTGTCCTCATCTTTGTCGCCATATTTGTCACAACGTTTCCGGCCTTCTGGATGTCAGTTATCAAGGACACATGGCACAGTGCCATGTGTCCTCAAGTGGATAAAGGCGTTGGTTAGATCCAGTGACAGACCCAAAGAGTGTGAGTTCAATACCCGTTTAAGGCAGTGGAGAACTTTCAGAGGGTAAATTAGCAGGAGATAACTGATAACTGACATCCATCAAACATGGCTCGTGGAACTAGAACAGTCTACCCCAGTGATCGAAATAAAGGGTTCAGTTCGAAATTCCAACCACCTGAAGAAGGCTGGAGCGTACAATGGCCGAAACGCTGTGACAAATATGGCGACAAAGATGAGGACAATAGTCCGACTAATGTAAATACTGTACATAATACCTCATCTCAGAAATATAGACAGACTCCAAAGCAACATGTATGTTACAATATCGTGAGTAGAGATTTTTCGATAAATTTTAATAATATCCGTTAAGTTGCGATTCTGTTACAAGACATGATGAACAGATTACGATGTTGCAATTTTGTAATAATTAATCGACAAGCAATGAGATCAGGAATAACCTGACTCTCGAAGCATATTATGAATGTCTTGAACGACAACGGGGTGCTGTTAACCATTTTTTTCTCAGGTGATTCTTGGAGTCTCTACTGTCGCTGAATCATTCCATTTGCCTGTAATTGATATGATATTGTACTTTAAGTCTATGGAAACCGATATTGTTCGACAACTCAGCAAACAATTGTGATTCAAATTGAGTACATTGATCTGTAATAACGTGAAATAGAACTTCGAACTTTTGAAAAAAAAGTGATTTCGTGTCGGCAAACTGGCGTTTTTGAGTTGATTATTGAAAAAAGTCTTATCTTTTCAAAAAACTTAGGCTCCAAATAGATTTTTTTTTTACTCTGTAAGAATTTAAACAACAATGAAGATAAAATAAGCAAGAACATAGACAAATAAATGTGGCAAAAGTGGGATTAGACATGCAGTTACGTTGCATGAGTATAAAAAAACAGCCCGTTTTAAAAAATCTCTCTCTTTTTAGTCTTTACCCCTTTTTCTGTTCTCTGTACGCAGCTGCTACCGAGAAGTAATTCCGACACAACTGTCAAGCACTTTACACACAAACGCGCTTAGTTTCAAAATAATTTATAATTTTTTATGTAAATACATTGCTATTATTTTAAACAAAATGTCTGTAATTTACTTGTGAAAATTATCATTGCCACTGATTTTAGTTCAGCTGTGACTGTAATAGCTTGAAGTCAACTCTTATGGGTTAAAAATATATTTTTTCATCACGTCATCGAACTTTGCTATATCCATTCCAACTTCTGTTGTTTGTGGCTTCCTCTTGATCCTATCAAATTGGTATCAATTGGTTGATTGTATTTCAAACCAACCCTCACGGTCATCTAATCACATTGAACAATTTACATGTCACTACAAATTCTTTCTGGATAAAAATCAATGAATCAGTTCCTTAAGTCTGTTTTTGAAAATGGAAAATTAATTTAATAATTTTTTTTAATTAGAAGTTCCTTTATTTTTTTGAATTAAAAAGTTTTTAATTCTATTAAAGTGTTTATTTTTTTTAAATTGTTTGAAAAATGATTTATTTTTATAGACATCTACTCTCTTTTTCCTTCTACTGATAGAATTAAAAAGAGAAAGATAAACTGCAAATACAAAATTTTATAATCCATAGTTGAGATGAATTATATGTTGTGCAATATCTTCTTATGAACACAGTTGGGGCTAGTATAGTGTTAGGTCTACCTCAATATAGAGTGAAGTCTACCTCCCGTTTCATATATAGCGTGAGGTCTACCTCTCGTTTCGTCTATAACTTGAGGTCTACCTCCTGTTTCGTCTATAGCGTGAGGTATACCTCCCGTTTCATCTATAGCGTGAGGTCTACTTCCCGTTTCGTCTATAGCGTGAGGTCTACCGCAGCATCGAACTATAATATTGTATGTGTATACATTGTTCATGTCTGTATAATGGAAAAATTGATTTCCTTTACGAACAGACCGTTTAGTTTGACACATCTTTCGAGGACAACGTAGTACAGGCATGAATTCTCCTCCCCCGTTACGCTTTCGTTTCTCCTCCGTGACAGAACCGCATTTATGGCATGGATCTGCTTGTTGAACTCTATCCAACAGATTGTGTTCTCTTAAAAAGGCGACTACTGTTTCCTCTGTCAGGATGACTCTTCTATAAAACTCCTTCAGCAACATTTTGAAGTTCTGAAATATTTGTTAACTTGTTCAGGCCAAGGAGGATTCTGATTTAGGAGCTTCATTTACTTCTTTTTATATGGGCAGGTCACGTGTTTAGAAAATGTGAGACAGATATAAATATCCGTGTTAGAGCTCGCTTGACCTCATCCATGACCTCAGCTGACCTGATGGCCATGTGAAGGCGGAGTGGAGAGAAGCATGGTAGACCTCCGCACTGCACCTGAGTATACGACATATTGAGGTAGACTTCACGCTATATTAGCACCACACAGTTTTTGTATGATGGGAAACAGTCTAAACATAGGAAGATTTCTTAATGATTTCTCTGTGCTCAGACTGCTACTCAGTCTATCACTCAGATTGGTTACTTGATACATTGTTTTTTTATTTGTATATAATGCACAGACGTAGTATTAAACACAATAAAATGGGTAAATATGTAATAAAAAATGCTCAGCTCAATTTGAATGTGTGTTAGTTGAAGAGTATAAAAAATTCAAATAACCTAATAACGATCTATTTATGATTTAAAAGCTGAAATTTTTATCTTTCTCTGTAAATTATAAGTATATTACATTTTATTTTAGGTTGGTATCCATTGAGTAGGGATATTTTATCTCAATAATTTTCAATAAAAAGAGGTTTCTCTGGAGATAATTAATGGGAGAAATTCCAATAAAAAACATTGTACACAGACACAGACACACACACATACAAAGATAGTTAATTATGGTTAACCTCTATTCATATTAAATATTGATATTTAAAAAATCATTGGCGTGTTATAAAGATTACAGAATCATGTGAGATAACCACACAAATAAAGGATCAAAACACATACATGCACACTTTAGTAATTATTTGCTCTGTTATAATAAATAAACTGAGCCCTTTTTGTGGATCAGTTTTAATATTTTATATTACTAGGATTATATACCAACGGATTTGTTACTATATATATATATATATATATATATATATATATATATATATGTGTGTGTGTGTGTGTGTGTGTGTGTGTGTGTGTGTGTGCAAAATAGATAGGTTAGTTAATAAAACGAGGACAAACGAAAGAGTACCAATATAATCAGTACGATAAACATTTATTAAATATTATTAAATATGACAAAAATAAAGCACAGAAAGAAAAGTTTTAAGTTGGATATTTTGAACACGTCTGTGTCCTTCATCAATGGACCAATAAATAAATAAATAAATAAATAAATAAATAAATATATATATATATATATATATATATATATATATATATATATATATATATATATATTTATGAAGAAATATAGTCTTAAAGTGTGCTATATTTATGGGATAAAGTGCTCAATATCAGAGATAGAGCGTGTGTAAATATAAAAGTGAACATAGAAGTCAACACTTAGAGGCGACAGTCTGTTTCATGCTAGATGCAATCGTCAGGCAACTCCTGTTGCCTGACGATTGCATCTAGCATGAAACAGCATGAATATATATATATATATATATATATATATATATATATGTGTCGCATGAATATATATATATATATATATATATATATATATATATATATATATATATATATATAATGATAGGAAAATACCATCAGCAAAAAAGAAAATATGACTAAAAATTTGATAATGTACCATAAAATATATCCTAATTTATATAAAAAAAACAGTTTGTAACCAATTTTGCTCTTGATTTAAGTAAATTAAAAAAAACTATGAATTTGTCTCATCTGAAAAAAGATAAATACATTATTTTGCAACAGGGTATAGTTAGTTAACGAGAAAAAAATCCAGCTTATCAACAAAAATCTATGCCAACTATCTTTCTCTAAAGATATAATTGAAGTGGTTAGAGATTAAAAATCTTGAATATTTCAAATAAGACTGTTTACGTTGAAAAGGTATATTCCCAAAGATGAACATACAAAACTTTGTTGTAAAAACGTAAATAAATTATAGTTTTAATTTTTTCACCCTGCCATCCATTTAGCAAATCCTACTTTCTCTAATATTAAACCATGTTTGAAGTTCTTTTTTTTATGTGCCATGTCCTTTCAGAACGTAGGTGATCATGGCTCTCCACCTCCCTCTATCCCTTGCAGCTCTCAGCAAGCTCCCTCGCTCTGATTCCTCCCCCAGACTACGTTCTGTCATTCACTTGCCAGGTATGTCATGCGTTGTTTTCCCTTGTCTCTCTTTCCCTCTATTCGACCCATGAGTATCAGATTCTCCAGGCCTTCCTTTTTCATTACGTGTCTCAGAAACTTCAGCTGCCTCTTCCTGATGTCAAGTATAAGCCTCCTCCGTGTTTGCAACGTCTCTAAGACCTCACTGTTGCTCACACCATGATCCGTAGCATCCTTCTATAGAACCACATCTCTGTCACATCGAATCTCTTCTTCATCTTTGAGGAAATCATCCAACATTCGCTGCCATAAAGAAGGATAGATGCCACGTATTCTTTTCTTTGTTACCAAGAAATCCTGCTGTCTCGCAATACTCTGCCTAGCTTTTGGAATGCGTCTTTGGCCATCCCAATACGCCTACGGATCTCAGTGTCGCACTTACCGTCCTCTGTCAAGACGCTTCCCAGATATCTAAACTTCTGCGTTTGCTTGATTCTAGTGTTCCCAACATTCAAATCGCATTTTGGGCTTATCCTCTTACTTGCAGTGTTTATAACTTCAAGAATTTTTTCTTGCTCTGTACTCTGAAATATGCAAAAAAAAAAAAAAAATGGATTTTGGAGAACAATTAGCTACAGTCAGGATAGAAATTTCTAGATTATCTACTTGATGAATTTTTGCTTTGCTTTCTTAAAGAATTCTTTTTAATAAAAGAAATCCTATTCAGTTATAAAAAAATATAATTAATTTTGCTGAATTGAAAATATTTCAAACTAATGCAAATGCATTTATAGTGGAAATTTATCAGAAATAATCATGCAGTTATTTTCCACATTATTTTCTGGTAATCAAACTGTCACTCAGAAAATCCTCCTTTTTTGGTTTTAGCTGCATGGTAAGTTATGAAAAAAGGATAATACTGACAGTAAAAAAAACAGGTCTGTTTATTTCTACTGACAGCTGAACTTTAAAAGAAAATCATCAGTTTTTGTAACAATCAAATGAATAAATTAATTTCAAAACACATGTTAACAGAAACACTTGTTTTCCCTATCCTTTCAGCTTATTGTCTTATAAACTTTTTTTTCTGTTAGAAACATATACAAATTCAATGAAGGTTTTATTTGTAAAATTGATTAAAATTTATGCAAATTTCTTTCTCAATACAAACATGAACTTTTGTCGGAGTTAGCTCCTCCTCGTTTCCTTAATCCTTCAACAGGGGTCTCTCTCCTACGAGCATAAATTCTGCTTGACCTTTCGCCTCTTTCTCTTTTCCGACTTAAGCCTCGGGCGGCCATCTCGCGGGGAGATGAGGTAAAATCTCTTTTTCGACTTAAGCCTTGGGCCGCAACCATGTCGCGTGAGGCGAGGTAAAACTTTCTCTTTTTCACTTAGGCCAATATGTGACATCTCACAGATACAGCGTTTCCCATATTCTGGGAACACGCTAAGAACAATACGCGTATGTACGGACACTCAACACAAAACACACACATAACTTCTCTATACAAACACTCTGTAACTTTTCATGACCGCGTAATATATATGTTTATCCATAATATATATTTGTTTGCATATATGTATCGGTCTTGTTTGTTTTCTTTGTTTTCTTTGGACTTAATTATAGTCCAACATTCCCATGTAGCTGGACCGGCTAGCAGGACATCTTAGCCCAGAGATATCTCCTCATTTTCACCCCGCACGGTCCTCTACACTTTTCTTGAATTAACAGATTGCGACAGCTATTAGGGAGATGTGATTAAATATACTTTAATTACTTCATTGCCATATTCATAATGTTTCGGCTGTTGTACGCTCCAGCCTTCTTTAGGTGATTGAGATTGAAATTTCGAACCAAACCTTTTATCTCGTCTACCAGGGTAGATTGTTCTAGTTCCACGTGCCATGCCTCTTCCAGATGTTTCAGTTATTTCCCTTTAACTCAACTCTCTAAGTTTTGGTTCACCTCTGCTGTGGCCTGGTATTGAACTCACAACTTTTTGGTTTTAGTCACTGGATCTAACTAACACCTTAATCCATTGGATAAAGAAGGCCAGAGCCTACAACAAAGCCGGGGCGTACAACGGGCGAAATGTTGTGAATATGGCAATGAAGATGAGGATAACAGTTCGAATAATGTAAATAATGTAAGTAATTATAATACCTCATCTCAGAGATATAGACAGATATACTTTAATCTTTAAAAAAATTATTCAGTAATATTGTTTAGGTAATAAACATTATAACATAGCATAAATAGCTATATTGTGGAAAATGGAATTTTCAACAACATACGCATTTTTTACGTATTTATGTTTATTTTTTAATTTTTATCAAAAACGACATTCTTATACATGTAGTTATGGATAATATTATACATTATTTACTAATTTTTTAATTAAATAACTATTTGTGCTCAGTTGTTGACATTATTAAGCTGCTATCTGCTGAAGTGTTAAAATTATATAGTTATTTTTTAACTTTTATCAAAAACGACATTCTTGTACATGTAGTTATGGATAATTCATTGATTACAGCTATTTTTTTAATTAATAACTATTTGTGTTCAGTTACTGACATTAATAGCTATCTGTTGATGTGTTAAAATTTTGGAATAATGTAATTGAATAATAAAAATTTAAATTTCATCTCTGATAAATGTCGCGATCTGTAAATATTTGTATTCATACGTAAAAACGATTTTCTAAAACTTGTTTTAAACTGAATTAAAATGGTTACAAATTGATCTTCAAATGTAAGCAACTTTAAATTTCCATAACTCTTAATATAATTAATGCAATTTATTATTCTTTTTTTAATTGTATAATCCTGGTAATTTTTTACAAATAATTATTGTGGTTTCTGTCTATACTTCTGAGATGAGGTATTTTCATTATTTACATAGTTTGAACTGATGTCCTCATGCTTATTGCCATATTCATGACGCTTCAGCCGTTGTACGCTCCAATCTTCTCAGGTGTCCCCAAGGACACATGGCCCACAGGATAAAAGTGTTGGTTGGATCCAATGACTTGATCCAAAGAGTTGTGAGTTCAATACGTCGCTACTGCAGTGGTGAACAAAAACTTGGAGAGTTGATTTAACGGGCGATAACTGAAACATTTGGAAGAGGCACGGCATGTGGAACTAGAACAAAATAAAGAGTTCAGTTCCAGTCACCTGAAGAAGGCTGTAGTGTACAACAGCTGAAATGTCGTGAATATGGCAATAAAGATGAGGACAACAGTCCAAACAGTGTAAATAATTATTGTGGTTATTATATTTTTATTGATTGCTTTTTATAGGAGATTAATTTTTGGTTGATTTTCATATTTGTAGCACTTAAATAAATTGTAACCAATAATGTAGTAGAATAATGATAGAGGGTAATTGCAATTAGTGACTTTGATAGGTATGAGGAATACCATGTGTATGTAGATAGTAGAAAATAGCAATCCATTGATCTGATTCTGTTCTTGTATAAGTCTTCTGTAATGGCAACCATGGCTGCAAATAAATGGTTATTAATGGTGAATTTTTGGTTCTTCACAATTTTACACTTTTACAAACTCTTTATTTGCTGTTGCTACTCTTGCAGATTAAATAAAATTATAAGATTAATAGGAACAGATAGGCATGCCTGTCATCTGGTTTACATTGCACCCTAGTTTTTTGAACAGGAATAGAGGTTTATCCCTTGTTTCTGTGAAGGATTGGGTTACAAGTTCCTTATAAAGTCTTTTCTTTCTCTTTAACATTCAGTAGTGGCATTATCACCTTGCTTGGGGTGAAGTGAAAAACAAAAGATATATTTGTTAATGTGCTACAATTCATAATTAATCTTGTTAGAACAACAATCTATCAGAAATGTTAATTCTTTTCAACAGAATGCTGCTACATTTTGTGGTTGGAAAGCAACATGGGCTTAGTCTATTAGATAAAATATCAAAATGAAAGCAAAAGAAATTTCTCATATAGCAGTCTTCTATCTACAGATATTTTCAATAATAAAGAATTCATTTAGGCACAAGTAGCCTTTGTGTTATTCTACTGTTTATTTTTTTTAATATTTGTTGTATTTATAAGAGTTAGAATTTTAAAATAGTTACTTTTTCTTATAAAATAATTCTAAAGATATTTGAGGGGAATTTTCTCTTCTCTTTGAGACATGATGCAATTTGCTGGTAAGGAAAAGAGATTTCAACTACATAGCCACCTACACCCTTGTGCAAATTAATTGAAACAAAATGAATAATTCCGTTATTATTTAATTTTTTTATATTTTTACAATGAAACATGACCCAGTGCACATGTTTGTACTTCATATGTCAATTCCATGCAGTTGTCCCTTGCAGATTGAGCACAAATTCTCAATTGGATTTAAATCAGGAGAGTTTCTGGGTCAGTCTATAGTACTTTGATTTGTTCACTGGTAAGGCTTGCCAGTGTGTTTGTGCAGTGTTAAAATTTTTGAACGCTTCCTTGGAGAAACGCCCATTGCAGACAATGGATGTAGGACAACTAATTGACAGCTGAGACAATAGTGTCTGGGTGTGATAAAAATCTGATGTAATTACAGATGATGCAATATTTTTCAATGCTAAACAAATTTCATCATACACCCTGAAAATAGATTCATATTACTGCACACCCCTGCAAATGACCTAATTTGAGAAAAAAATGGAAATCAATTACACCATGTCCCTCCAGTGGGTTTAAAACTGACCATATGGTGAAAGAAAGGAAACTAAAGTGGTTGTTTCAATTAATTTGCACAAGGGTGTATATGTAAAACTACCTGAATTCTGAAGTGGCAAACACAATGTTTTACATACCATAGAAAAAAAGCATTATAAAAGTGGAAAATTAACATTTTATAATCCAAATAAAACAAAATTTAAATCCCCAAAAAATAAAAACCATACATTTTGTAACAGGCTAGCCAGTTTCAAGTTCATTTGCTTACAAAATTTTTTTTGTTTTCATTTTCACTCTATACTACTAATAAATGAGTCATTGTAGAATGTGTGTCACACATGGTTTTATGAAATTAAAAACATGTAAGAAAAGCATAACCAAAGAATTTTAAGTCAATTATACATAGCAAAAAAACTTGTCATCATTTGCTGTAAGAAAAAAGTATAAATCTGTTACTATGGAGGAAAAAACTGAGAGTATCCTAGACATAAACTGGAAAACTTGACATGGACAAATGAAAACAATTGATTTAATGAAAATAACTTGTATAGAGTAATCCGCAAAATACTGCATATATAAAACAAATTTTGATATTATGGCTATGTCCATAAATGTTAACACAATTCTAAAAGAACCTGAAGTTCTACCAGGGTTTATTATTGACAGACACAATCTTAACAACTTAAGAAATGCAAATGACATCATGTTGAAGGAAACTGTGTGTAACCTACCTAACAAATTTGAGTAAATGGATGGTAAAGCAGGGGTCGAGAGGTAGCAAGGGGACAAACAGTGTTTAAGAGATATATAGGATAGGACATTGTACACAGCCGTAATTTTCCATCTGCCTTCAGGATGTAGGAAATTCTATAAAAGAAGGGATGGTTTTATCCACTTATTTAGTTATTTTGTCATTGTGGATTGTGTCTCATAATGCAACCAGTTTCTTTGCTAATGTCATAAAATGTACTTCATCTTAAAGCTCATATGCATTATCAAGGGTAAAAAAATCGAAATGTTGAATGTAGAAAATCAAAACTTGTTTTGTTAGCTTTGTTTCAGAATATCAAATCAAAGAAATGAATAATGAGTTCCAACTTTGTTAATTGCCAGGCTGGCTTTTTGTATTCAAGACATCTTTATTTCTTCTTCCTTTTCAAAAATACAAATTCTTTTGCAATGTGGTATTGTTCAGTGATTTTTAATGTCTACTATTTTCTTTTAACATATATGAAAATGTGGAATCAGATTAGTGTTGCATATGAATTCTCACGAAACAAATTTTGTAAACAAATTATTAATCTTCTGCAAACCTGTTTTAAACACAAACAATTTTCTTTCTTTGAAGAAAGCTGCTCTATAACATATTTGGCATAAAGGCCTTTATAAAAAAAAAACACTGTATGATTATGTAAATTAAATAAATATTAAGATACAATTCTGTTCCAAATATTCTTCATACATTTTGTTTTTGACTCTTTTATTAGTTGCTTACATATTCTGATGTTAATTATGGGAAATTTGAATGTAACATTCTCATATTACTTGAGAAAAATTAGTTAGCCTATATTTTAAGCAGAAATAATACCGCAGTAAAGTCTAATGAGAAAGATGTCACATATGCAATAGCATAGAAAATGTAAAGTAATTTATGTAGAAATTTAATAAACCACAAAAGTGCAGGTAAAAAAAATCAGCACATTCTGATTTGACAAATCCTGTAAGCCAATCAACTGATGAATTTTTACAAAGTTTTACTCAGTTTAACCACTCAGTTTCACCTTCAATCTCTTGATCACAAACAATTGGGGATCAGTGAAGAAAGTTTCCTTGTGCATTACTAATATTCACAGTTTTTCCCAAATATTCATCCAAAATGTTACTGAAATGTTTTTTGACAAACCTAATTTCCAGAATCAAATAATCCAACATCAGAACTTATTTTGGAACTCATCTTGGTTAGGTCAACATCTTTCCTGCATCCTCTTGTCATAACAAGAAGTATGCTCAAAAGTACCAGATCACAAACATTTTGATCAATATTTATATTCATTGGATCCAAACATGTGTTTTCTTTTATGGAAAAATGAACTAAACATAAAAAAAACAACTTTTCTCTGGCCTTTGATCAAACTTGTATTTATAAAGAGCTGCTGCCTAAATAGATGTCTGTGTTTGTGTACATAAAATTGGATTTTAGGAATAAAAGAAAAATCGATGATTTCTTTTAGAGAAACCAAGTAACTTAAGGCAACTACTTCCAAGAAAATGTAAAGTAATTTAATCAGAAATTTAATAAACCACCAAAAGTGCAGGTAAAAAAAAAAAATCAGAACATCTTGAAAGGCATTTGACTGTCTAACCTGATTTGACAAATCCTGTAAGCCAATCAACTGATAAATTTTTACAAAGTTTTACTCAGTTTAACCACTCAGTTTCATCTTGTCTATATACTTCAGTTTCCAGTACATAATTGGATTAGTTCAATTAAATTAATAAATTTTTCAAACTTTTGAATTTGAAAGCTTATTTGTCTTTTGCTATTTTTCTCTCTCAACAGCAGAAAAAAATTGCAAACTTTCTGGATGCCGACTTGAAAGCTTTATGCAATTTGTATATTTTTTAAAATTAAAATTTTTTCCAACACACCGAAAAGGTGGAATTTATGCATTTCTGTTAAGATATAATAATGCAAATTTGGAATTTCAATTCACAATTACTTTTTGCTCCTTCATGTATTGTTTGAGTCACTCTCTGTTCGGCTTTATGAAAGTTTATGTGCATTTCTTAACACGCAGTCTGCTCTTATAATAAACAAAATAACAGAAGCTTTACTACTTTATTTATTTCAAGAAATTAAAGACGAAACATTGTCTGCATGTGTCAGTAAAATATAAAAAACTGTCAATATTACATAAAAGCAAAATATCAACAGCAAGCAAAAGTTGAAAACCCACTGCATTTGCAGTTAATTGCTGTAATTTTTTCTGTTTCACCTTATAGTACATTGGATATTTATTTAAATAATGATCAATCTTTACCTATTTATATTAAACACACACACACACACACACACACACACACACACACACACCTCAGTTTCCCTATCTATCTATCTATCTATCTATCTGTCTGTCACAGTCTTTTCATATCTATCTAAAATTAATGCAAGTAAAAGGTTTGTCTCTTAGCTGCTTGATGGTACCTTCAGCATCCTGACTCTAGGCTTTCATGGACAAACTCTCCAGCAATTCCTCTGTCTACTCATCAGTGGGTATCAGCAATATATATATATATATATATATATATGATAAAATTATTTGGTAATCCACATGGATAATTCCAAAGATAGCGCAATGTAATGACAGGGCAAATGATAATTATGAAATGTGGTTGAATAAATTTATATAAAAATACATAAATACTCTCTTTCAAATTGACTTAAAAAAAGTACAAACTTTTTTTCCAATTATATATATATATATATATATATATATATATATATATATATATATATATCTATATATATATATATATATATATATATATATATATATATCTATATATATATATATATATATATATATATATATATATATATATATATAATGCATGGGTGTGCATGTAGGGAGAGAGAGACATGGTCAAAAATAAAAGATTACAATTCTTGCATATAGATTGATTAAAATCAACAAAAAATAATCTTGTTTGGGGCATAATATGTGCTAATGTACTTTTTTAATACAAATAAAAACAAGCTACTTATAACAATAGAAAAAAGATACATAACATTTAAATTGTAAAATTATTATACAATATCAAAGCAGATGGTTGACTAATTAATTATGCTTGCTATTTTTAGGAAAAGAAAAAAAATGTAAAAATTACTTGAAGAGAAACATTTGTTTAGCTACTTACATATTACTGCCCTTGACCAATTGATAAAATATTCAACCACCTGAATTAGTGTACATGTTTAGTATTCTATAAACCTTTTACTAGCTAAAATCAAGAGAAGAATTTCAATTTTAGCAGGTAATCAATTTTTACTGGGTGAATAAGTCATCAAAATGTTTTTCAAATAAGGATTCAGCCTTTTCTATGAATGGAGTATCAGAGCAATGCAATTTAAAATTTACATTGCTATGTATGCAGAAAGAAAAAAAACAATTTCAGTGGGGACTGTAATATGTCCAGAGTTACTAATGGGAAATTGTGTTTCTCTCTTTGCTTTAATTGGTTGAAGCTATGTTTTCTTTCACCTGAATTAATTTTTTGGAGGCAACAGTCATAGTTATGATGGTAGATTCAAAATTCACAAAGATTGAGTAAAAAAGGAAAAAAAAATTTTCTTCAACTTCATCTTTTTTCTATCAACAGTAGAGTTATAATCACTGATTACCATCAACAAATTATAGTTAATATCACTGATTACTATCAAGAAATTATAGTTACTAAGCATAATTACCATCAACAAATTGTTGTTACTGTCACTGATTGCTATCAACAAATTGATCTTGTTTCTAAATTCTGAACAGGCCAAAAGCATCTATGTTCTGTTTAAAAATATTTTGCATATTATTAATTCAACAATTATCTTTGCAAGTAAACTTTTCACAACAATAGTATTTCAATATAAACTGATGTTATTATTTTGACATTTAACTGGAACATGTGGCATAACATTTTAATTTTCATTTCACACTGAGACTCTGAAGGAAGGCATGAATTCATTTCTATCTGTGATTTGTCACATTACTAGGAACATTAGCAGAAATGTCTTTTTACTGATATGGCACTTATATTAAATAAAGAGTTGGTGCATGACATGTGCACAAATCTCTCTCCCATAACTATCTTGACTGCTAAAGCAGTAACACCATTTTAATGCTAATGGTGTCTCATCAAATGAGATTGTATTTATAGATAGTGATTCAATACTAATTGCTATCTAAAAGTTTAGGGTATTTCCCCACTGCCAATAATAACTTACCCGAACAAGTACCTTCCCTATATCTACCTCAAAGTAATATATTTGGTATATACACAATGATTCCTTTGCAAGATTCCTTGCATTGTTGGAAGTCCCCGATGAGTAATTTCATCTTTCACCTCTTGTGATTCTATCTGGATCTTCTCAATCAAAACAATGCTATGCCAGCCAGAATTTCATTTTGAGGAACAGAAAATAAAAGATACAGGAGCAATATCATTCAAATACGGGGAATGTGGAATGACAGCCGTATTTTGGAAGTTAGGAAATGTCAGATTACAAATGATACAGGTTCATTGGCATGATGATTATTCATTGTCAATTGATGTGAATTTATTATCATGGTGAAGAGTTCATGTGTTGTTCTTTCACTTTTCTGGATGTTTGCATTGAATAATCTCCCTTAGCCACTTCAGAATTGCACATAGCAAAAATTACTGTTTACAGTTTGAATATAAGAAAAATTCTTTGTGATCAGTGCTTTGGATATCAGTGAAAAAGATCAATAATGGCATTGCTGTAAATTTGATTTTGGTGTCTTGGAAGAGTCATAACCATAAACTCATGGTTCTTCACTCGTTCTGATATTGGGATTAATATTGTCTTTTCTGGTTTGATTTTTGAATTAATTAATGATAGCAAATATAATGATCATGGTTATCACTCAGCAGTCTCAAGAATTTTGTAGCAAAGATTGTAATATTCAAAATGTCTGTCAAATATGCTGAATACTTCCAAACAACAATCCTACGATCATCACAGATAGATTAATCTTATACATTTTTCAATGTTTTCTATTGTCATCCACAATGCTCAGTGTCAGTGACAGATATATATCTGTCCTTGAAGCATTTTTACTACATAAACTTTCCTTTTGCCTTATAACATTACCTCTGAACATTTACTTAAATGATACAGAAAAAGTGATAAAGTAGAAAATGATAAAGTAGAAAATGAAAAACGCAAAAAATCACAGGAAAATCGGATTTTTGCTACTAAAAAATAAAATATTTCAATGCTAAAATTTTTCTGATGTCAACGAACCCCCGTTGCCACTTTTGTGATGTCAGCGAATATTTGTTGTCACTTTCATAATGCTTGTTGTAGTAGAGACTTTGTAATTGCAGATTCAACTATAGTAATGCTGTTGAACAACGCTGATGTCAGACACCTTTGAATAACATTCACACTAATAGTACTTGCTCAATAATACTCACTCGAAAAGTAACGACCGAATAGTGATCTGTATAGTGATCCATAAAGTGATCTGAATAGAGAAATAGTATAGTGAATAGTATAGAGAATAGTATAGAGAATAGCAGTCTGTATAGTAGTAGAGGATAGAACAGAAATGATGATCCATATAGTATAGAAGATAAACTAGAAATAGCAATTATTTAGATGCCATGCTACCTCTTACTTATGCATTTCTCTCATGGTCACTTGGTGAGTGCACACTTTCAGCAAAATACAGAGCTGAAAAGCCAGCTTTCCGTTATAATTTTTATCATTATTTTGCAGTTTTTGTCAACACACCATAGACTGGACTCTGAAGGACATGCTTGTGGATCATCAGAAATTGCTGAAGCACAAAAATTAAAGATGCCTATAAAGTAGGCTATATATTTGTATATTTTACTATCTACACACAAGTCTCTGTTTTTCACGTGTTTTTATAATTTTGAAACAAAAACAGAAAATTGATATTTACCATCATGGAAGAAAATGGAATTTGACATTTTAGAACACAGAACTTGCCATTCTACTTTAAATATTTCAGGGTCTTTTGCAGCATTTTTTTCATGTTAAAGCAAAATTAGATATAGGTTCTCTGTTCCTTTGTCTCTATCAGAGGCAGTGGTGTAGCAGAACTCTTGTCCCATTGAGAACTGAATGCTATCATTGCAAGAGAATCCTAGAAAATACAAAGAGCAGCTATATGCAGGTAGTACAAGACAGAGTAGAAAAAAAACTTGGATCCCACAAATTCTTGAAAATTGCAAATACAATTCTCAATAGAGAAAAACTGTCAGTACTTTCCATTATACATGACCCTGGGGTTATCTCTTCCTCATCAGTTAAGACTAATGCATCTAATTTCACATTAGATGACAAAGGTCAATCCTTACCTATCTTTCCTGATCTCACAGCGTACAAGATTTGTGACATTTCTGTTTTGGCTTAGTATCATCATCAATTTTTTTGAAGCTATCATCAACAAGACAGTTGTTGATACTGCCACAGAAACAATCCTCTGAGTGACAAACAGTATGGATTTTATACCTATAGGTCCGCTACTGATGTTATAACTATCTGATGATAGTTAAGGCATCAGTAGTGGACCTAGAATCAGTGAAAGTCTTGATAAAAAAGAACACCTCTTGAGAGCAATTGCAAGATATATCTAACTTGAAGACCTTTGATGGCATAGGGGGTTACTACACAAACACTCCAACTATGAAATCTCTGGAAGAGTTTTCTCAGTTGTTAGGCCTATCCTATCAGGTAGATCTATGAAGGTAGTTGTTAATGGTCAGTCATCTGAAGCACATGAGATCAATGCTGGCATCCCTGAGGCTTTCTCCTTGATCCTACCCTCTTTCTACATCCTATTAATGATTTGACTAAGAACATTCTCAGGTCTTTAATATATATATATATATATATATATATATATATATATATATATATATATATATATATATATATATATGTATATATATATATAGTGAATATACATAATATCCAATGTCGATAACACTACTCAGAGTTTCATGCAGTTTATACAATCTTCAGGTGTGTATTCTGACCGTTATATGTTGTGTTCTTGTGAACATACTTACAATTATTTGTGCATGTATGTAAATTTTTTATCCTATCCATTTGTATATATATATATATATATATATATATATATGTACAAGTATAGGATTGGTGTATACAGAATAAATACCAATAACCAAAACATACTGTTCTTAATAGAGTGCTCAATACAGAGTAGAGCAAATATAATATTTGAAAATTATAACATAAATGTTATAAAACCACTACAAAAATAGCAATTTTGTTTCAACACTTCTGGTGCCTTATCAAGTGATGGTGTTGAACAACACCAACACCATCATATATATATATATATATATATATATATATATATATATATATAAAGATCACTCCAGATGTCAAATTGGACTTGTATATTTGTACCATTGCTTAAGATGATGGAAGAATGTTCAGTTTGTTGTATCTCCAGAAATTACTTGTGTTGTTGCCATATTTTATCTTTGCAAAAGTCAAATCTGACCATTTATGGAACATTGCTTCCACATAAGGTCTGGTGCTTCTCAATACTCACAGTCCAGCCTTGACAGAGTTCAAAAGCATTTTGCAATCTTGTGGGTCATGAATTATTTTCCACCCTGCAACCTCTTTCCCCCAGACGAAATATTACTAGCCTCTCACTACTCTATTGCTATTACTATATTGAATATTCAAATGAGCTACGTTCCTTAGTTCAGACCATCATTGCCATGACCCACCATGTCACATACACAGCATCGAATCATCTTCATTCCCTTCATATACCTTCCACTTTCTATCTTAGAACTATTGCTTTGTGTAACAGAATGCTTCCCCAACCACTGCAATCTTAATGTCTTCAAATTTAGAGTCAATTGATATCTACCCTACGATAGGTTTATATAAAACAAAAAGGTATGTATGCAAAAATGTTCCCAAATCAACATGTGAGGAACCACCAAACATAATGTCTATCAGACACACACACACACACACACACATTTACGGATATACATTATCGTCAAAATTTTAAAAAGACTAACTCAAATTATTATACACTAACTTTACTTTCAGAGGCTTTTCCCTGTTTGGATATGATCATAAAGTATCAGAGCTTTAAAATCAGGTTTTATTTCTTTTTTCTTTAGCTATAAAACAGATCATATCATGATATTACTAATGACAATATTGCCAAATATAAAAACACATCAGAAACATTATATTGCATCACCCACTTTTATTGAATCCATTTTTAAAGAATCTAACATATATTTATCTAAATCAGTGTGTACATAAAATGTTCCCAAATCAACATGTGAAAAATGACCAAACATAATGTTTACTAGACACACACACACACACACACACACACACACACACACACACACACACACACAAATATACATTATCATCTGAATCCCACATAGACAAACTAGAATTACTATACACCTACATACATAAAGCAATATTTACAGTTTTTCAGTTAGGCTAGGAATCTGTTAATTTCTTGGAACTTTGGATGGATGCATCATCTCTCCTTGAATTCAGAATGCAACGAATTATACTAATGTTTGTTTAACAAGTTATATGCATGTGAAACCTGATTAACTATTGAAAATCAAAAACACAAAAATAAAAATACCAGAATTTCTTTCTTTATCTCATTCTCTGATGAAGCTTTATCATCAGTGAAACATGTTAGATTGATAAACGCTTCTGATTTGTTCTTTATCTTATCATTCTGTCGGCTTCCAATCCATATTTAATCTCAATATATATATATATATATATATATATGGTGGAGGGTAATGTGTGTGTGTGTGTGTGCGGGTGTGTGTGCGGGTATATTTAATTAGCTAGATTAGTTTCACAGGGTTGTAAAATAATACTGTAATAATGTTATGCATAAAACCTTTCATGCGCATGTTAGCAAATTTTCATCTCCCTTTCATGAAAAAACAAAATAGATAAATAAACATCAAAATCAAAATGGAAAAAAAAAAAAATAAAGACAAAAGATGCTAATGAGGGTAGCTGATTTTCTTTGGCTGCCATTTTGCACTGAACAGAAAAGTTTCATTTTTTTTTCCAGTTTCTATGATTTTGTGATTTGCTTCGGGGAATCCGTGATGCATGATAGACTTAAAAGTCAGATTAGATGAAAAAATTATACTAATTTTGTTTAACAAGTTATATGCATGTGAAATCTGATTAACCATTGAAAATCAAACAACATAAGAATAAAAATATCAGAATTTCTTTCTTCTTTTTCTCCATATCTCATTCTCGGGTGAAGCTTTATTAACAGTGAAACATATTAAATTGATAAACATTTCTGATTTGTTCTTTATCTTATCATTCTGTGAGTTTCCAATCCATATCTGATCTGTATTAGATCCCAATTTATGCTTGTTAGTGCAATAAATAACTTACCAATAATCAAAATATAGTGAATAGCATCCTAAAAATCAAAATAAACTAATTGAAACATGTACATATTTCTAGCATAAAATTACTAGCAAAGAAAAATTCTTACAAAATTAGAAATTGTTAAACTTCCAATTGACATAAATCCATCCAAGAATTATCATTATTAAAAAAAGAAGTGTATCCTTTAAAGCATTTAAAAGGTTACATTTGAAATAATTCATTTGATAAATTCTTTTGAGTGATTACTTTTAAGTCAATTGGCATGATTTATTATTTTTCATTAGGAAAGTGGGTCAGTTTATATGTTGAAAACTTTAGCATTTTTTATGATGGGAATTATTGTTGAGACCATTGTCATCATGATCAGCAGTGGCTAATTGTCTTTTTTTTTTATTTTATTGCAATAGATGTGAGAAATCTCCCAGTAAATCAGGAACTTTTAAAACTGTTTTAAAACAATGTTGCTATTTTTATTCCACTCCCATACAATCAGGTCGAATCTAGAGTCTAGTTGTACTTATTTCATAATTAAAAATCATCTAATGTTGTTTGAGATAAATGCTTTTCAGAATTGATACCTGTTATGGGAACTTACCCATAATAGGAATGGACTATTCCGTACTTCATAAATACTGCTCCTCAAGAGGAAGCAGCAGTGTGAGTGAGACACAGAGTCAGCGAGTGAGTCAGTCAGAGACAGAGTCGCGTCAGACGATTACTGAAAGACATTGGAATATTGATACTGGTCAAGACAACATAGTTCTCTCTAACCTAACCTGATTATTATTACTAACACTTCTACTTCTTTGTACATATTCTGTTTGTAATATATCTGTGTTATTCCATACCTGTGTTCGAGTTATTCTTCATTGGTTCTACCTTGGACCATCACCGTGGTACAAGGAACCTGGACCATAACAATACCTAATATTAAACTTTCAGTACTATTTCTTTTTCATCAAAGGAGATCCCCACAGCTGAATTTTTTTTCCCCTTGATATAAATTAAATTTAAATTTGGACAAGGGAATGACTCCTAAGTCATTCCCTTGTTCAAAGTACTTTGTCCTAAGGTACTTCGATAAGTATATATAATTTTGATCAATGGGGGTTCCTGGATTTTTGATTTAAATTAAATTAAAATTTGAACAAGAGAATGATTCCTATCCAAAATATAATAGGGGAAAGCCAGAAGATGGAGGTCACATTGATAAGATCAAAATGAGACAATATGGATATCAAGCTGAGCAAGAAATCATCAATTAGTGGGTAATGCCTTACAATACATATTTGTTATGATCATTCAACTGTCAAATGAATGTTGAAATCTAACTCATCAATTCGATCAATCAAGTATTGCATCAAATACATATCAAAGGGGTCAGATCAAGCTGTTTTGAATGAATTGATGAGCAGATTTCAACATTGATTTGACAGTTGAATTGTCACAACAAATATATATTGTAAGGCACTACCCACTGATTGGTGATTTCTTGCTCAGCTTGATGTCTATATTGTCTTATTTTGATCTTACCAATGTGATCTCCATCTTCTGGCTTTCTCCTACTATATTTTGGATAGGAGTCATTCCCTTGTTCAAATTTAAATTTAATTTAAATCAAAGTGAAAATAAATTTCAGTTGGGGGTTTGCAATCCTGGAACCCCCATTGATCAAAATTATATATACTTATCAAAGTACTTTAGGGGTCATTCCTTTGTTCAAATTTAAATTTAATTTATATCAAGGGGGAAAAAAATTCAGTTGTGGGGATCCCCTTTGATCAAAATGAAATATAATTATCCAAGTACCTTGGGTAATGTAGTTTCAGAATATATATGGTTATGGGGACTTTTGTGATATTAACGAACACTCATTGCCACTTTCATAAATGCTTGTTGTAGTAGAGACATTATAATTGCAGATACAACAATAGTACACCATTGAACAATGCTGGTGTCAGACACCTTCAAATAGCACTCGCACAAATAGTACTTGCTCAATAATACTCGCTTGAAAGTAACCACCATATAGTGATCTGAATAGAGAAATAGTATAGTGAATATAGTAGAGAATAGTGGTTCGTATAGTAATAGAGGATAGAGTAGAAGTAGCAATCTGTATGGTAATAGAGGATAGACTAGAAATGGCGACCAATTAAATGGCACACAACAGGGTCTATCTCCAAAACACAAGGAGGAGTTCAATAACAAACAAACAGACAGACAGGGGCTAAAACTTTATATATATAGATAGAGATTTATGTGAGTACACACTGAGAGTTTTATCCATATTGGATAAATGGATGATGGAGCAAGGTTTAGGAGAGATATGATGAAGACAAAATTTATTAAGAACTACAAAAGACAGGAAATTGGGGAGAGCCATGATTACCTATATCCAGCACATAAAAGCAGTTTAACTTCACTGTAACTGAAAACCAAAAATTATGATAGATAATTGTACACACTGATAAAGCCTCAAGAGAAACAGGTATTTCCTTTCAGCAATAAATATTCTCAATTATTGATTATAATTATAAAATGCAGGAATTGTTGACCTTTAATTACCAAAAATGATTAGATTTAAATAAAAAATGCCAACTATTCTTTGGATCCTAGGTAATTAAAGCAACTGAAAACCTACTTTATATCAGTTAAATTCTCAAAGAGATCCTTTCATGAGTGAGTAGCTTATGCAAAGTAAATTACTTAAGATCACAAGCCTCTTTGCTTGTACCAATGCAGATGTTTAATAACAGAATGTTTAGTAGTGAACACCTCAGATGCTCACTTTTCAATTAAAAGAAAAGACTTGGATGAATAAAATAATCATAGGATGTAAATGGGAAACATTATTTAGATTTAGACATGTATTTATAAATGAGATAAGGCTTTTTTAAGGCTTTATAATAGGAAACATTATTTAGATTTAGACATGTATTTATAAATGAGATAAGGCTTTATAATAGGAAACATTACTTAGATTTAGACATGTACTTATAAATGAGATAAGGCTTTATGAGGCTTTATAATAGGAAACATTACTTAGATTTAGACATGTACTTATGAATGAGATAAGGCTTTATGAGGCTTTATAATAGGAAACATTATTTAGATTTAGACATGTATTTATAAATGAGATAAGGCTTTATAATAGGAAACATTACTTAGATTTAGACATGTATTTATAAATGAGATAAAGCTTTATAAGACTTCAAATAGGAAACATTACTTATATTTAGACATGTACTTATAAATGAGATAAGGCTTTATAATAGGAAACATTATTTAGATTTAGACATGTATTTATAAATGAGATAAAGCTTTATAAGGCTTCAAATAGGAAACATTACTTATATTTAGACATGTACTTATAAATGAGATAAGGCTTTATAATAGGAAACATTACTTAGATTTAGACATGTATTTATAAATGAGATAAGGCTTTATGAGGCTTTATAATAGGAAACATTACTTAGATTTAGACATGTACTTATAAATGAGATAAGGCTTTATGAAGCTTTATAATAGAAAACATTATTTAGATTTAGACATGTATTTATAAATGAGATAAGGCTTTATGAGGCTTTATAATAGGAAACATTATTTAGATTTAGACATGTATTTATAAATGAGATAAGGCTTTATGAAGCTTTATAATAGAAAACATTATTTAGATTTAGACATGTATTTATAAATGAGATAAGGCTTTATGAGGCTTTATAATAGGAAACATTATTTAGATTTAGACATGTATTTATAAATGAGATAAGGCTTTATGAGGCTTTATAATAGAAAACATTATTTAGATTTAGACATGTACTTATAAATGAGATAAGGCTTTATAAGCATTAATACAATCTAAGTTGATGAGTGCAATGTTGTGCTATATTTTCTACATAATTAAACATGATTATAATGGACGTTAATCTTACTATAAAAAGTTAGCCATAAAGCAAAATTATTTGGAATGCTTAACTGAACATAAATATATACACATATTTATGTGCAGGTGTGAATATAAATTCCATTGAATAAACAAAATGAATTTGTTCAAATTATTTTGTCAAGTACCACTTAATAAATTTAACAGAATTTCTTAAAAAAATCTTTATCAAAGGTGCCACTAAATTTTCCTTTTTGATCTAAATCTTTCCATTTATCCCAAGTAATAAAAATGTATCAAAATTCTATAACTTCACTTATTTCATAATTAAGAAATATATGATTGACTCTTCTGTCAAGTTTGATGTATGAGGTTCCAACGACCACCTACTAATTATCTGCATGACTCTGATGGGTATGACTTTTGAGGCCGGCTAGAGAATTGCACAAAAGACCACAAACAGTACAGTAGAAAGTATTGTATGCAAGTGCAGCAGGAAGACTGTTAGCTGTTTTATTTCACTTTTATGTCTCATGCAGTCAAATGATGCTTACTTCTTGATGGTACATTATTCCTGCATGGCAGCTAAAACGATACTCTGATCTCTTCATAGCTACCAATTCATAGTTCTTGAATGGAATGTTGATGCAAGTTTATCTTTATACCTGAGCCAAGGTCTACCAACATTTTTATGAACACTATGGAGTTAACTGTAGAAAAGAACTTTTGGTATACGATCATCACTCATCCTTGCCACATGGCCAGTCCAACGCAGTTGAGATTGCACTATGAAGGTTTCAATGATACCAATTTTGCATTTCTCTAAAAGGTCGGCATTTGACACTCGATCATCAAACGTCAGGCTACAGATTGTATGGAGACAGCTTTTATGGAAGACATCTTATTGATTAGTGTACCATATATAAGGTGTCCAAGTTTCAGAGCCATGCAAAAGAGTTGACAAAACGACAGCTTTGTACACTTAAAGAAGCATATATATACATTTTTATACATACACAGCGGGCGATGGATAAATTGCCATCTAAATTATGCAAAAATGAAAATAACATTGATATCTCATTTTAAAAAATATATTTACCAAAATCACCTATATCTTGAAATACTAAAGAATAAATTTATTCAATAAAATCACCATTAGCTTTAACCACGGTCTCCAGATGACTTCGAATCTCCTGCAATTATTTTGGATGGTCTCCTTGTTTAAGTTGGTGAATGCTGCCATAATCTTTGCCTTCAGTTCATCTTTGGTGTTACAAGGAGTTTTGTTGGTCTCTCACTCAACTGTGCTCTAAACATAATTTATATATAGCGAGACTCTTTGGCAAAAGTGAATTGAGTCCTGTCGGTCACTGTGTGTTTATCTAAAAATAAATACGCTGAAATTCACCTTCATCACTGCTGTGCACCGACGGCTTAGTGGTAGAATCTCCAACTGATGTCAATTCAGTCAGGTTTCAATCCTAGCTAGAGGCAATCGGATGTCTAGTCACACTGAAGAGCTGTGAAACAGCAAAACAGTCTGTCTGTGAATGACATTATATATATATATATATATATATATATAATGTGTGTGCGTGTATTTAAAATAGGATATAGAATCCCAACAAAGTTTTTAAGAAATTTGAGAAATGGAAAATGTTTTTAGATTTGATTATGTGTTTTGCCTTTCTATGCTTCATCAGATCCAAAAGCAAAAGAAAGAAATGTGTGTATTTGTTAATAAATTGTTAATAAATTTCGCAATTTGTTGCAAAAGTTCAACAGATGATGATATGTGTTAACTAAGATAAGTTTTCATTTTGTTTTTATTCAGTTATAAATAATCGAGGGTGGTCTCTTCTTGTTTTGTTACTCTCCTCCTTGAGAGAGCTATTTCTGTTTACTTGAACCTTGTATCCTCGTTACATTCACATATATAGAAAGTTAGTGTGCATAAATATATTGAGGAAAGCTGAAAATTTCTTGGTTCAACCAACTTTCCAAAATCAGTATTCTGATGTTTGGTCATTTTTCTTCTTCTTCTTCTTCTTCTAGGTGCCATATCGTTTATATGTCCAAGAAATTCCAACTGTCTCTTTCTGATTCAGAGTATAAGAGTCCATTTTCCTTAAGACTTCTTTGTTTCTCATGTACTCAATTCATGGAATTCTCAGTAGTCTCCTGTAGAATCACTTTTCTGTTGCCTCCAGTTTTCTCCATAAAGAGATTGTCCAGCATTCACTGGCATAAAAGAAGCTTGATTTTACATAGCAGTCCAGTTTCCTTTTCTTTATTTCTAATGACATTTTGCTGTTTCTTAGTACTTTGTTTAGCTTTTTGAATGCATCTTTCACAAAACAATTATGCATTCAGATTTCGGTCAGCAAAATGTAAATATTTTTAAGTACTTCATTCTGAGAAACTTTCAGCACCCTTTTCTATGTTGATATATTTAAATTAATATAAATATGTAATCTTAATATGAATATGAAATGGGAAGAGACGAGTCTATTAATAGCCTTTTTTTTTTTTTTGCCATTAGTTTTAGAAAATTGGTCTGTGAAAATCTTGCTCTGCTTTTTTTGGACTCATTTTGTTATGCTGGGTTAGGATAAGAGAAGTTTTTGGATTTTACTTCACAATTGGGAAACAATGCCAATGTAACACCAAAATAACTTAGCCGCAAAAGTAATATATATATATATATATATATATATATATATATATACATATATATATATATATCCGATGCGATGAGAACAAAAGTAATATATAAATTACAACGTTCATAGCATTAATCCAAAAGTGGGCTCGATACCGATAGTAGAGTGATAATTATTTATTTATTATAATTTTATCATGTAGACAAAACAATTTTACTCACTACAAAGACACAACTTCGTTTCAGTGCATTTCAACTGCACTTCGACGGGTGAGAATTGAAAATGGTTATGAACAATCCTGCTTGAATTCAGAGTTATCCTTCTCCTAGACCAGTTGCTATCCAAAGTGATACTACCTGGTCTGTCCTACAATTTACCCTGGGGGGAGAAGAAGAGGATTCATACCTTTCCCATATATATATATATATATATATATATATATATATATATATATGTATATATATATATATATGTAAGTGAACATTGAAGTCAACACTCAGAGATGCTAGATGCAATCATCAAGCCTGATGATTGTGTTTAGCATGAAACAGTACAGGTAATAATCCATTGGTATATAATCCAAATGGATCCTAATAATATCAAATATTCAAACTGATCCACAAAAAGAGCTCAATGTATGAACATATAAATTACAAAATAGAGAAATCCAAAATTACCTCATGATAATAGCTATTTCAACTATTGCTAATACGCCCTTTTATTACATATTAACGATAGTTGAAATATATATTCTCATGAGTTTTTGATTTCTCTAGTTTGAAATATATATATATATATATATATATATATATATATATATATATATATATACATACACTAATAATCTTGATCAGTTTGTAGAAAGCTAAGATCAACATTTATTTTACATCCAATAATATTTAGATTCTTACTAAAGAAAATAATGAATAATTAAATAAGCAAACCATGGCTATTATTAAAATAAATTATCTATGTTTATATTTAGCTAGAAGGATTATTTCACTTGACAAATATTGAATAAGCACAAGAAATGAAAAATACTTTCATAAATTATAAAAATATATGTAACTGCAAGAGTATAATATTTCCTTGCAAAAATGTTTATCTTAGATAATTAATAAGAAATTAATTCTCGGTTCTCCATTGGCTAACAATTGCTGTAATATCATATTCATTTTCTCGTACATATGTAGAAATGTGAATTTTGAAGATATTACAAATTAAAATTTGATTTTAAAAATATGTACTACAAAATTAAATTTTTTAATATTTTCATTTAAATTTAAAATTTTCTTTATTTTGGAAATTAATTCCTATCGTTGAAGACTAATCAGTGAACAGCATTAAGAAATAAAAAGAAATATGATACAATTAATAGTATGTGTTCAGAGAAATATGATCTTAAATCTAAATAAAAAATGTAAATAAAAGCATAATGTAAGTATAATGATCATTAATGTTTATACAGAAATCATCAAAATACTTAATATTATCTATTTATACATGTTTTTTATTTTCTGAAAATTTTGTATTTTACATTTTATATTTTTGCTTTACTCTTGGCAAGGCACATTTTATAAAATATCACAAGGAAACAAAACTAACATTGTAAATACTTGTTCAGTTTGTTCAAAATATAATACCTCTATTTTTTAAAGACTGACTACAGTCAGTCTTTAAAAAATGAGGTATTATATATTTATTTCAATAACCCGTAAATTTTTATAAAGCTCATAATGAGTGCCTGTTCAAAAACAATAAATCGATTATAAAAAGACTAGCTTATATTTTTGCACTTGTTTGATCTGTTTTCCACTGCAAAGGAACACTGTGCAGATGGAGTTTTACATTTTTCTTTTTTGTTTAATCAAAAATTACTCTTTCATAAATATTTTGCATCCTCACCTGCAATATTTAAATATTTTGCATCCTTAAATGACATCAAATAAATTTTGGATAATTTTTCATTAATTTGCCTTCATGCAATAATTATATTATTTTTAAAAGTTTAAAAGACAATCATTTACAACAAAACATTTTCATTTTAGGAGATCAGAAAAATCCTTTTTGTGAACATGAAAATTAATCACTCTCAAAATTATTAAATTTATGTTATATCATAATGTCTTGATAATTCACTCAATTTAGATGAAGAGAATTTATTCTGGGCCAGAAAATTGTACAAGTTGTTTAAACTGTTTATTATTTAATAGATAATATATTTTAAATATATGTTTGGCTTGTTTTGTTTTATGGCATATCAACCCCAATGGGTTATTTAATGCTGACAAAATTTTCATTGCTGGTAATATTTTATTTTGTCAAAAAAATATTATCAAAATATGTTGCTGGTAATAATTTTTTTCAAAAAACTATTGCTGGTAATATTTTTTCCTCAAAAATGTATAGCTGGTAATAGTTTTTTTTCTTAACAAATTTATTCATAGTGTTTTTATCCCAGTTTTGGGGTTTAACTATTTGCCCATAGCTGGGACCCTAACAGGTGCTACCACCCTAGGTCAGGGTGAACCTGGGAACACCAGCAATTAAGAGGTGTTTCCATGCTCCTCAAAACCTCCTGATCAGGGGCCTTGCTGTTCGACTTAGTTTATCGACTTACCCAGGACACAGATGTAGTTTATTGTCATACTCAGGATGAGTTTTAAATATATGTATGTATTTAGAAAATACAATTGTAATTAGAAAACGGCTATTTTATTACTTTTTAAAAAAATACAAATGAAATTAAATGTTCAGTGTGAACATTTTTTAGAAAAGAATCTAAACTCTGTGTTTATATAAAGCAAGTACAGGAAAGGATATTGTGTACTTTAATTTCTTTCATACTGTGACATTTTATTATTGTGTAGTGAAACGGCCAGAGTGCCCCGAATCAGTATGAGGTCATAAGAGGCCCACTAACATTTCCAAATTAAAGATGTGATGTCTTACAGGTGAAACAAAATGGACAACAGAATGAGGATATGTAAGATTAATGCAAAGTTTATTTACAAAGCAGACTTGAGTGGCTGTAGGTTAGATGGTCTGGTAATTGAAGGGTGGTCGGACTGGTTGTGTCGATGATAGAAAGTTGAGATTTGTTTGTCATGTTGATGGTTGAACTGGTTTTGCCAACGACAGGATGTTGAGGTGTGGTTGTTTTGGTCGTGTTGACAAAAGCCCAACTAGCATCCAGTTGACAGACAAAAAAATGGGAATGTAACTTAATACACAAGCCCGTCCAAGCACCCTGGCCACAATGGCCAGGGGCCTGCATTTCTTCTCCTCCTCTCTGACCAACTGATCCCGAATTTGGAAAGAAGTCGCCGGGTTATATTAAGGGAGACCAACAACAAACACAGGTCTCACAAAATACTAAAAATCTACTGGGAAAAATAAATTTCTACAAAAAAACAAAGGTTTAAAAATGGTCAGGAAGTGTATTATGACTAGGTTCATAACATAAAAGGAGCTAAAATGTCATTAGATCAATTTTAAAACTAAATGAAATTAAAATACACAGTGTGTAGTAGACACAATGAAAAGGTCAAGCTTGAAGCGTCCTGTTCACCGTTTGGGAGTGACCAAAGGTGGCCGCAACAATTGAAAATATTACAAATATATAAAAGATTTACTACTTTTGATGGTATAAATATATTTTCAATTTCAGAAAAATAGAGAAAAACAGATAGTTTTAAAGTTTAGTTTAGTTTTTCCTTCCGCTTGTGCTGTTAGGTGTCACGGGGAGACACAGTCATCTGACAGCGGCAAGGTGAGTGGCCTGGTGGAGAGATATATCATGGGCTCTGAGAGTGTCTGCCACTGAGTTGCTCCAGTGTCTTCTTAGTCTGCCTCTTGCTCTCCAGCCAGAGTACCTGAGAGTATATTCTCATAACACTGGTTGGTTGACAGGCATATGAATGAGGTATATCCGAACTACTTGATCCTCTGTTGTTTGATGTGTTGTATGATTGGTATTGCTCCTAACATATCTCTTATTGCTTCATTCCTGATCTTGTCTCACCTGGTCTTGTTCATTTCTTTCTTCAGGCATTTCATCTCACAAGTGATCAGTTTCCTCTCAAGGGTTTTTGTTAGGGGCCATGTCTGGCACTGTTGTTGGTAGGAAAACGGCGTTGATGAGATTTGCCTTGATGCTCATGGAAATGCTAGGATGAGTTAAAAGAAGAGCAAGTTGGTAACTGACTGTGTTGGCTTTCTGCCATCTGGTTTCAATTTCTCAAAAAATCAAGATGGCTGCCATATCAGCAGGCATTCGAAACACAGATTTATTGATTATTGAAAGTGGAAGAAAATAAGAAATAATTTTTGGACTATAATGCTTCTTTTTTTTTTTAAGTAAATCACCCCAAGGAAGGCAGGAGTGCCACTAGCACGCTAGGGGTTACAGAGAGTGAAAGTAAGAGTAAAGAGGAGTGGTTGGGGAAAGGATAAAGTAAAGGACAGTGATCAAGGTCAAGGCATCAGAAGATGTCAATTGACATCACATTTGAATATTTGAAGACTATAGCTATCAGGAAAGCAAGTAAAAGGAAGGGAGTTCCACAGACGGGAAGTACGAGACATGAAACTATTGGAGTAGAAGAGATGGCTACATTTAGCCGTTTCGACAGTGAAAGGGTGGGACTGAGATGCCAACCTAGTAGCGCACTTAAATTCATGCAATTTGGGAACCAGTGAAAGTAGCTTGTCAGAGAAGTTGCCATGAAAATACTTATAGAAAAGACAGAGGGAAGCCACAGTAAAAATGCAATTCAAGTGCAAAAATAGTTTTTCAATTTATGAAGAATGATTAAACATAGCAAAAGTACTTGACAAAATTTTTTTCTTGGAGATTTCTCACTGAATTATTCTCCACAGTAGGTTAGACCAGTTGAAATTGACAGCAATTAAATCAAGCGGCTTGGATTGAGGAATTGGATTTTCAGTTTTACTGGAAATCAGTTTGATTTCCAGTCAAATCCATTATATTCACTTACATACTAATAACCTTGGGAAAGGTATGAATCCTCTTCTTCTCCCCCCAGCTATGGGTAAATAGCAGGACAGACTGGGTTCTATAGCCTTGGATGGCAACTGGTCTACCACAGAAAGAAATGGCAACCTGCTGTGGGAAAAAAAATCTGCTTCGTCAGTCATGCATCAAAAGATACATGATCGCCTAAGCGTGTATCATGCATGGCACATAACTGTACTGACTGATTTATTCTTCTATATCTTTTTATGTTCGTAAATCTATTGCTTTTTACAAGCACGAAATGTGGAATAATCAGAAAAAGAAAACAATATCTAAGTATATTCTCCCAAAATTTTATATTCCACAGCAATACTGAAACTTATGAGTTACATGTATAAATAATATTGAATAAATTAAATAACCTATCAAGTAAAGACCATTCAGATTGATGGCGCCAGAATCATGAATGACTCTTCAGTAAATGAGTGAAATTAATCTTTCAGCATCACGAAAATCACTTTTGTAATTCAAAACTTTGAGAGCTTCAATGTGCTTTGGCTTAAGAAACATTTGGTGCCATCAGAATTATTACACTATTTAATTAGAGAAACAAGTTTAGAATTCACATCTGTCGAAAATTTTCTGAAGAATGTTAGCATGTTGATAAGCAGCCAATGTTTCATCGTAAATGCTTTCATGTTTTTTTTATGCATAAAATATATTTCCACTGCATCATAAAGAGAGGCAAAAACTTTCAAAATCTCTTGCATATTACTTTCATTTAACTTAAAAGAGTTTATTTTCAAGAAGTTTTGATTTTCACTGATTTATGTCTAAACTACAATTATTGCTTGAATAATATAGTTTCAAAAAGTAAATCAAATATTCAGATTTAATTTATGATGATTACTGAATGTCTCTGTCCTTTGATTTTAAAACCATTTAATTTTCACTTTATATTTTTAAAAAATCTGGCTATTTATCCAGGACAATTCATTATTTCCGGATGTTGTTGGCAAATGAATAAATTTTTATTATTCCATTGCTTTATTGACAAAAATGAAAGATATATATAATTTTAATTTGAACACCTCTCAAATGAAACCACTCTCTTTTAATTGTATAAGAGAACCTTTTTGCCTTCCATCATTATGGCTGATGCTAACCTCCAGGAGAGTGACTCATTGTGCCTTCTTGAGGTAATATTTTCCTTTGACATGATGTGATATTGAATCAATTGCTTAGTCTGCAGCTAAGAAATTTGGTTCACAATTTTTCTTGCCAGAATCTATCTGGCAGCTCTATAAATTTACCATTCATCCATGCATTGAATATTGCTGCCATATCTGGTCTGATGCATCTGTTGTGTATCTAGATATTCTTGATAAAATCCAAAAATGAATCTGCAATGTCATTAGTCCTGACCTGGCATCTAAGCTTCAGTCATTTTATCACCATTCCAACATAACTTTACTGTACCTTTTCTATAAATATTTTCATGGTAATTGTTTTGAACTTCACAAATTTAAGTGCAGTACTAGACTGACAGCTAAGTTTCATCATTTCACTATTGGAATTGCTAAGTGTAAGTGTAAATTATATGCTGATGATTTCTTCTCTTGCACTTCTCACTTGTAGAACTGTTCTCACTTCTTGCTTTCCTGTCAACTACAGCCTTCAAAAATTTAAATGCTGCGTCAATCATCATCCTTGAATCCTGATACTTTTATGCTCTCTCTCTCTCTCCTTGATATTTCCGCAGTTTCTTTAATTCTCAATAATTCTTTGCATTTTAGTGGCTTTATCACCTTTTGGGTGAAAGGATTAAAAAAAAGGACTCTAATTTAACATCATTCTAACTCTTTATTTTCCAAGTAAGCAATTGTTATTCATGAGAATAAGTAGACGTTGAATTCTTTCTGTCGGGATTAAATAAACTCATTCAGTGCTGGTTAAGCTTCAATTCTCTTGACAGAGATTTGTCATTTTACACTTTTTCCAGGGGTTATAAATTATACCATAACTACTTGAATCTCAGTGTATATTTCTTGTATATAGATATGAGTTTGTAAGTCTTATCATACTACTCCTCCTTTTCATCCTTGTTCAACACCTATCTGCTATTTGATAGCCAGGCATTTAACCCGCATCCCAGGTGTGTTGTTAGAAAAAGATAATGTCACATGAAATTACCCTCTACATAGTAAAATAAATGTAATAAGTGCTCTGTGCTTAACTTTGTCTTTCTACTCCCCTGGCCCAATAATATAAAACTACAAACTCCTGCCACCTTATCCAATAGCAATATTTACCTTCTGAATGCTGCTTTTGAACTGCTCCCAAGAAACTTATTTCTGATTTCCATTTCCTTCTTTCATCCACTTTGAGTTAGAACTGAAAAAGAGAAGCAAAAACAAATGGTGCTGTTGAATATCGCATAACCCATGCTAAGCAGACATGGACTCTGTTTTGTGTAGACTCCTTAACTTTTCATGAGCAATGATATCAAAGAAAGATTTTTTTTTCATCTCCTTATAATTTTATTTTGGACTTTCTGCTATCTTTTGAGTTTGCTTTTTAATTATTTTGTAAACAATAATTTTATATTTATTTATAGGGTAATTTAATTATGCAGTGTGCGCACACCCACACACACACACACACAGATACACACAAGTGTGCGTGTGTGTGTGTGTGTGTGTGTGTGTGTGTGTGTAGGAGAGAATATCTTCAGTATTTCCGCTCAGTTCATAATTATAACTGACATTTACTTTTATATCTCCCTCTTTCCTTACCTAAATATATAATTCTATTTAATAATTTAATCCAATGAAGTCCTTTTAGATGATGAAATGTGTTACATAGAATTTTTTCACTTTGTCATTCAATTACCTAATATGTGTGTGTGTGTGTGAAAGTGCGTGCGTGCATGCATGCGTGTGTGTGTGTGTGTGTGTGTGTGTGTCCCAAAGCAAAATCTTCTACAGTTATTATATGAAAGCTCCTAAAATGTCAGTCAGGATAAGGAATAAACTTTTTAAGCATATCTGAAGTTTGTGCTTAAAGTATTTTAAGTTTTGAAAATTTTGTGAAAAAATAAATAATTAAGTGACATAGGAAAAAAACACAAGAGATAAATCATTTTATACTTTTTAAGTTTTTATAAAATGAATTCTTTATTGTGTCATTAGCAAAACAATTTTAGATAACACCATACACAAATTTAATTTCACTCAAAGTTGTTTTCTGTTGTCATAGCAGGATATGACAACACATCTTTGAAATTCAAACACACTTTTGTTTAGGGATTAGAGTCACCTTCTTTGGCAGGATTAATTAAATATCATTTTTTTAAATCTTTATATATCAGAATGAAGATTAGCAAGATTGATTCCTCTCTGTAATGCCTTAAGTGATTTCAAGCAAGTTTTTGTTTAATTAATTTTAATTTTATCTTATTTTCACCTTTTTTAAAAATGGTATTAAGTGAAATGTAAATCCAAATCTGCTAAAGAAAATTTAAATTGAAAGCAGAATTAAATATTTCTTTATGATTGGTTTTATATTTCAGTGATTATGCCTGAAATTTCTTTCATCAGTGTATTATTTAAATTTTGCTGATGCCATGTTTCATGACCTCCCACTCAAATGTCAACTTTTCAAAGATTAAAAAATCATGGGAAAATAGTTAATGAATAAAGAATAAACAAAGTTCAGTCAAAATTTAGTTCAGATATTTCAAGGAACATGGACTATTAAGTCATTGTCATTATATATAATTTTTTTTTTTTTATATATCTAACCAAAATACCAATCTTATTTCAGAATGTTAGAATAGAAGATGCACTGAAAAGGAATATTTGGGAACACAAAATCCTTTCAAATACAAGACAAAATAGTTGCCTGGTTTAGATGAAACTTAGTAACATGCAATTAACTAATTCTAAAGCCATATTACATCTTTTATTTTTCTTTCCCTCATTTTGGCTCTAGTTGAGCTGGAGCAAGAAAAAGTGCCTAGGGCAGGAAGTTTATTTTTTTTTTTTGCCTCCAGGCACCATCAAGTAAAAGAACGGCAGAGGGAGAGTATATCAGGTTTAGAGAGGAGGCATATTTTATTGGGTAAGTGAATTTTTGGTAGAGAAGAGGTACTTATTTATAGTGGATCTAACCTTTCAAATTTGGATATTGTTGACTTGCAATGCAAAATAGAAATTTAGAGAAGGAAAAGAGAAACAAGAATTAATGTGTAGTCTAAAAAAATAAACCAAATCAAGAGGAAGTAATGATGATGATGATGATGATGATGATGATGCATTTTGAATTCAGCCATTCTCTTTTCCATTAATATTTTTCTTTCCTTCTTTCTGGTTTCTTTTGCTTTCATTAGTCTTTGCCTTTTCTTTCTCTTTTCCCCTTTGTTTGTTTCTTTCCTTCTGCATTCTTTTTTATTTTTTGCCTTTTTCTCATTTTTTCTTTCTTTTAATCTTTGTTCATTTTTCATTTCTTCTTTTGTATTGTCGTCTTCCTATGCTTTTCTTTGTTTTCATTCCTTTTTGTTACTATCCCCTGAATTTTTTTTTTTTGTCTTTCCCCCCACTCATTTCTTTGATCTTACCTACATTTTTACCATTATAATTTCTTTATCATTTCCACTTTCTTAATATTTCTTCCCTTTATTCTTCATTTTGTTTTGTTTTTTTTACTGTTTTCTCATTTCTATTAATTCTTTTTCTTTCAATTCCTTTATCAATTCCTTTTCTATCAATTATTTTTCTATTAATTCCTTTTCTATCAATTCCTTTATCAATTTCTTTTTCTATAAATTCTTTTTCTATTAATTCCTTTTCTATCAATTCCTTTATCAATTCCTTTTCTATAAATTCTTTTTCTATTAATTCCTTTTCTATCAATTCCTTTATCAATTCCTTTTCTATAAATTCTTTTTCTATTAATTCCTTTTCTATCAATTCCTTTATCAATTCCTTTCTATAAATTCTTTTTCTATTAATTCTTTTTCTTTCAATTCCTTTATCAATTCCTTTTCTATAAATTCTTTTTCTATTAATTCCTTTTCTATCAATTCCTTTATCAATTCCTTTTCTATAAATTCTTTTTCTATTAATTCCTTTTCTATCAATTCCTTTTCTATAAATTCTTTTTCTATTAATTCCTTTTCTATCAATTCCTTTATCAATTCCTTTTCTATAAATTCTTTTTCTATTAATTCTTTTTCTTTCAATTCCTTTATCAATTCCTTTTCTATAAATTCTTTTTCTATTAATTCCTTTTCTATCAATTCCTTTATCAATTCCTTTTCTATAAATTCTTTTTCTATTAATTCCTTTTCTATCAATTCCTTTTCTATAAATTCTTTTTCATCAATTCCTTTTCTATCAGTTCTTTTTCTATTAATTCCTTTTCTATCAATTCTTTTTTCAATTCCTTTTCTTTTGAAATTCTTTCTGAGTGCATTTATTTTTTCATTCATTTCCTTCTTTTTTCATCATCTTCACATTTTCTCTTTATTTTGTATTTTCATTTCTTCCTTTTCCTTGCTATAATCTTTCCTTGGCCATTTTCCATTTTTACCATCTTGTCCATCAAATGATAACATCATTCACTCCATTCTTGTCTTTTACTTAAGATTCGTACAACTTATCAATAAATTAATGTAAGTTGCAACAATCACAAGCTAACCTAACAATAATAACATCAGTATCAATTCTACCACTGAACAGAGTTGGCATGAAAGATTTTTAGGAAGCAAATTAAAAGTGATTGCAATTGTATATAATAAACATTTGGAATTAAATTTATTTTTATAAAGTAAAATCCAAATTTAAAATCGTGATAGAATTAAAGAATTAAGGCTTCATTTTGTGTTCCATAAACTCTGATGAAAATTTACAGTTAAATGCCACAATGAGTCAAAGTATTTTTTATAGCTTTCTGAATGTTTATTTTTGCTAAAAACTTTTTTCTTCTTTCATTCAGTTTATGCAATATTGAAAGATAATAATTTCAGGCTTCATTTCCAAGGATGGCATTACTTGTACTACCAACCTCCAAAACTGCATAAGTACAAACTATTTAATTCTATTGCAGATAGTAATATATTTAAGTGCCATGTGAAACTGATAGACTGAATTCTATTTATACTGAAATATGGCAATAACCCACCAAAAATAAGAATGTTAGAAATTGAAAGAGGTCTTTTCCCTAGCCAGGAATGACCATTTAAAATCAGAATCAAAATTTTATTGAGATGGTATGAGATTTTGAATACCATGGTCACAAAACAGTAATTTCTTCATTGCAAGTGATACTATAGTAATATATAACTATAAATAATGCTAGTGTTTTTTTTTCTTTATAGAGTGCAATGATAATTCGTATTTGTTTTTATAATATATACTTATTTATATCTTCTTCTATCAGCTTCTTTTAAATCTTTTCTAATGTTTACATCCTTCTTTGGCTTAAATGTCAGTGACAAGAGGCAGCTTACTGCTTACATAATATACATTCTAAATTATTATAAAAAAGGGTCATATTATTGTAAATCTAGTTTCATGAAAGATGGAGAAAAATAATTTAATGTAAACACTGAACTGACCTGTACTAACATGACAAAAACAAAGATATTCTAGTGCACATTAGTAAACAAATAGAAGCCATATTTGTAATAGCTTTGTATTTTAAGAGTGATAAATTATTAAGTAACCACTATAAATTTATTAAATTATGGGTTATAAAAGTGATTTTATTAAAGACTGAGAAAAATTCCATTGTCATACACCTTGAAAAAGGCAGTTAAACACTTGAAATAGCTAAAAAATATTTAACAGGGATGCACTTCATTTTACAATCAGAAACTTATGCCAATCTATTGTGCCAGCAACTACATCTAGCTATTAACTCTGTCTCCCCACTAAGATGAGTTGTGACACAAGGTCTTTTTTAAGACCTGAGCACATACACCCGGGCTAGGAACAAAAATTGACTGCAGCCCCTGCAACCATCGATTGCACTGGCCTTGGTGGGAGCACAGATCCCTCTCTCTGGTGCAATGAGAGGGCGTGGCCTTGGGCAGCTGTTCCCCAGGCCTGCGCACATCTCAGTATAATTTTCCTCTGTTGCAACTCTGTCCTTTGATGGAGTCACCCGAGTGCACTCTGCTCAAAGACAGACATAACTGAGAGATGATAAATAAACATGCTACAAACCACTACATCTAAAGAAATTCAAAATTTAAATTCAATTCAAATTAAAGTCAATGGATGATCAACTAATATCTGTGATCTTACAATTCAGAGATCTTTGTTTTCAATATTACACATTTTTTTCTAAAATGACAAATAGTTTTGTAAAAATATCCTGCTTTTTATTGCAATAAAAACATTCCAAATACTTTTAATGAAATAAAATTTATTAATCATTATAGCCATTTTCAACTATGAACATGAGCACAATATGTTGACTGTGTTTTGAAAATAGAACATTATATAAATACATACATACATATTTCATCCTTGAAAATGGCTAAATGTATAGCAGAAAGCGCTCAGAAAAATATAACATTTGGACAGTTTTTATATAATTTATCTACTGCAAAGAAAAAATTATAGATTATATGAGAAATTATCTAAAAAGCTTAATCAAAGCACCTTGTCTGACATATTTAATGAAGCTTGCATATATATATATATATATATATATATATATATATATATATATGAAAGCTTCATTAAATATGACAGACAAGGAGCTTTGATTATATATATATATATATATATATATATATATATATATATATATTTATAATTTTTCATATAGACAAAAACAATTTCCTCCCGATAAAGATACAACTTCATTTCAGAGCATTTAGTTGCACGTTGACTGGTGAGAAGCAAAATGGTTATGAACAATTTTGTTTGTAAGCAGGTCGCATGTGGAACATTTCTTCCTTTTTTCCTATTTGTTTTGAAAAAAAAGCAGTTACATTTTAAGAGGGGACATATAAGTAAATTGTTTTTGTCTATTTGAAAAAATTATAATAAATAATTATTGCTCTATTCCCAGTATTGATCCTTCTTTTGAATTTATGCTGTGAAGGTTAGAATTTATATATTATTTTCATTTTCATTATATTCGGGTATATATATATATATATATATATATATATATATATATATATATATATATATATATATATATATATATACATACATACATATATATATATATATATATATATATATATATACATACATACATATATATATACATATATACATATATATACATACTTATATATATATATATATATAGAGAGAGAGAGAGAGCTGATATCACAAAGAGTGCTGAACTTTTGAATAATTCATGAGTTCTCTAGATGATATTTACAACTACCATTGGAGATTTTTTGTAATCTGACTTTTAATAATACATTTTTTTACTATAAACGTAGGTACTTCTAAAGATTCGATAAAAAATTAGCATACATTATGAAAAAATGCCCCAAACTTGATAAAAACAAAGTTATATATATATATATATATATATATATATATATATATATATATATATATATAATATAATAATATTTTTAGTTTTTAAAAATATGATTCCTTCGCTACATAAGAGTTCTCATGTTTCAAAAGCGAGAGTCGAGACCCCTAACATAATTTTTTAAGTTATGTAGAGTTAAGGTGTCTGGACCTGCTTCCTTGTCAAGCGAGAATTTGCCTTTTGAAACATGAGAACTCTTATGTAGCGGAGGAATCATATTTTTAAAAACTAAAAATATTATTATAATATAAGCTCTACTTCTGTATGGAGCACTGTCCTTTTGAAAATAAAGCTAAATATTAAGGAACACCGGATTATGTACCTAACGTGTTCTTTCCTATTTCACTGCACACCTGCATACATACATATATATATATATATATATATATATATATATATATGATAGAAATTGTAAGGAGGATTGGATAATTATAATTAAGTAATTCATTGGTGATAGTAGTCGTGGCTCCGGGGCCACAGTCCTATGGTTACAGAGAACTTCAGTTGAGTTCCACCACGGAATATGTGAGCAAGTGGCGCTATATTGAGTCTGATTTGCTATCTCTTCATCACCGAGGCCCATTGGAACAGTTGGTATGGTGTTTGCTTGACAACCTAACTGTCAGGGTTTCAAATCTCGGTAGTGGATGCGCACTGCTGATGAGTCCCAAATATAGGATGAAACGGCTGTCCAGTGCTTTCTGCATACTGTTGAGGTTTCTTTCAGACACAATGAATTACTTAATTATATATATATATATATATATATCATTTATTTATGTCAACTTACAAACTTAACCCTTTTAAACCTTCTACCTGAGCTCCTGAGTCAAAATTTGCAAGTAATTGGTTTGTAATATTTCATGATAGATATAAAAATAGTTACAAGTGTTTAACCACAATTGAATCGATGACTGGACATTACATCATATTTCTCTACCACCAGTAAAGTGGTGGTCAGGGCTCAAAAGGTTAATGCTATTTACAAAGCAAAATTTAATTTGATACAAGATCCTAAAAACACCTGAAAATAAAATATCTAAT